>OV884011.1:97131093-97731093 GCA_930367205.1 Acanthosoma haemorrhoidale
ATTTTTAATTATATAAATAAACTTAAATTTATGAAATGAGAGATAACATTAACATAAACAGTAACAATATTGTATATATGTCCACATGCATGCATTTTTGGGGGAGGGGATATTCCATAATTTATTTATCTACACTAAAACAACCAATGCATTTTTCTTACACCTAAAACTTTTCTATAACCATTTAAAACAAAAACATGTTTGAACTTTTAAAATAATAAATTAAAGAAGTTCCTTTTGTTCTTTACATCAGGAAGTGGAAAAAAAAATTCAAACACTTAACAAAAAAACTCATTAAAAAAGGTTCTTTATAAGACATCTCTTGTCAGTAATCACTAACACAGAGTGTAGATAGCCCTTTATTTTTCAAATATAAACAAATTAAACTCCAATGAATGTACCTATCATGGTTTTTTTTCTCATGTTTAATTTATAGAATTTCAAGCATTTAAGAAAACAAGAAGGAATTAGACTTTTTTACTATCTTGATATTAGACTTTTTTTCAGCGATGTTTATTATGCTTATTGTTAGAGACCTCCTAAATTATCGTTTTATGTGATGATTTTCCAATACTACATATTTCATTTTATTATTTTTGTTTAAACTGATGAGCGAGGTAATATTTGTCTTTTTACAACAATAGATTTAATAATAAAAATATGATTACCTTAATGTTTTAACTCCTAATGGAAGAGTGTGGTTTGTTTCGGCATTGACATGAGTTTTGAGGAACTGTGTGAGATCTCCATGTTCTAAATACTCCATCACAACACAGAATGGTTCCTCACGCCAACAAACACCGAGGACTCTGGCTATGTTCAAGTCTTCCAACGCTCCAAGAATGCGCACATCCCTTTGGAACTCAACCCTAAAATTTATATTGGTGATTAAACACTTGTAATGTTCATAAAAAAAAACAATAATCAAATAAAACATGCACTTAACTATAACAGGACTTACAGACCACCTACCTAGTCATCCCAAGAACAGCAATTGATTATGGTGTCCACCAATTGAACCACATAGAATATTAATTATGAACAAATTATGTAAATAGATTATACCAATTATCATATCATCGAAAATATCTTAGTCAAATATGATGCCTCACATAATGTAGGGTTTTGTTTTGGTAGTGAAAATGATTATTATTTTATTCATAGTTTAATGACCTCTTATAACAGCAGCATACTAAAGCTATAAAACACATAATGTGTATTAATAATCAAGCTCTTGAGATCTTAATTTAATGCCCTACTTTACATGATGATTAGTTAATTAATATTTAGTTCTTAGTTAGAAGTAATTGATTAATAATTGACACATTATTTTTCCAAACATCCCTTTTATGTTTAGCATGTTGGGGGGGGGGGAGAATCAAGTAAAAAGTTTATGTAAAATATGAAACTGGGATTGCAAAAAGCAAAATTGGGAATACACTTCTACCAACAGTTTTAATGACTATACCTAATTACAGTCCACTTAAGAACCAAAACATATGACATAATAACAATAAGTATTAATCAGAGCATTGAAATCTTTAATTGTATAAAATACTAAATTTGACAGAAAAATATTTATATTTTCACTAGTAATAAATTCACCTATTTCTGGCACCATCAGGGAATAAAAGAGATCTATCATAAAAAATATTATGTCAACAAAAAAATTCTGGTTGAGGTAATTATAGGAAAAAACAAAATACAAATAACATACTTTTAACCACAATTTTGAGATCTTTAATGTTATATCCTACACAAAATGATACCAACTAGTTAAATAATTACATTTATCAAAGTTTTATGAAGAAAGCTATATTTTTCATGTCTTTGTTAAAACAAATGGGACCTCCACGTAAAATTTTATGTCTCCAGTTTGAACAGGAGATCCACTAATACTAGAAAAAACAGACACACAAGTGAATTAAGGGTTTCTGGTTTTGAAAAAAAACCCATTGAACTCCTAATGAAATGAAGGTATTCAAAAAATACAATAGAACGACCTGCTAACTTATTAAATAGTTACAACACTTATCGATGTTTTATGGAGAAGGCTGTATTTTTTTCATGTCTTTGTTAAACTAAATGGGACCTCCCTGTAAAATTTTGTCTCCATCTTGAACAGGAGATCCACTAACACCAGAACAGACAAGCACTCAAGTGAACTAATGGTTTATGGTTTTGAGAAAAACCAATGAGACCCTAAAGAAATGAAGGTTTTCAAAAAGTAATATAGGAGGTCTTGCTGTCATGCAAAGGATATAAGTTAATCTATTAGGCAACTTTAGAGAATTATAAAGTTTGAAAATGGATGAAGATGATATTATTAAGTGATTTATTATTCTGCATAATCTATGATTTGGCAAAAGCAGGGAAGAGGGAGAGGACGGAGGGAAAAAAATAAGAGGATCCTTTATGAAATATAAATGTTACTTAAGCCCCTAACCAGTCCACCCTCCTTATAAAACCTCAGATAGGCCTGGTAGTGCTTCCTCTTTGTGGCTTTTATCCACAACTGTCTGACATCACGTTTTGAAACCACTCAGCTCCTCTTTGAGCTCAGCTAATTATTTTGGGAAAGGGGGACGGGTATTTATTAAGACGCAACAAAGAGCAAGGTGCTTTCCATCTAGGACTATACTTGCAAGGCAACAAAATAGCGGGGGACAAAATAGCTATCAAAAAGCCTTTTTTTCAAGTAAATCAAAATTTTTTCAGAAAGCTAAAAAAAAATAAGTTAGTATATTTATTTTACCAATTTTATTATTTTGTTTTTTATATGAGCATTCAAAAAAATTTGTATGGCCTTTAAAATAATCAATTTTTTTTATTTATAAAGAAAAAAAAATTTTCAAGAAATAATAATTGATAACAGGATAATTAATGAACTTACTTTTCTTTTACTGTTGCGTTTCGAAGAAGGAATTTCACTGCTACAAGTCTTTTTCCAAGACTTGCATTAAGGCCATATTCTGGAATACCATCAGCCTCGGCTACATAAACCTGTAGAGTGATAATATGTTGAATAAATTGAAATAATAATCTTAAAAAATACATTTGAATGGACAAATACTAAAGCATTCACTACAATACAAATCATTGTTATATTAATAATATGAATAAATACCGTTCCAAATGCTCCTTCCCCAAGTTGAGTTATCATTCGTAAGCGATGTCTTGGAAATTCAGGAACTGAAGTCTGTTCAAGTCTCCTCTTTAAGGCAGACAAAACTTCTTGCTGTGTAGCAGGCTAAAAGGAAAATAATAATCTCAATATTAATAAAGTGATAGATAAATTTATTGTTAAATTATTATTGTATACATAAACAAAATTAAGAAAGTTGTTTAGCCTAGTAAATTAGTCACTGTTGCTTTCAAATCTTGGTTCAATAGTCAGTTTCAGAAAAAAATAAAGTCAAGTCTATTGAATTATCGTTTAGTGGGTCAGATTTCCTTCTGGGCAATAACCAGGAGATGTAAAGAAAGCCATAGGTATCTTTACAGGGCGGAGGAAAACTTTGCGGTTGGATGTTTGATTATATTGACTACTCTGTAAAACTTATATGTGATACTAAACCATTCATGCCTGTAAAGGTTTATTTTTTATAATACTTCTAAATAGAGTAGATACAATCGTGAAAATATTTTAGTAAATGATTCAGAATCATTATGGACAGACTACTAAAGCCATTAGTGAACACATCAAATTTTCTTTGAAATTTAAAATCCCCAACGATTTTACAGTTCTTTTTCTACCTAAGTTTAGTGCTACAGGTAAAGTAGTTTACAATGTGTATATTACAGTTAAGCGCCAGCAATAAAATATGAGCTGGAAACCGAAAATTTTTAATGTCCTCAACAGTTTTTTCCTGTCTGTACTGTAGCCAAATGAAGTCGTTATTGCGTTGAATAATTATTTGTTAGCATAGCTTAAAAGTTCGCTTTCCAATATTCTTTAACTGTAAAACTGCTTTTAACCCACCTTCAAATTTATGAATCCAATGACAATGATGAGAAATCATTACAGAACACTACTTGATAATACTACTAGAGGCCAATGTACTTTAGTCCTGTAGACGGACCAGACAGAAGGTACAAAAGAAAGCAACCGCACACCCCTTGGGGAGCCACACAGGGGAGATGAGGGAGTGCTTTTAAAGTCTTCACCAAATCACCAAATCCTATTTTATGCTTAGGCTTGTGGAAATGTACTTTTTTCCTTTTCTTAACGGGGCCCAGTGTCCCCCACGATTCTTAAGCAAACACACAGGGGCGAATTCTCAAGTTTATATCTACCTTCTCGATAATCCTCACGAAAACGCATTTGCTGGCTTCTTAAAAGAATTTCGGGCACAAACAGAAAGTATTTTTTAGAATTGTAATGGATATTTCTATATGGAATACAGTAGAGTATGTTCGCATTCCAGTTATCAATTTCTTTCCTCTAGTATAATCCCCACCATTTCGCCTTTGGAATTTTCAAGGGGAAATATGACATTAATAATTATGGACCTCCTAATTCATAAAATGATCGGCCTAATTTAGACTGAGGGGTCCCATCTTACACAGATGAGCGCTGAAATAAGCAGCCAGAGCTGTCCAGCATAAGGAGCAATATCAGACTTGCTTAAACTGTATTATTTACCGACTTTCTTGACCACAGGCTGTTACCGAAATTCTATAAAAGGCTTAAACACCATTTAATGTGAAAATTGTACCAAAAAGGCAACACTGCACAGAAATTATTGGCTTTAAATAAGTACACTGCTATTCATTACCTCGAACTGTGAAATCGAATTAAAATATACAAATTCCTTAATATCTATAAAGATTTTTTATCATTGAAAATAACTTAAGTGGTATTTAGTTTAGCTGTAGTGTACCCACGTGTAGGATAGGAACTTTGCTAAATAATGAAAGTTTATCTCTCAGCTAATTCCCCAGCTTGATTTCGACTAACCGATTTGGTCTTATTTAGGCCAAATTTGGCGTGAATCGAACGAAGAATAAGAATTAAGGGAGTTCAAGTGGGAAAAAGCCAAATTTTCACAACACCCAGTGTTTTTTTTAGATGTAATAAAGTGTTCGTGCCGAATTTGGTTTAGATCAGACGATAACAAAGGAGAAAAATGGGAAAAGCTAAAATGCCAGGACCAAACAAAAGTTTTCTGAAAAGGTGCTCAATTTTATCCCTGTTTAATTTTGTGCAGAGAAAGGCTCGATAGAATAAACTACAGCTGCCTCAGGTGGAGCTTGGACTAACACCGTTCCGGTAACTGTGAGCTGCGAGCAAACGTCCAGCACGAATATAACCGATATTGAGAATCAGCGTTGACGCAAATTCCACAACATCTTACCGCATTGGCCGGCGTCTCGCAAAGAGCGGAATGTAAGACCCTCTTAGTTAAGTGGGGTTAGGGGCTACTCGAAGAGCACTCAGACCCCTCAGCTCACCGAGAGAACAATGGAAGAATCAAAGGGATAAAGACTACCCCATTGTTATAGGATCGGTACTAAAAGTGATCGATACACTCTCGGGACTGATCGAGTCTATAGGCGACCACTTCATGCGCAAGTGGGTGTTGGAGAGCCCGTGTCTATCAGTCTTCACTGTTAGACAGCGTAGGATAGTAATACAGAACTGTAAGTAGCAAAGAAATCTTTTAGAAGAAAATGTTCTAAACCTTCCTAAACAAGTAGGATTTGTGAAATGAAGGCCGCTTATTTTTAAGAATTTAAGGTATTTCCCATAAAAGATTGGTAAATATAAATCCATATCACATCATAGATAAGACCAACCGAAATCTCGCCATACTTGGTAAAGTTCGCTTAAAAATATCGTTGTTCTTCTCGAGGGTGGGCGAACTCTTTTCTCGGGAAAAACTCGTTAACATAGCCGGGAATCGAACCGTTTTATTTAATAACACAAAATTCATATTTTGAGTTACTTAGTTTTTCGATGTCAAGATGCCTAGCAGTGTAGGAACTTTATACATTTTTTTAGAACTACTTATTTATAGCTCATACAACTTTCCTCACAACAGATTAAATATTTTGATGGGGTGGGGTAGCGCCGAGTTAGGAACACTCCTCCCCCAGGAAAAAAAAATAAAAACTTTTAATCAAGTAAGTGACTCGCAATATCCTTAAGTAACAGCCTTTTTAGGACCTCGTGTGTGTTGTTGGTGTTTAATGCTAAATGTTTTTTAATAAATATCATGATTTACCACAAAAGCGGAGGCATAGCAATTTTATTTGATAACAAAAAGAGCAAATCTTTGTTTAGCGATCGTCTTAAGAAAGCACAAGTCGTTGATTTACAGTTAATATTGGTTTAATTTCGACGAATGAACATTATAATGTGAGTAGGGCCTTAAAGTTATAAAACATATCCGATATGAGGCCAGGTTTAGTTGCTCTTTTTACTGCCAGGCATAAAAGTAATACATCCTTTTACTGGACATCTGTGAAATATGGAGTCGTCCACTGAAAGGGTTACCAGAAATTTATACCTGTGGTCCTGCAAGAGACCGCTTTAAACGCTATATTATTTATTCTTTTTTTTCTTTTATTATTAAATATATATATACATAGCCCTGGCCTTTTGTTTCCTGTCTCTCTGTACGCCAGTATAATAATTTCGTTCCGTGACTGTAGTACTTAATACGTACTAAGTTAGCAATAAATCACTAAATGCGTCTTATGGCGTAGTGCATAAATTACATTGAGAAATAAATCGAACCCATGCTATTCCGGTCGATATATATTGAAATAAAACTATTGGCAACTTGAAAATTTCATGACAATTCCATTGGTGATTTGGCCACCCAGTACGATGGATAAATTTGATTCATTTTTAGATTGCGATGGGCCTAGTAATGTTAGTGAAACTCATTTCAATCAATTCAAGGCAAAATTAGTCAGCACAATATTATGAAATTCGTAATCCTACAGTTTATACATATTGCTAGTATATACGCGATTTTCGGTAATTATCACGTGACATAATTTAGCAACGCCGCGAAAAGTAAAGGATCATTTCATCAATTTTATGCTATGTTACATTTGACGCGACTTCTCAAATAATGTCAATGTTTAACTTTAAAATGGGTATTATAGTATTTAGTTTTGCTTTACTGTCAAACATGAAAGCACGAAACGATATCTTCACGTAAATAAGATTATTATTTGAATATAAATAGAAAATTTATAGTTCCAAGCGACGTATTTAAAATATGTGATATAAATAACAGAAATATTATGTGTCATTATTAACAGATATAGCATGCCTTCCTCAATATAAAGAACTGTCTGTCATGAAATAATATTTTTTAATGGAAAGCAAACGGGGATTCCATCACTCGTTACCGTTTGTATATTCAACGTTTAATTTAGACGTCAAAAATGGTAATGACAAATTACTTTGATTAAAGGATCATTCAAGTTTCATTAAGGGTTGATATGCACGAGTAACGTTTTGCACTCCTGGCGGACGACATTCATCTGAATGTACTTCACTAACAAGCTGCACTGATTGCTTTGCTGCATTTTGATTGAAGTGCATTTTAATAAAAAAAAAAACTGATATTAAACTTTTAATCATATTAGCAATCTATTTGTTATTGTAAAATTTGTTATCTCGGTTTGACAGACATTCATGTAAAATTAAAGTGATACTCAATACGGAGCAACGTCCTGTTTTCAGATGTGTCACGCTCCTCTCTTTATAAGGAGATGGATAGGTGGGAGTTTACCATAGGGCTGGTGAGCGCTAAGCTGAGTCAAATGTTTTCGGGAGAGTTTGGTAATGGGTAGAATTTCTTCGACGGCAAACACAGGATCTACGATGTGCTCTGGTCAACAATGGCCCTGATGCAGGTCTCTGAGGTTTTAAATGCACTTCAGCAAATCTTCTCTTATCAGTTTCTGCACATATCGCTACTCCCCGAATTGTACAAAGAAGTTTAGTAGTGTCAGTAACAGTTAAGGGTGTTCAGTACAATAAACTGTTCACTGCTTGACTTCGTCACTCGCGACCGACCTGATCCGGGTCTGCGATTGCATCAAACTGTCGCAGGGTAACGTGTAATTGCTCTCCGAACAGTAGTTTCTGGTAAACCCAATCCACGGGCTGTATATTTTTGAGTTCGACCCTCTTCCAATAAAACAACAATACCGTCAGGACTATTTGTTAAATTAAATAAAAAATAAAATAAAAAACCTTTTGATAAATGTTTAGAGATCGGTTACACAAGAAATCAAAACAGAAATTTCTGTATAATTTTTTTGAATATTATTGAGGTTTTCCTTCATATTTATAGAGCCTTATGACTGAAAACGGTTATATTAATAAATAATTTAAAGACGAAACAATTCTATTAGAAAGCAAATATTAAATTTTTTTTAAGTGCGTCAATTGTTTAGTGGGGCATTTTAGTAAAAATATAAGGGTTATATAGGAAATATGACGAGCCGACGAACATGCATACCAGTTTATTGTTCCCATTACCTGCAGTAATAGCGTTTCGCAGATACAATGTACTGGGAAATGGCTCTTGTTTATTTATTCAACTGTTCCTCTGCTCTTGTTTTTTTATTGTGCTATACGATAGAATAAACAAAGGTAAATATAAATATAAATGTTATTCTGTACAAGAGTAAATAAAAAAAAAGCATTAAATTAAAAAAAAATCACCGGAGATAAATAGAGGCAGGTTCATGTGCTCAAGGACTGAGAGTGCATTTCAAGTAGCATTGATCATGTGTGCCACAGCCTTATCGGAACACGGTACAGTAGTATGTTCGCACGCACATGTTTGTACTAAATGCAAAGGTAAATCACATTTAGGCATTCACACGCACTGTTTTATGAGGTCTGAGGACTTACCAAGAAACTGGTGCAATTACAATCCATTTTATCGTCACCTATAGTCTTTGAATTTGAAAATTTCTTTTTCATGAGTTTTCTCCATTTACTTTTTCTTTAGCGACCCCTATGATAGCTTGCGGTCTCGGGTTCGGATGTGTCTGCTCACCGCCAATCGCGTTAGTTCCCTGATATGATTTATTCCCTTTGCTCTGGATACTTCACCGAGCCGAAGCTGAGCATTTCCTGAGTGTCCTTTGGATTGCTTCCCTTCAGGTTTAGTTTCCAGTACCTTCTTCGCGAACCTGTTCATTGGCTTTCTATGGCCGTTACCATTTGGGTATTGTGGTATTTATTATGTTCGGGAGGTAATACTGATTCAAATCCTCACGCACTCTAGTACTCATTCCGTCCAACCTCGTTTTACCAATTACTCTCCATAGAAGCTTCAACTCGGCTACATGCGCCTTACACTCTTCCCAATTTTATTACAGGTCAAGATTCTTCTGCGATTACTAAAACCTGTATTTGCAAGTGTTTATAATTTCCTTTTCCTGATTAGTGTATTTCGCTATGTATTTCATCTGGCTAGAATCATTTGTTCTGCTATTAATTTATAAATTGATTCTTTCATTTTACACAATTCTAACAACAAGTACATATATTAATAAGTTGACACTTTCTAGAACTTAAGCATTAAATGCAATAAACATGAAATTTCCAAGTCGAAAACATCGATAATTAGGATGCTAATGCATTGAAATTTTGTTTCGATTCTATAATAAATTAATAATAATAATCACAAAATATAGCACCATAAGTTGATGCTAGATAAATGCTCACCTTCTTTGAGAATGATACTAAAATGTAAGAATGTTAAGAACAGGCATTAAGAAAGCTAAATCAAAGAGTAACAGAGTATAGAACAAGAAGGAAGAAATAGAAGAGAGCAGCTGTTAGGGAATACAAAGGCTGGATTTATGTGGCAGAGGTTTTAGTCGGGACAAACGCTCCCTTGTTAGTTACACTCTTACAGGACCTCCAGACACCTCCGTCTTTCTTCTCCTCCAGAATGGAGGAGAAGAAGAGACCACTCCGGGTCTACCGAGGGACATGTGTCCTCTCTCATTATGGTAACTCTAACGGCATTGCGGAAACTGTATTCTGCAACGTTTGGGAGGCCTCTTTTTAAGAACAGATGAAAATTGACAGTGCATAGGCGCACTAGTTTTATGAACAGTGGATTTTTAAATCTATTTGTAGAGCTATTCGGTATTTTGATTATTGGTCAATTCATACGAAACAATATACACCAAATTATATCCATAGCACAGCACTTTATTTAAGATATGTCCCGATTTAACTAAGAACGGCAACCAGATGTTGGTCTAATCAAAGAAGTTCATGTATAGCCCTTAAGCCGCAGTGAAATTATTTTCCTTAATTTTTCCAAGGTCTTTTTCTTGTCCACTACCATCTCTATGTACATAGCCCTCATTTATACCTGCATCCCTTTCTGACTAATCATAGATATTTATGACAAATTTACGTGCATTGTGCACTAAAAAAAATATTTCCAAGGTAATGGCATATTATAAAAAAGGCTATTATTAACCAGCAGTTAAGATTAATGATTTATTAATTTCATGATTAATATAAAGAAATAATATTCATTCATTAAAATAAAAAAAATAATAATAATAATTCTATAATTAGGGTGATGAATTCATCAGGCAGAATTAAAACCAGGAAATTGTTCGGTCAAGTAAAATTAGTGTTCTGTGTGACATGTGAGAAATTAGGAAGGGCTTATAAGTTAATAGAGCTCGAATTGCCCGGTGAGTTTCACTTTTATTTACTAACCTTTTTTGTCTTGTCCTCTTTTGACCTCGAGGTACCCTTACTGTGGTACAAGGACTCCTTATCTTGGACCAATGGTAAGGGAGGGTTGTCACCACTGAGCAGGGGAAGGGTGTTAGTAGCTACTTCAGGCACTGCGTAGTCATAAGAGGTATCTAAAAAATACATGGACATTTGAAAACTATCTCTTCCATTTAATGATGGTATTTCTGAAAGCAGTGATGCTTCTTTACCAGACGGATGAGGTGCTTGTTTGTCCAGGGCGTCCCTCATCTCCATGACGACTGTGCTGTAGGAGTAGTAGGGAGCGTACTTGAGGGCTTGGTAAGGCTCCTGGTACTCGTCGGCCTTGATGTCCATAAGGAGGGCAGTGTCTGGACCCAGCGGGAGGGTGCCCTTGGAGGAGTAGGCCTTCTCGGTGCCACAGGAACTGCCCGCGGAGCTGATTGCACCTGGAAGTACGCTCTTGGCTGCTAGTGGGGAGGCGAAGCACTTGCGCTGCCGGTGGCGGGACACGATCAGATAGATGCAGACCGTTAGCAGGATGATCATGCCCATCAAGATCCCGATGATTACGGCCATGTATGTGTGGTCGTCTTGCTTGACAACTGCAACAAGCAATATGGCGAGTTAGGAAATGAGGTTAAACCTAGATCTGTAGAGAATGTATGGAAGACGTTAGTCACCTGGTATCTCAGACTGCGGCCTGTTCTGCTCTTTGTCAACAAATACTTCAGTCTGGATAGGAAGTCGCTCGTGGATTGGAGGCAATTCCGGTGTGAAGTTGCCATGCGCGACGTCTGCAAAAGTTTCAGGGTCATTAGAAATGAAATGAATAATGATAATTACAACATATATATATCTTTATTTGGGTTAATGAATATGTATGACACAAGCAGTTTAATACTCGAACAACATATAAGTGTTAACACATTCTTGGTTTCATGAAACTCTGCCAAATAAAATCCTCTAGCTGATAAAAAAAATGGAGAAAACCATTGGTTATTTAATTTTAAATATAAAGTAACTTAGGTAACTTGAAATCCATTTATCCACTATTCATACGCCAAACATTAATAACAAAGTAGATGTTTTAACAACTGATCCTACTATTCATACAAATAATATATAAAAAATAACGATTCGCAACTTGAGCTACACCATCACCTCCACCTCCTCGATACATTTTAGTCGGACGAGGCTGTAATGCTTGCTCAGGCCGAGCAGAAACGCAAAGGTGGCTCGGGCTGTGTCAACAGAGGCCGATATCTTGGCCAGCCGGACCAGGGGCCAATCTCAAGCTGGCAATCGACTCTACCAACCCCTTATCGATTCCCAGAGCGCCACTTTCGAAATTATTTCGGCAGTATCTCTTAGTGAACTCACCCCGCCAACCACCCCTGACCTGGTTTTCCATCAACCTAATGATAAACAACTATTCTCCGGGAGAAAAACGACTTCATTAAAGAGTAGAAGGACCGTCAGTAGTTTAGGTTTGAAGAATACATAGTTTCCTACTAGTCTCATTACTTTGTTAAATTATTTACAACATTTCCTCATTTTGATAGTACAGGTGTTATCACCTGAACAAGTAGCGAGCGAAGCTATTAGCGAATATGTCTTGGGGATTGGGGAGACTTGGGATTGGGCCCCATGAACATGAAGACCCGGATTCAATTTTTGATTCACCTAAGTCCGGGCACCCACCATGTGGCATGCTATGGGGAGTAGTGGCGGTGAGTTGATGAAAAACCATGCGGAAAAATTCTAGCCAATGTAAATGATATGGGGTGGGGTGCACATCGAGATGGTGTGGGAGTAGTTTGGTGTGGGGACCAAACCACCGCCAGTCGGTCACCGCTAATCTCCAACATCGTGAATAATTCGCACCATGCCACTCTATCAACACTTGCCAAAAACAATATCCCACTGGTTGATTTCTCATTCAAGACTTATTATAGCAACACTTGTTGCTGATACAAACCACTGTGAAAGAGGGAGATTACTGTATACATTGTAAATACCGTGCTTTATATTTGTTTGCAACAGTGTATGATCCCAATAGATTATTTGCCTGCGTTCACGTTGTTAACATTAATGCTTTGAAGAAGTGCAGTACCATCTCTATCATAAGTGGAAAGTGACACTGTAAAAAAAAAAAATTGGTAACTTTCTGTCAAATGGTAACCTAGTGACGTGACATTGCTACCAAACACTGAAGTGGTACAGCCACCATGCCAACGCATCACCATCGCTATGCCACCTCAATACACAGTTAGGCTGGGCACCTACCGAAGTGGCAAACTAGAAGCGTAATGGTAACGGGTTAAAAACGTAATGTTTGTGGCGTACATTCCACTATGACGGGCACCCAGAGTAATTCGTGGTTTTATGTTATAATGGTGAGCGGTATATGAACGATGTAAGGCCGGGTGCCCACGGAAGTGAAAGGATTTGAAATGGTGAGTGACATATGTGGTGGTAAATGGAGGTGGCATGGGAATGGCGTGGTGGATACGTGGTTCATATGCTCACTGAAGGGCTAGGCAGCAATGTCACGCCACTAGGTTGCCATTTGACAGAAAACCTCTTCACACTGAGGTCTTCCTCTGATCATAATACTCGGCGTCATCTTAAAATACATATAAGGTATCTATTGTGTTACATCTTTTCTTCAAAATGTTCGAAAGCCTATTTATTTAAGGCTTCGGCAGAGAAGTTGCCGCCATCGATTTTACATCGCTTTGATTTCTGCTTGGTGAATGGAGTTTATGGCTGTTGAACTGGTTTTCTATGTTTCCCCCTTGTGGGCGTTTTCACCTCCAACAGGAGAGCAACGAACATATGCTGGCATTGGGGGAACTGTAGCACGACCAGAGACTGTCTAATCAAAGAAGAGTAACGAAACCAAATATTGCAACACGTGAGAATATTGAAAAGAGGGAAAATGAGTGGAAGGGATTGCCGAGAAGAATGTTTGACCAGTGCGTGTATCTCTTCTCACTACCTTACCAGAAATCTCAAATTAGACATTGTATTAAATACAACAAATAAAGTCCTGGTAGTGTAATACTGTAACATACGAACCATTGTAAAACTACGTCCAATTAATCCAATTAAAGATTTATGGTTTCGGTTCTTGTCTTATAAGCACTAAAGTATTTTAAATGATAATCACACAATCACAGATCAAAGTGCTATTAGTTTAAGACGATAAGTTTCATACTGAATAAATCCACCACTGTGCAAAGTGGTTTCACCAACTTATTATAATTAGCCAAAGTTTCTAGATCAAATTCCATACAAGGAGCTGGAGCAGGATATTGACTCCTAGCCGAGACCTTGTGGGCGGGGACATATTTAAGCGACCAAAAGTTGTCCTAATCTGCAAGGATGTTATGCTAATACCAGAGCGGGTATGCCGGGGTGTTTCCTTTGTGCTGGCGCATACTTGGCCAACCATCCCAGGAATCCCAATAACCACGTCATACCTATGTCACAAACCGGGGGCTGGGTGGGGGGTCTCAGACCCCCACAGTCCATTGTTTTCGTCCCCAACTCTCGCTTTTAATATGTTATTACCTGCCCAATTCTAGGGGTTGCCTACCGGAGTAATTTATTTTTTTTGTCGTCTTTATTGGTAGATTTTTCGCTATGGATATGAACAAAATATTAGGCCTGAGTCAAGAATTAGATGTTGGGTCATTTTCTGTTAATCGACATTCTCATGTAAAAAAACAAATATTGATAATCACGACAAACAGAAAATACATAGCAACTTGTGAAATTAAGTTAACAGAATAAAAATGTAAAACAGTACTACGCCTGGGAAACGTTTCTTGTAGTAACAGTAATTTTAAAAGTCAAGTAATCCTTAGAGTTCACGTAATTTGCGAAATCTTTATTCCCGGGCGTAACAAAATCTTCCAACTTTCATTCGTATGTATGATCGCTTAACCGTATTTCAATTTTAAATTTGCTTTACTGTAGCAGATAACCATTAAATAAACTAATTAGTTTTTTGGGGGGTTAAAATGAGTCAACGGATATAAATATAGGATACAAATTAAACTTGAGCCCGTCTCGCCAATATTTATGAGTCCTGGCTGAAATTAACTGAAACAATTCAACATTTAATCTTACAACAGTTGATTAATAGCTCCATGATTGACATTGATGACGGGGACGCAAAACATAAATAAAAAATATCCCAAAAATGGACTTTTGAGATCTCTTAACAGAAAGGAGGTAATTTCATCCGGTTTCCATATTTTTTTTTATATTTAAGTTTTAGGTATTTACTAATTTACTAGGCCGGAGAGGCAATCTATAGTTACAGAGATTGTTTATTAAATAAAATGAAGTATTTTTGATAAAAAAAATATTGATTAGTTTTTTACATTTATTAAGTGAGTTTATAGCGGGCTTGCCGACTTGCACGTCTATCTCTAGTTTCTTCACTTTATACGTCCTGTATTTTGTTTACAACTAAATTAAAAAAAAAATTAACTTACAATCGATACAAACATTTTAAATGCATAAAATAGATTATACAATTAGCACAATCATGGCAAGATGGATCTATGGATCAATTAGTGGGATATTCTTGTTATTAATAACAAAATAATAGTATGTGCGAATCATTATACAAACGTTTCTTATAATAACAAGACAGATAAAAAAGGTAGAACATGATAACTCAATCAGGTAATTTTAAATAATCATTGTTAGAAACATATGCTCTTTATCCATTTTTGCCCTCCATGGCCTCATTGAAAGGCCTTCATTTTATATTTAGGGAAAGTCTTTTTTTTTGTTAATAATAGTAGGAATATATAATAAGTATCATGGTTTAATAATCGTAGATAAACATTATTCCTGCTTAATCACGTACGAAGATAAGGCTCGAGAATGTTCTTGTCATATTAGAATGTTTTATTAGCGACCGTTCTTCTGTTCTGTATCGTAGGATTCACCAAGTAAGGCCCGAAGAATGCGTTAAGAGTGGTCGAATAGCTAAAAAAGACTAAGAAACAACAGTAAAAGGGAGCTAAATAAAAGAAAACAAGATAGTAGCCACTCCTGAGATCCCTGAATCCGATACGACGCCGGTACACAGCCGTACGTCCAGCAGCGACGTGGCAGCGTTATCGCCCGCAGCATCTGAGGCGATACGGCAATAAATGGAAGAATCTCATCCTTCTCATTATTTAAACAACTTCATTATTTAAAGGGAGGACTTCGTCTTCTCTCCCCTGGCCTCACAATTATTGTCCTTTGTACGTTCTCAGAACGAGAGCAGGAGAAGAAAGAATAAAATCCTCTTTATTATATTTTTTTTTTCTCTTTCCGTTTCAGTACGTCTTCTTTTTGTCGTTATTATTTAGATTATCTGAGACCGAGCAGAGTTTATTGTCAACAGAACAACCGACTCCTGTTGTATCTCTCTCTCATTTTTTTTTAAGTCCTTTCTTATTTACTGCAGCGTCAATTATACAATACACAATTAAAACCCCGAGTTAATGCCGACAATAAAGAATAATAGTCTTATCTTGATCTCTTCCGTCCATTAGGGTTCAATCCGACAGAATTATTGTCTGGAGGGTATAAAGTATATTCCTGATTACCAACACGACAATGGCGGCTGTTTGGAACAGCTGTGTTAGCATTTACCACCGTCCAGGTTGTTACAACGAAGTCATTTTTTGGAGCAATGAAGAACGCATAAACTAAAGGAAAAGTGAACAGGTGGTCCGAGCATTATGTGGCCAGTTTTAGTGATATTAAATCCAAGTGTTTTTTTGTTCCTTTATATACATTCTTAGCTGAGAAAGCAATAAATTATGAGAAAATTCGGTGCACACTTTTAAAATTATATTTGAATCATAATATATACATTAACATAAAATGTTGTCTATTCGCCGATTTTTTTTCCCGTTTTCGTTTTTGCTGAAAGATCATGGTTAAGTGCTACTATACAAAATAAAACAATATAAAATAGAAATTAAAATTTCAAATTAGGAGTGCACTACAAGACAGAGATGCGGTCACCCTAGTAACCTAATGCCTAATTTCAATTTTTAATGCTGTCATAACATTTAGTAGCACTTGGCGATGATCGTGTAGCACAAATTGGGATAAACGAAGTCGGTTTAACCCCAATGAATATTTTGTAAACTGAAATAATTATCGATTTATCAAATTATTACTCAACAAACAACACTTTAAATATTAAAGATTTTCTGCTTAATCGTTGATAACGATGATTATGTTTTTAAAACTTTAAATTGATTGTATACTTGTAGAGAACACAGACATAGCTGGCTGTTGAAACATGAGAGCTTGTAAGCTTGTAGAATGGAGTAATAATTATCAGGATTAGCCTATGAGCAACGAACGAGATCCTGTCACGAAAACAGCATCAAGACGATGGCAAGCAACGAATATCTTGGAGGTAACGACGTTTGCCGAGCGTCACGATTATTCAGACGGCGAATAACAGATTGCAGATGATACGTTAGTGCTACTTGTACAGGACCTGCGACAGTCCGCTCCAGTTGGCAACTTGCCAAATCACAGTTCACGAATGTGACAGAACATCTGGCGTGATGAAGCAGGCAAGTTTTAGTGCAATTCCATGCTACATTGGCTTCACTCACTGGCCAACTGCTGGATAGCCCCTGTAATAATAATCTATTACGATTTATAGCCTCGAATTATCACATTTTTCATTCCTAGCACACTATAATCGTAAATACGATTGTTTAAATATGTATCCAATAATACTATAACACATTTGAAAAACCAAATTGGTTCGTGAAAGCTGTCTTTTCAACAAGTTCTAAAACAACTAAAATTGTCTAACCTATTAAAGTGGGCTTGGAATGTACTAAACACCCAATGCTTATTGATCGACTCTTAAAATATTATTTTTTGGAAAATGTTTAGGTTACTTTTTAGTAACATCTATAACATTTACAACTTTTGAAGATAACTCAAAATTTTCTAAATCATGCGTAGGCTATGAGCTATGACAGAAATCGTAAAATTCAGTCAAATGGTGTCGACCTGTTCAGGTTTCATTTTTTTTAAGTTTTATGAAAATAACTTTTTTGAGATAGGGAATTTCTTTATGAGCTCATTACTTGCCGTCTATAGCTGACCAACGCCAAGAGCACCTCTAAACTAAAACTAAAATACAGTTAATACGAAAATTAAAATATCCACTTATTTATAAGAAACCCGAAACGGAAAAAACTACGCTTAAAACACTGATTTATACTAGACTTCAAAGATGAAATAAATCTCTTTATTTTTATTCTTACTAGTTGAAAGATTGTGCCAAACACATTTTACTTAATTATTGTTGCTACCCTTACTATTTTACAGGAAACCTTTGAGTGCTTTCTTTTAGTACCTAATAATAAGGTGAATATATGTGGTGTCATGTAACCGGGAAATGTCAGTGCATCTAGACGAATTTGCTATTTTATAAATTCCTGATAGATACATCGGTATAAAGATGATATAGAGGTGAGGAAGTGTGCCTGAAAGTAGAGCCACTCCCTTCAGGGGCTTCACCATTAATTATGCCCTCACTATGCCGTTTAAATATATATTTTTCAAAGTATTTATAATCTACATAATATGATATTTCAGGTACTAAACGAAAAGGCTGTCATTCAAGTTGCGGACCTCATTTAACTTTTTGGGTTAATAAAATAAACTAAAGCTACATTTCACGACAGCAGGTTTTAATGAGTTTTCTGATGGATCACACAATTATGTATCAAGTCCCGTTGTATTAAGAGCGGCTGAAATTTACGTTCTTAATATTATAACCGTACCACGGTCGGTTGAATCTGGAAATGGAAACGGGATGTGGGTTAATTTATTTGTGAAAAGCGGGCGATGGCAGAGACGGGATCAAGCCCCAATCACGAAATATTCCGTGATGATAGGCGGGCTAGAGAGAAGAGAGGAAATGAAGATGATGATAGAATATTTTCAGGCGATCCTTATCACTACCCCTTTCTCCTAATAGTGCTGCTAGGTTCGCGAGACATTCGCCCGAAATGGGTCATGCTTTGGGGTTCGATAAAGAAGCGGTTGGATGTGCGTTTGTTGTTGGATTTATAGCGAGTTTGAAAAAAAAAAAAAGCTCGTGGCGTGGCTGGGTGGCAAGCGGGTATAAGATCAAAGGGCATACACTTTGTTGGTCAAATTACGAATTTGTAGGTCAAATTTCACAATTACGAAAATTAGAGCAATTTCAACCAGTATTACCGGAGTCGGTAGCTAATCATGTTTTTAAGACAATGGGATAACCTTTAAGATTATTTCGTAATATTTTATTATTGTTCAAACTCCTACTCCCCATTTTTCTTAAACGACTACTTATAGACCGGATAGTTCATTTTTGTGAACGCCCCATACAATAAGTATACAAAAAACGATTAATTAACATTTTTCAATATGAAATTCGATAATTATAAGTCAATTTACTCGTAGAGAACAAAAAGTAGAAACAAATAATAAATTTAAAAAATAGTATAGTCATAAATAATTACAAAACAATGAGTAGTATTGAAAGCGTACTTTTATTAATTTTTCGCGGGCTTGATACCATAATTCCTTATAATCCTTGTATTGTTTATGAATATAGTCAACAAATACAAAAGGAACGGGTAAAATATACCATTCGCTACAAAAATGTGATGTTTCTTTTAGATTAAATCTTTAATGTTTTTATGTTTTTTTAGTCAATCCAATTGAAAAACGAATAAAAACGATATCAATAGTGAGTAACTAATGCACAAAATAATTTCGTTACTTTAGTTTAAAACTGTGCCCATAATTTATTCTCACTCTCTCTTTACCAATACTAATACTGAATACTTTCTTTGTCTTGATTGCAACTTCTAGCCATCTCTGTGAACAAAATCTTATATTTTTTTTTTCTTTCTATTTATTCTCAAATTCAAAAACTTAAAAAGTATTAAAATTAAAAATATCTGTCTGCTATTAGTAAGTATTTTAAATAGTCATGTGAATTTCATGAAATTATGCTCAGGAAAGTATTTTAACCAGAGGATTGGTATCTCAATAATGTTTTAGCCTTTAATAGATTGCCCTTACCTGAGTCAAAGGTGACTTCGCTGATCATGATCCACCTCGCAGCGAAGTGGAGCTGAAGCTTGACGAACCTACCTACCCTCCTGTGCAGCTTGATGGACACGTTTCTGTTGAATTCAAAGATCCGGTCCTCCATGTACGTGAAAGATATCGGGTCGCCGTTGTAATAGGTGCCACCGACGCTGAACATCAGCTTCACTTCGGAGAACACCTGAAAAAACAGAGGTAAAACATTAGTAAGTCCTATACTAAAGAGATAAAATCAGTAATATTTTGTAATTATATTAGTGCATTAGTATAAAAATGATCAAGAATCAAAATTTTGAATGAATCATTCCCCCTACGTACCACTCCCTCGACAGCTAACCAAAGTCATGGGGGAGGTCGGACTGTAATATAGATACCAGCCGGGTAAGGGTTAACAAGATCCCGCTCTTGGATCCCATCCAAAGTTGTCAAGACACGACTGGTGCAAATTACAAGTCCATCACACTTCGAGCCTCATCATTCCCGAAACGACTTCCACCCTCGCTCGCCAAAATCTCTCCATTACCGCTCTGGCCAGGGCCTCCTGGGATTATGGTAATGAATAAGGGCTCAACCTTCCTACTGAGCTATAGGTTTGGTTATTTATTGCTCATAAATGCAATTAGTTACCCAAAAAAAGCTGAAACAATTTAAATTTGATTATAATCAAGCAGCTGTTCCCACCAAAGATTTTTTTAAAGCGTTACATTAGTTCAGAGCTTATAAGTATGCATTGAAGCACCTACTGAATTAAAATGAATATAAAATTAATGAAAAGAGGCGGAAATTTTAACTGTAATCGAAGTGCATTGAATTTAAACCTCATCAAGATATTGTTTTGGCGAGGATACACCTACGAAATAGGCTCATCACTTCCAACCTGGCAAAAACAGTAAGGTAACCTCCAGACATCCCCTTCCCACTTTTAAGTTTTACGACATAAGGGGGTTAAGCCAAAACGAAAAAACAGACACTATTTATGCAATTCCTATCATTATGTATAAACCGCCCAATTAAATTAACAAATTAATGCAGGGAAAGTCAAAAATACGCTTTTGTCGACTGCTAGTTCATTGATGTAAGTGAAAATTCTTTGACAGTTCGTATATTGATCATCAACGCTTCGATATCACAGGTGATGATGACCACATGTTGTAACCTGACTTAACCTACTCATTAACAAATTGTCACTCAAATACAAAATTCACACACAAACAAATCTTAGACAGTACAGAAATGGATCAAGAGCTCTCCAAAACGTCAGCTAATTTTGAGGAGAGTGAAGATGAATTTAAAAGCAAAGAGACAGTATCAAAAGCTAATACAAATGATGAACTTGGTGAAGAAGAGGAGGATTTGATATCCACTACAAGTGAACCCAAAACGAAGGTCTTCAGGTATCCGGAGGCAGACACAAGTGGAGAATCAATACGCACCGATGACTTGGAAGAGGAAATTAAAGACATGTATGAGATTGGTGAAGGAATAGAAGAGGAATTAGAAGAAGGAGAGGAAGAGGAGGAGCAAGAAGATTTATCAGAATTCAGGATGCAATTAGAAGAGAGATATATGGACGGTGTGAAGGTTAATGCCGAGTATGTGGACCGAATGAACAAGAATATCGCAGAAGTCCAGCAACAGCTTTATGCATTTGAAGTGTACGTAGACTGCGTCCGCACGTATCACGGATACTCGGGCCATTGGCTTCGATTAAAGGTATTCGATTCTCCTTGTTTTGAAATACATCCTTGCAAACAAGTCGAATTGATGCCATCGCTCTATGGAATTCGATCAGCAGAAGAGAGCAAAGGTATGATGGCATTTTCTAAAACTTCCAGGGGTAATCCATTACAAACTGAAGATAATTTCCTAATTTCCTGAATTTGTGCCTTTCAGAATGAATGTGGTTTAAGTTTAGTTCCGTTAGTTACGCCCTAAGGTTCTTTCTTTTACGGCTAAAAGGCGGCTTATATTTAATTATTAGATTTGAGAAATATACTAGATTCTGTTAGACACAAAATCAGCATAAAGTTTTCACCCTTAACAGCAAATCGCACCATCACATTCTCGACAGCGGACCTCAAAGAACACTAATCTGACTTGCTTTACTGTCGTCCTTAACAGCTCCTTTGCTATTAGCCACTATGATTAATTTTTAATCAAAATATAAGTGATGGAATGATTGGTCGAACCAGGGAAGGTTAAAACTAAAGTAAGAGATAGGTCCGCATCGTTGAGTGGAGTTAGATAATTTAAGTATCTTTGAAAAGTGGGTAGTTCATTTAGACATAATTTAGAAAAATTATTAAAAAATGTATACGCTAATAGTTCAGGGAATAAATGATTTAATATAAAATAAATGATTGTTATTACCTCAAAAATAATAAATCTCCTACTCTTTTTTTTTATAATAAAAATATATCACTTCAAATTTCACCTAAAAATAGGTAAGAATGGATTTCAAACCTTAACTGTGCATTAATGAAACTAATAATAATTATAGGAACCAATGACTTCCCTATTGCAGAAGAAGTGGATGAAGAAGAAATTGAAGTAATGATCCAATACTTATTTGTTACATATTTCCATTGTAGTATACCAATAGAATACCTAATGCTAAGGCATATTAGTGTGAAGTATGTTGTATTCATAAACTTGAATCGATATCATACATAATTAATCAAGCAAAAAGGCGTAGTGTGATTTACATGACATTCATTACATAAAAGGTATTTGTAGTATGGTTTGAACAAGGCGGAGAGAATCAATTAATCAAAGTTGAATTTTATTTCCAGGAAGAAGAAAACATTCCGGAGTCGGAGGATTATATGCCATTACCGGTGAACTTGACGGGCTTGAGTGAGGAAGAAGGAGAAGAGGAAGATGCTTTGACTCCCATCTCACCAAGGCGTAATTCAGATAGGCCGGCAAAGACAATTAATTTTGATTCAGAAGTCGCAATAAAGGAAGTAACACATGGTAGCGACACAAAATTTACAAATGAGGATGATTTCCGACCCCAAGAAACATTAGTATTCAAAGAACCATTCCAAAATGGTCAGTTTATATACCCGAATGAAATTAACATAATTTATTTGCTGTTGTTTTGTAATGTCATATTAGGACTCACTACTCGCTGTTAGTTGACGATACTGATACATTTTTTCTATCTTTGACAAGGAAAAACAATAATGTTCCCAATGATGCCAAAAGAACTGATACATATGATCCAACGCAGACCACTGGTGGTGAACATGATGTCTTCCGCAAAGTCCAAGTCCTCGGCCACAATGGACTTGACATGTCTCATTGAAGTAGTGATTCGGGCTTCCAAGGGCCCACCCTACCCTATCAGTTCGTCCTTCAAGTTCAACATAGATACCAAGGGGGATTACGTTAGCAATGTCTCTGGAACTATCAAACTGATAGCTTTTGGAACCCAAGACGTCTGCACGGTAATGTACAATTTCATATTATTATATATTTTTTGTAACATTAAAGAATATTGTTTAGCTATTTCTTCCTGTGTTAATAATGTTGGATTAATCAGTGATTACATCATCATTGCTTTCCAATAGTCTGCATAATGTCCATTAGGGAGCACCTGTTAGGATATTTTCCGAGTTTCGATGAAGAAAATGTGGCATTTAATTTAAAATAAGTTCAATTATTTTAACCTATATCTTAGTCAACAGATAGAAAAAACAAAATTCTTATATTATAACTCCCTTGAGAATAAAAGGAAATTATTTGAGGCTGGCTAAAATCAATTGTCTTAGACACATCATCTAAGTTTATATAAGTCATTTCTGATAATATACAAATAATACGGAACGTTTTCTAGATAAAATGTGTTGACAACCCAAATGAGATTAAGTCTCTAAGTTACCGAAGGGAAAAACCTATCCTCACAGAGTGGAATATGGACTGCCAGAATAAGACAGCTATGCTCACGGGTCCTCAGAAGTACACATTGCACGATATTGCAAAAATCATACGTAATCGGAAGCCAGCTGAGTTCAAACTTCCACCGGAACCTAAACAAAAGTAACCACGAATTGAAATAAACCTTATTAGCTATAGAATAATTTATGATGTTACATTCAAACATTCACATTAATTTCATTACAGAAGATACTTCGTTGAAGATCTCGTATTCGACAGGAAAGCTAACAGCGTCTCGAGAGCTCCCAAAAAGACGTTCGATATACTCAGAGCGGAAATCGATAAATACTTGGTGCTCAACAAATCTAGTAAAGAACACGATAAATCAGAGCAGAGGCAGTCAGAGGATATCTGCGATGAGATTGAAGATTATGATAGTTCATTGCTCTCAGAGAGTATTGAAGAAGAATTGCTTGAAGAATTCGAAGAGTCGGAGGAAGAAGATGAGGTTTTTGAAGAACTGGTGACACCAACAGAACGAGCCGAAGCTGTACTTCGCAGTCTTCAGCTAACGAATCGATAGAAAAATATTCTATATAATGAGATCCTCTTTTCAATTATAATAATCGTGATTTGAAATCCCACTGACGCTCTTAGTACATGTCAGCTTCAACTTCATTGATTCAGAATGAAACATTTTATTCATAAATACAACACATTATTTCATTATATAGTTGTCATTTTTATTTGTTTATATGATGCGGTGATTGGATTCACCTGGATTTATTTGAGTAAGCAATTGTTTATTAAGTTAATGTTAAGCTGTCAAAATTTAAGTTATTGATTCCAGTAGCTATAAAGTAGATCAGTGAAAGAAATCAGCTGTTTTCACAATAAAAAATGTAATAAAATATGTAATAATAACAAGAGCTAAATATTAATAGGGTTACGTTCTTGTTAAATTGAGAATGGCGGGTGACGCCAATTGATGTTATTGGCTTCTTGAGGTTCGAGGAAGCGTTGATAAATGGAACAGAGAGTGGGAAGTGTGAAAACGGGGACAGGGGCCAATACAATTCCTCCGACACTCAATAAATCGATAGCTATATTATAATTCTACGTCGAATGCCTACAAGAGCGGCTCTGAGAAGAATGAGAATCAATTTGGCCATTGTGCCTTACAGCGCTGCCGTAGCGACGGTATGATGGATGTGTCCCGTTATGAATGTGTTATATAACCGACCTGGGTACAAGTACGGCCTGCCAGTGCCTCAGGTCGGGTCGATACACTTTTCCTTGCACACTTAGTGTCAGCTCCGAGTAAATACAAATCAATAGCCAACCCTCTTAAACCAACCTGAATTAGGTACCGTTATTCATTTTTTCTCCGTCGGGGGGCGCCTTGGTTGAGGGTGCTTTATTCGATTTTTTTTTCGCTCTTCTTCTCGCCCCAAGGGGATGAGAGCTCTTACTTTTTAATATAATCTGGGTATTTAACAATAAATTTTGTTTTATGTTCCGAGGCGCTGTAGCTGAGATTATACGAAGGGGGAATCGGCGATCTACTTTCCGCTAAGAAATATCTGCTTCTCTTAGCGTTATTTCGCAAGATTTTCTGATTCTAAAGAAACCAATTAAACTTCTAATAAATTAGTTTTCCACGGAGTACCATATCACTAAAAGTAGTATGTAAAAACATATGGCTTAAAAGAAATTATGTTATTCTTTGAGATCTTAGCGTTAAGTTATAGAGAGATGCTATTACGGGTAGACCCCTGTACGACTAATTTGTCATTGACATCGTTGCAACCCTCTAACTCTCGCCAACAGCAGGTAGATTTCATACTACAATTCTTAATAATTTCTAAATTGCTTAAAAACATTATAGCATCTAATAGAGCTCGTTTATACAAACTCTCCTTTATGCTCTGAGATTTATTTAGGTATTAACTGAAAAACCGTTGCCCAATTTTAAAACCTGTAAAAAATTCATCCTTCAATTCAGTCCCCGGCCATCCTTTAAAGGTGAGACTTGGTCCTCTTCAGTTCGAAAAAAGGCCTGGCCGCCCCAATGGAATAAACAATTTAGCCAGGAGTCCACAGAGGACGCCCCGACGGAAGGATGACACCGACTTGCTCTTAGGCCTATGAATTATAAAAGAGATCACTCCAACACCATCAGAGCCTCCACTCCTCCGATGTGGGCTGAATCCCAGATATCACTTTGGTCCCGAATATCTCCTGCCCCGCGTTTAAGAAGCCACACTTGGAATTCTTTGGCGACTAGGAGAGAATAGTGATTGGGGAATCCTTATGAACGATTCATTTATTTCGTTTAGCACTACTTATAGTATATAAGTAGTATATAGTATATAGTAAATTGATTTGTTGATTACTTTGTTTTCGTTCTTATTATTCACAAACCAATCGTATATGTATCAAATAACCAATCTTCCACCTCTTTACAATATCGTTTATACAAACTATATTGTTTGGTTGTTTTGAAGATTGGTTAAGTACATAGACGAAAGATTGATTATTTGATTTATATCTTTCAACAACTGGCACTAACCTTATAGCAATTACTAATAATATAGCAATTAGTAGGAATATAGCAATCATAATTACGCTATAATTTTTTTTGTAGGCAATAAGTAATTGTGATAAATGTTTATGTCATGAATCATTTGTTATAATTATTGGCCAAAGAAAGGTAATTATGACCGTTTTCTCGTAAACATAATATCATTTTTTAACATTTCCCCCTAAGAAGCTAATTACTACTCATCAGCGGATACAGAGCCACAGCTAGTATTCCATTTTAATAAGGATGGGATTCTGAGCATTTCTATTGCTTGTACTACACGTTTAATGGCTATAGTTTTCGAGATAATCTGAACTTTCGAATAGATGGCATTCCGATTAAAAATTACTGGGGTCTCAACCCCTTTAAAACTGTAAGAGAACGACAAATTTAACTTTTTATGTTACATAATAAGCTTCGAGCCTCTCCAATTAATATTTTTATTAAAATATCATCCTCTCGTTCAAGGTTTCATCTATTCAGGCGTTACCATTACTAAAATGTTGAAAACATAGATATAGTTACATGTTTAACAAAAAAAATAATTATAATAATGCAATAAGTCTTTATTTAATAAATACTAAGACTAGGAAAACAATAAAAAGAGTATAACAACAACCCTGTGTGGTTGAATACGTATATATTGTTGCTGAAAATATATCATCTATTTTAATTTTTATTAGTAAATTTTTCATACTCATAAAGTTAAACAAATTAAAATGTATAACATAGTAGGTAAAGCAATAGCATGAAAATGTAACTTTGATAAAAAAATTTTTTTTTTATTAATTTGTGGTTTACAAACTCACTCAGATTCAGAAATCAAATTTCCATATTTTTAAGTAATGAAATACTGCATATTTATATTTTGGGAAGGTATGTAACTTGGGAAGAAATATTAACCTTATGTAATTCAAATTGTAACTCTTTGCGTTGCGAAGAAAGGAGGAATGAAACGAAAAAGAAATAGTGAAAAAGTAGAATGGTCGCCTGTTCTCCGTTGTTAAAAAAATATATTTTTTACGGCACTACCTCCGTTTGTGCTAATTAATGAGGGCGCCGAATTCGGACATGTGATTCGTCAAATTGAGAGGGCGTGCACAGCGAACACGAATACAAAACAACTTTTTAGTACCCCTCCACTAAACATATACTTCGTTAAAATATATTAGCAGAGGTTGGATTTTGTATATTCTCTGGTCAGGCACACACCAGACTGAGCCATCCTGCCAACCCCTAAGCTAGCAAATGTCTAATCTCTGCTACGTTCGGCCTTGTGTCAAATATATTTTGGATACATATAACAATAAATATAATATATAATGTAAGAGAATAGATCCACTGTATCAAAATATATAAAATGTATCTATCAATTGAAACATATATGTTCTCACATACTTTTTCAGGAAAACCACACCTCTACGCTCAAGTGGAATAATTAAAATATTTTATTTATTTGAATTGAATTTATTTATTTGGGATGTCAATTCATTTTTCAAACTACTAGGCTCGATTACTCTACCAAACTCCGAGAGTGCTGCATTGGCGTAAAGTTATAATAAAATAAAAACGATTAATATTGATTTGACATTTTCCCGAATTAATTCCAATCCAAAGCTAAATCTCGTGTTGATCAATGAAAGAAATTTAGTCAGTAAAATAGAATTTAAATGATAAATGGTTACATTAAACTCATAAACTAAATATTACTATCTATGTTCACAAAGCATCGGTGTCTTCATTGAAAGGAGGCACCTCGAGCCAGGTCTATGCTCTATCCTGCTGCTTCTCAACAAAGAAGTCTTCTCTGCTATGCTCGTTTTCAAGAAGTGAGGGCTCCTCTTTCTCTTCTCCCTCGAGCAAACTTCCTCCCCGTCAATTGTCTTTTCGACCACGCCTCTCAGCTGGGTGTTCTTCTTTGGCATATTTATCAAATCTGCGTGAAAAGGGTGTTTCTTCATACATCCTTTGACTAAGCTGAGTTCGTGAAAATGAAAGCGCCACTTTACTAATGTTTCGATTAGAGGCTTGACCCAGTATTTTCATAGATCTCACTATCTGGTACCTCAAAGGGGTTTTATGATGCCTCATCCTGTACTCCGCAAGAAATTCTTCTGTTCCTCGGTAAACAAAGGGTTATTACTGTTCCTTCAATTCGCCGGTCAAACATCTTTTGACTGCCGCCGACAAAGTTACTTACAATTACCGACACATATCTGTACCTCGGAGGGATACAACACTATGTCCATTTTCATAACTTTACAGGAGAGGAGTTTTAAACTTTTTTTCAACATTGGCACAGCTATTTATTGAGATGTTGAAACAATATTTTACCAGAACATTCTATTTATTGTTATTTACATCTCAATAAATAGCTGTGCCAATAACACTTTTTGTTGAAAAAAAGTTTAAAACTCCTCTCCTGTAAAGTTATGAAAATGGACATAGTGTTGTATCCCTCCGAGGTACAGATATATAATGCATAGTCAATATATATTTGTTAATTCTTTTGTCTTATTATGTCCACATTATATTTATGTGGTGAGCTACACATATATCATCTCTTTAGCTGACCTTGTATCAGCTCTCATTAAAAGAACTCCGAAATCTAATTATATTTTGGAAACATTGATCATTTTTCTGGATTACCGATTATTTTAATAATTTTTAAGTGTCGTTTATTCACTATAAAACGCTTTTTAATTATTTGTAACTATTAGTTCGTTTGATCAAATAATAAATATATCAATTTGTTAAACTATTGTTAACATTTAGACCAGGGATGGAAAATGTTTACAATAGAACTTTCATGTTTATAAAAATAAAAGCAAAAGTTCAAATGAATTTTTTTGTTTTAATAATAAGCTAAACAATTATTATGCGTCTCTAGTATTGACTGTTTCGTATCCTGTGTTATAGGCTACTAGCTTTACAACAATACTGGCAGGTAGCTTTAAGAAATGGTGCTGACAAGTCACGTCTATTCATCGCGACCCCTTCCCCTAATAGGATATTAATGCCTTCTTGTCACCTGCGACACGGAAACAACAACGCTACAATTCACTTCTCCAGACATTTCGGCGGGTCGATTTCAACACGAATATTATATGTTTCTTTTATAGGTCTTCTAATGTAACTAAAGCCATGCTACAATGGTATAATTTAATAGTCCGCTGAAGTTTTCTGCGCTGTGCAGCCATTTTTACCTTCTGTATCGTTCCACTGCCCTAAGGATGAAAATCTCTAACTAAATAGGGATAGTCTGACAGCCTTTGCTTAACGAAAGTGGCCCGAAAAGATGTTTCCATCCATCTGAAATTTTGAACATGTGTTCGATAGCACTGAGGGCAAAGCATTATACGTTTTGGACAATGTACAGGATCGGAAAGCACATGAATAATATATAGGCCAGACAAAATTCAGATGTATATCTATTTATTGATCCATTTTTGTTAAACTTTCAGTCACTTCGCGGGTTTTTTTAAAGATTTAACGTCCTGATTTTTGATCCCCACAATGAAAGACACTTAATGACGTTAACGCAAAAATTAAACGATATTACAAAAAAACCGTTTTTGCAACCCGGCGATACATATTGGTTATTTAACTTTGTTCTCGGCGGATTTCAGTAGGTTTTTCTGATACTATACTAATCCTTTGTAAGTTTACCAAAAGTGTATGGATTGCTAAACCGGACTAAAGTTTTTTTTAACATTAATATTTTATTTAAATTAAACATTAAACTGTTATTTTTAGTCACCTGGATGTTTTAGAAAATAAAATTCGATATAACATACAGAATAGTATTTCATAATAATTTAGTGAGTTCGTAGTAAAATTTCCATGAATAGATCTTGATATATATAATTTATATTTTGTAAAATACGATTTAGTTTATAATCGGTGAAAAATTTTTTATTAAAAATTGATGGCGAGACTTCTAATGCAGTCATTAACTAGAATACTATATCATGGAAGGAGGTTCAGGCCATAAAAGGTAACTTTATGCACCAAATTTCTTCTCCTTTTACCCACAGTCACACACCTACTGGTAGGGACTCTTTAACTGTTATTGAAGAAAATATATTAAATAATAACGAAGAAAATAAATTTACAGTCGTTTCGCTCCGTCTTCTCTTAGAAGGTGATACCGACGCAGCGACAGCTTCCGATTCCCGCTGTCGATGAATCCTTCCACACCGCAAACCAAAATCAGAATTTTCCCCCTAACTTTTAAGCCCGGTTTATTTACAACGCCCCTACCCTCCCTGGAAGAGGATAAGAGTGGCGTTATGAAGATTCGGGAATATTCAATAGGAGGGTATCCCTGTTGATCCTGCAGTAAGGTATTCGGGGCACGTCGGACGGGCTTATCTCATTTTAACACTTACAACGTCCCTACACTCCCGCTCTCTCCCCTCCCCCCATTATTTACCGCCCCTGGCAGACAATTTAGACACTTGGGACCCCCCCCACCATGGACACTGGCAGAAACAATTTAAGGACATATGCTCTGTAGAGATCCTTAACCTAAGGCTGCTGTAAAAACGTCTCTGACTGTATTTCTTATTTTGCCAATTTAAGAGATAACCCCTGCATACATACTTAATAAGTGCTAATTTGTATATAAATAAATATGAATAGTTAATATAAACGTTAGCAACAAAACTGATTCCGTTTCACAGCTCAAAATATCTGAACAAGAGTAACATCTCATTAAGTATCTGGTGATTTCATGAAGCATGGAAAAGAAAATTTACTACCCACTGCAATATTCATAGAAAAAAAATACAGCCAATACAATTTTGTTGACATATGACTCTAACGAGAATGGAGTTTAGTATGAGTAGGATGGTAATATGAAGACCAAATAAAGCCTACTAATCCTTAAAGCACTAGCCAGGGAATGGGTATCTGACAAATCTGTCCGCGTGTCTGTCAGAAACCTTACGACAACAATAAGTACAACCGTTATTTATATGTTGATAATTCATTGTTTCCGTAAATCCAGCGGTACTGTGTATGGGTCCACATAGTTTTCATCTTTAGCAATACTTAAATTAATTATAAAAATGAAGTGTTCAGTTATTCATAAAATATTAAGTATTTCTATTTTTTTCCTTGCAATAACAGTAAATTGCAGGATAACAGTAAAGAAACGATCCTTTTCCTTTATTTTTAAAGCATTGTCAAATCACAGCTCAGAAACAGTCAAGGGAATGAATTCCTCATTTCTTCCCCATCAAACGAAGAGATATTTTAGAAAACTCTCAAAGGTTTAAACATCATCATCATATTTCCAGAATATTTTAATAGGTTTCTATTTGTTAATAGTTTAGCTGTTTACATTTTTGTATTTTTTTAAAGCGATTTCAGAGACCAAAATGATTTAAAACATAAAACGATGTATTTTAGGTAAATTGACTAAACCAGACCTTTTGAGATAACTTGTTCCTTTACTTTTTATCTACTTTATTTTGTTATAAATTTTATCTTTAATCGAAACGTTCAAATACCAATCATATCACCATAACGATTATAAGCTATTGATCAAAATAATAAATAGCACTGTTGTAACCTTGTGCTTACACTAACAAGCAACAATCCTGTGGTTATTGTAGAGCAGCTTTGCTCCTTGAACGTCGGTTAACCACCACCTGTCGTAAGAAACAGCTAGGGCAAGCGAGGACGGCCCCTCTACAAGAGGAAAAGGCAAGGAAATTGAAGGTTCCATTCGGCTTTGAACCCTTTGTTGTGGAATTCCTCCCTCGCAGAAATAATCGGCTTAATTATCACTAGGTCCTCCCTCTCTTCGAGAAGGAGGAGGCCTAAGGCTGAAGGTGACAATTTGCTCGTTTCCTCGTAGAGATCTCGCTCACGGTTCAAAGGATCCGGCGACCAATTATCCACTCTCGGGTCAGCAGCCACGTGACATCTGACTTGATAAGCCCAACCGTTCCTCTCACTAACGAACTCCGCCTTGTCGGCTAATAATAATTAAGTGCCATAATGAAATCTGGCACGGTAGTTGAGCAGCACGTTGAAGCCCTTGGCTTCTGTCCGGCTGGGTAAGGGCTTAATAAACGGGTCATGTGTGAAAATTCTGAAAATAGATCCATTAAGTTATGTAAGCAACTACATAACTAAATCCTATATTCATTGATCCCCTCTCAATTTAACTTAATTATATCTGTACGGTCGTTTATCATCGAGGATTTGTCCTTTTTGGAAGTGTATTTCGATAAAAAATAAAACAAAATACTTGACCTAAGTTTCAATTTTCAAATACAAGCCGGTTAAAAACCAAGTGAACAGTTGTTACAGGACAGGAGCAATTTAAGAGGCTAATTATTTAAATTTGTGTACATAATGATTTTGTTTTTCGGTTGTATTTCAGTCAGCTAATGACTTTCCTTTCTTTGAAAATATTATCTATTATTTTCTGGGATTACAAAGTCATTTGATTAATCTATAAATCAGACATCTGCCAGTTCTTAAAAGCTTATTTATTTATAAATATGTGTTACAACTGCATGGTTGCATGAATGCATCTGGGCTATTTAAAAAAAAAAATACTATATAACATAAATATTCTGAATAATGCAATGCACCAAGAGGTCATCATTGAGACTGGAAACCACACAATACACCAATATTAGTCAACAACAACAAGTCGCTGAAGATATAAACGGGTTAGAAGAGAGTATATATAGATTTTCAGTTTGCCAATCACCAAATTGAGGTGTATTCGGGAAAGAAGTTTGCTGCTATCTCTTTATGTAATGCCGGCCAGTAAATTGGATTGCTAAGGAGGGGACGCCGTTCCAGCAGACTTTTTAACTCTGAAAGAGAAATTACTTCCCACCGTTTATGTGCTGCTCTCTTTCAGGTCGTGTCTGTCCGTTCATCGTCTCTGCCTGTTAGCTGAGCACATCCTTACATTGGAGGTAACTTATACTAGCAATGAGTCTGCCAGATTAACCTGGGTCTGAGCCAAAAAAATTTGTTGTGTAGAGGTTATTAAGCGTTTACACAGGGCCAAATCGGAAGAAAGCTTTGATTAACTAAACTTCGTATTGAATAAAATTAAATTACCGATTACCTGTTTTCGAACGGTTTAAAAACAAGTGCGAGGATGTATAAATAGAATGAACAATATTGCAAGTTGTCAAGAATGCTTTAGGTACTTCAGTACTTATGAAATGAAAAAAAAAAAACGCTCTTTATTTTTGCTCCAAAACTCTTCACTTTATTTGCTAAACTATGCCGGTCACTAAACATACCCTTTTCAAAAAATAAATGTACAAAAATAATATTATATAATAGAACTAAATAATAATAAAAATCGGCTGATAGAATTCCAGACTTTAAGGAATCAAGATCGGAACTGGCAAATGATATCCTATTTGGTGGCTTGACTTACTCAAGTTTTCACAAATATAAAACAACTGATTGTAATGACAAAAAAAATCCATATTGTGGAAAGACGGAAGTTTTATTATTTAGCTATACCATTCCACAAGCACCACTAGTCATATAAAAAAAAAAAACGTTTATATCAATTTTCCGACCGTCAATTTATTTGGCAAATCTCATTGGTCACAAGAAATCGCTAATTTTTTTTTTTTCGTGGCTTTTCAATTTTAAATATCACATACACCGTATTGTACCTTAACCCTAATGTTGATTTGCATAATCACGATTCTTTCCAAGTATGTTTTACATTAAAGGCTGTGCTTTTTTCGAAGTAAAAAGCCTTTGGAAAAAACAAAGTTTATTTAAGTTTGTTTGTTTATTCAAGTTGAAATAATTACTTCATAGAAACCTATATCATTGAAAAATAAAATAAATAAAAGCCCTTTGGGGTTACTTAGAGTTAGTTTTGAATAAATTTTCATTAACATTTTTTTTTTTTTCAAATTTGCCTAAGGCACCATTAAGCGTCTAATAGACTGAGAAAAAAAGGACGGCCCCTTTGAAAAGTTTTTAAAAAAAAAAGTTAGAGGCCGAAGTTAATGAAATTTGAGAATGCAAATGATCCTATACCTAGCCTAAAAGTTTTCCAATTATCTCACCCGGTGCTTAAGGGCCTGTAGATCTAAACTTATCTCTAGATCCAATTTTTTCCATACACCAGCAGAGGCCGTTGTTATCTGGGAGCCTTGACTATATTTGCCGGCGGACCGCAGCAACGTGTGTGCCTACCGTGCTCAGACAATAATGAGGAGCCTGCCCTATCTCCCGGTCTCCAGCCAAATGAGTAATACTAATTTATTCAAGGGTGCTCGGCAAGAGCCTGGAGGAAAAAAATGAATTTCTTAGGCGGGGGTGGGAGAGCATTTCCCTGCCTCGTAGCTAACCAGGTTTAGTTAGGCCTAGCTAATTGGTTATACCGTGGCCTAACCGTTTAGTGACTCGGCGGCCTGACGCAAATTGACGACCGTAAGCAGGTTAGCGTCTCTTGGAGGAGCGGTGTAGTCAGCTATTTTAAACCATATTAGCCTCTCGCCAATTATGCAGTCAAAGGGAAGGCTGCTATTCTGTGGCCATTAGCTGTGCAAGTCTGCTCGTTTTTGCTATAAATATTGACACAAGAAGACTCCAATTCTCACGATAGACATGCTCCGGATGCAAGTAACAAAACAAAATTAACTTAAGGTGGGACCTTTTTCCGAGGAACTAACTCGTTCAACTTCTACGGATTCGTTAGCGTATGTCAATCAATAAATAATCAAAAATGTCCGCGAGTATTTGTACCTAACCATCCTAAAAAACCATCCTAGTTTTGAAAGGAGTTCATACACGTTTAGGAAAATAAAATAAGTCAGGCTTGAAAACTGCCCTCTTTCAAACAACCTACCAAGTTAAGACGCGGGTATTTTCTCTCCACGTGTGCCTTTGACCAATGATTCATACGTTGGAAAATGTTCTAAAATTTTGTATATTATTTCAGATGATACCTGAATATTTTAATATATTTGTGTTTGGGTTAATTTATTAGTTTTCGTTTATATAAAGGACGAATTTATAAATGCATATACATTTTTTTTTTTTTAAATTCTGAAATTAAGTGAAGTTAGGGCCATTTTAATTTTATGTATCTTCTTTATTTGGAATTAATTTTGTCTTTGAGGGGGGATACAGTATGTTTCACCTCCTGCAATAGAGCTTGTATGTCTGTTATATCTTGCTGCAAATTTAAACAAAAATGATCCGTCCAGCCAACACGTTGAAATGAAGCTTTTCAAATGTTTCATTTAAGAGAACAGCTGCGATAATTGACTTCCTAATTTTATAGAATTATTTGTGTTAGCATGGAAATTCAAAAAACGTTTAATTAACACGCCACATTTAATTGCATGGTAAATGTAAATTTGTTATTATCACGTAAAATATCCCGCCTTTAAAAAAAACAGCTTAAAGTTAAAAGATAACAACGACAGTTTTAATGAATGTGTTTACTAAGAGTTAAAAAAAAAAAATAATAAAAAAGGGGAAGAGATTTTTATTTTGACTTTTTATTACTCCTTTTGATAGCAAAACATATTTTTTATTACCAACTAACATACCCTTAATTTTTGTATGGAGTTGATAACATATTTAAAGTCGTTGTGTAATCAATTGAAATCACGAGCAAGAAATTCACAACCGATAGGACAGACAGACAGACACACAGGTAAAAAGAAAAGAGTTTCTGATTTTGGGAAAATCAATAAAACTCTAAAAATAAATCATTTTTGTAGCAAAACCAGCTAAATATTTATCATTCCCTGCTTCTCGGCCCAGTTAATGTTTTCACAATAAATAAATAAATTCATTTACAATGAACAACTTGGGAGATTTCAAAGCATTTAGCAAGGTTTAATAACTTAGGCTGCGACAGAATACAGGTAGATTCCAGGAGAATAGTAGCGCTGAAATGGGTATAACACAGAGACCAATAAACCAATTATGGGTACCATCTTCATTTCATCTATCTATGAACAACATATTATAATAATGAAATGTAGCCATCGTTAAGTTCTTTAAGAAGCACGGTTCAGATCATTTCCAAAAGGCTAAAGTTTGCAAAAATATTTCAGAAAATTCAATAAGTACATTTCTGGTTTGTAACCAATGATTAAAATTTGGTTTCAATGCTCGTTTAAAGAGGGTAAAGGCAGATTTAATGATTCCTTTCTATTATAGATTTTTTAAGAAAGAATCTGAAGTGAAACCTGGTCAAAAATGCCTCAGAGGGACACAGCCCTCCTCCTCTCTATCGCTGAAGGAAGGAAAACGGATTACCATACTTGAAGGACTCCGTTGACAAATTCTTCAACCCTCGGGGGCAGGACAACTATGCAAATTTCATCATTCCCGGATAAAAAATAGAATTTAGAAAAAGGGGAACTTAATTTTCCACCGTAGTGTCTTTTAAAAGAAGTTTCAGCGATGTTTTATATGCGGGGAGGAACTGAAGACTGAAGCTTCCTTAGCAACTCTCCCACTGAGGACGTCTCTTCGTACCTTCCCTGAATACCAAAAGGTCCACTTTTTTGCATACATTAAGCAGCCACCAAATGGGAATCAAGGGCGGTTTATTTTGTTTCAAATATTTCTCTAACCACGAAACTAGGGTGTGTCATTCAAAGTAACCACAGAAACCTGCCAGGCCTTTATTTTCCATTCTTTGTTCATTTTATTTACCAGTAATCTTGTCACTGAAAATGTACTGAGATTAACGATCCGTATACAATACATTGACTCAACGCACCATTTGATATACCCCATTTACCTTAATTAAAGTGCAAGATACGAAAATGTTATGTACTTCAAAGATTACATGTAACTCTGCCTGAGGCAAAAAGAAAAAACAAACAGTATCTAAGTGGTGGAAACCCAAATATTCCACAGCACGAACGGAAATGACACCAGAGGATGGCACGCCTTATGTTTTAATAAATAAATAACTCGACCTCACCTGTATATCCTTGGTGAATTCGTTGTTGCAATAAAGATGGACCGAATTGAATTCTCTTACTTTGTCGAATTCGAATTTGATCTCGACAGGCTGGTTCGCTCTTGTATCGTTCCTCCATCCGACCCAACCTGCCCCTGAAATAATAAATTAATTAAAATAATTATAAATATTATGTTACCTTGTGTATGAATTAAATTTAACATAGTAATTATCGGCGAATAAGAATCAGTTTTTTGTTGTTTTTTTCACCTCACTTAATCCACAGAGTTATACTTAAGCCAATCTGGACATACAGAATAGAGCAATGGGAGACTGAAAAAAATTCAAAAGTCCTGAGAACAATTGTCAATGTACCTTATTACGTCAGCAACAAAACCCAAAAGACTGTTATAAATCTTAATATACCCTACACTTGTGAAATCGTCAAGTTCATTAAATTCCATAGTAAACTGTCCAACCAATCCTCTAGCACAGTCATTGCACTGCACCACTCATCCCTATAATCCTCCTCGGAGACTAAAACGGCAGCGGCCTCGTGGTCTGCTATAAATACATATCAGTTGGAGTCCTGGCAATGGCCAGTTTCTCCAATCATGTCCTGAAAGTGGCTCTCGCGCTCTTGGTCAGCCCTAACTAGCTCGTATCCAGTGATGCTGCTGGCGGAGGAACGTGGGGGACTTCCCAAGACCCCACTTCCTCTTTCACACACGAGGAACGTGATCCATATAACAATTTCTTTATTGGAATGGCATTAATTTGAATATTTCTTTTATAGCCTAGGTATACACTTTACTCTATTTCGGTATTTTTCTCTAAGTTATGAATTGTTTCCTTTTTGTTATCAACAATGAATTTCTTTCTACTTCAGTATTATTCATGTTAAACATGTTTTTTTTTTCTATTATATTCTATAACTTTATAGGTAACTCCATTTCTTCGTCACTATACTTTTCAATTCATAAAGAAATTGATGAGAAATATCAATGTTTAAAATGAATACCTGGAACAAGACGAATCCAAAAATTCTAAAAGCGTGCGTCTTATAGGTCATTAAATACGGTGTATTGTCACCTAGCGGTTGGTGAAATGAACGAGCAATAAATTGCCTAAATTGGTTGAGGAGAGTGCAAGCTAAAGACCTGACTAGATCAAAGGGAGTTTTCGAGGGTGGCGGAGTAGCTATTATATCTAACCAACCTGAAAGGAATCTTTTAGACCTAGTTCGTATCCTCCTATTAGTCAGGTGGAATTAGTTATATAAGGCAAGTATCTAATTTGGATACGGCCACCTTATAAGACGCAGCCTTCGCCTCAAATCATACACGACTGGAGCATAAAAGAGGCCATAATTCAATATTTTCTTTTTTTCAAAGAAGGTATCAGTCAGAAAAAGTCATTTTCACAACCAAAATAAAGAAGTTTGCATAACACTGCTGTTAATCAACTATCCATAATATATTTTAAAACATACTTTACGTCGACAATTGCCAAATTAACATCTGTGAGATCATATATTTCATAAACAGACGTTTATATTTCAAAATAACACATATCACATATCAGATAAAATTAAAAAAACAAAATTATTATACCTTTCACGAAGGTTTAATATATTAAGATATCTGATTTTTGAAAATATCTAGATGATAAATCAATGCTAGTCCAAAAAATATTTTTTTTAAACATTTATTTGGCCCCTTAACGCAAATATTGCATAATTGAGCTAGAAAGCAAACTCAGCCCTTTTTGGGATTGGGATTCACAATTTTTTTTTAGAAGTTAATTCCTTTATTGTGCAATAATTACAATCTGCCTTTTATAAGGCAATAAGTAATTAAGATATATGCTCTCATTCATACAATATTTACAGTTCATCATTCACTCGCTCATTCATACAATATTTACAGTTCATCATTCACTCGCTCATTCATACAATATTTACAGACAGCCCAGAGACCCCCCAAATCCACCGCAAGGGATTCACAATTAAATTCACAAGGGTCAAAACTTTAACTAAAATAAGTCCTATACAAAATGATTACAGCTGGATTCAATCAGTTTTCAAATTGCAATCACCTATATCGTCAGTTAACTTGAATTTTCAGCTTAGTTTCAATCCTAAGTCTTGTCGTTAAGCGTACGTACTACGACGATAATTTAGAAAATTTGAGGTCTTAATTTCTGCGATTACTTTTGGGGGTCACTTTTTGCGGTCAGATAACTTTAAATTTTTTTTTTATTTAATGAATGTTAACGAAGCGATTACATATCCGCAGCACCGATGTCTAACATAGGGTCTCACGTCACTACGGTATCCAGGCATAATTAATAGTAACGCATGCTTTGAATTTTTTCCAGCCAGATTCTTATTAGTATTTATCACTATTGTCTACCGCTCCAAATAAGGTACCTAATACATCATAGGTTCTCGCGTTTAATAAATGTGCATTACGAGTGGAAAACCACTTCAATCAGCCAATTTATTCAATGAATGTAACAGCAAAACAGTAAAAAGTGCTATTAGAGAATTGTCATTTGTTACAGTGGTAGCACTTGTCTTGGATCCAACCTACAGGAAATCCCTTTGCCATAGGCCAGTGGTCGGCAAACCGCGGCTCGCGAGCCGCATGCGGGCGGTTCTTTGACTCCTTGGCTGCGGCTCTTCCACGAAATGTTTAGTGCCTGCACTTACATTATTTATTAACTTCCCTTGTAAGAGACGAGTACACGTTTCGAAAGGCAAGCCTACAGAAAAGAGGCACATTTTTAGAAATTGTCCTCAACTCAATCAATAGCAGTTGACGAGTCTTGTGATATAAATGACACAGCACAAGTTTCTCTTTTTGTGCGATTTATTTCCACTACAGGCCCTAAAGAGGAACTTTTGGGATTATTGCCACTCAAAGGACAAACGTCTAATATTGAAATTGGCTATTTCATAACAACACTGTTAAATATGAAGGAAGTTTTCTCAGCAGGTTTAAAGACTTTAGAAACAGGAAAGCGACGTTAGCCTTTGTTAATAAACCTCTGAATGCCAAGGTAACAGAAATAAATTTTTCGCCCTTTAAAATTGATATAGGCAGCTTTGAAATGCAGTTAGTGGATTTAAAAAATAAAGAATTGTTGAGCTCAAGATTTGAGCGACTTTATACCATTTAGAGCTATTGGAGAAAAATAAATGTGAATTAAGTTTACAGCACAAGTGGTCTGCTTTGAAAGATCTGGAGAGGGAAGATATGTTAATTTTTAACACCTGGAATAGTATTCCTGCCTCATATGATCAACTGAAGAAACTTGCGATTGCTGTTCTTTCCTTATTTGGGTCTTCCATATTTATCCAAACGATCATTTTCAAACATGAACTTTATCACGAGTAAATTAAGAAATCGACTTATCGATAAGAACTTGAAATTGTGCCTAAAATTAAAAACAACATACAAACCTGACTTACCCTTACTTTCCAAGGAAATGCAATGCCATTGTTCACATTACTGGAGTATTTGTATTTTGTTTTAAGGATACCTTTTACATTATTTAACTTGCTATATTTTAAACTAAATATTATCTTTATATAAGTATACCAAGTTATATTCAATGTAGCGTTAGTTAAACTAAGAATTATTTAGCAAAGGCAAGCTCGAGAATGTACTTTTAATTCTAATTATTTCCATAAAAATGTCTCTACTAAAGCAAAGCTTAAGTTTAAAAAAAAAAATGACTCTTTAAATAAACTTAAATTTTGTATTGTTTATATTTGGCTCTTTTGGATGACGAGTTTGCCGACCAGTGCCATAGGTGTATCAAACGTCGTGGTGTTTTGTGTAAAATGTTAACGGCACTATCCTACACTTTGCAAACTTTTAATTTTAATTTAAAAAATGAATTCATCGGCCATCAGGAGTGAAGGTTACTATTATTGATAAATGGAATGAAACCGGATCAATACAGCATTCCCTGGAGATGGCCAGATGCGGCTTGGCCAGGACTCTAGGACTGGAGCAGATGTTCTGGGATAGCGCTCACATCCCGCGGCTGTTTACATCGCCCATATGAGCCAGTCTTGACCCGCTATTCAAATCAAAGGAGGGTGAGCCATGTGCTCACAGCAGTGGATGAATTTATTTTATTATATCAAGCCACTGGGGAGGCTTAGACCAGGCCCCTTTTATGATCGATTATAAGGTTTTTTTTCTCTCTTTGTTTCTGTAACGGATATCCCTTTGTTTAACAATAGTTGTCAGTCTTTGTAAAAGTAATAGGCATGCCGAATCATCTGTTTTTTTTTTTATTTTAAAGGTAGACCTGAGGTGTCTACATATGACTTGGCCCCAACTGGTGTACATTACCATTGACAATGTTAAAAAGAACATAGAAACACTGTGTGGTGTACAGAATGTGGCCAATTACCTCCTAGAGTGCAAAAAAAAAACCCAAGCTACACGTTCGTTTATGCCCGGGTTGAACTCACACTACCCCACAATACCGTGAACCTGCCCTGATATACGTGTTACCCACTGAACAAATATAACTACTTAACACAATTCATGGCTTTGATCATTCTTCACATTTCGTCGCCAAGTTGATTAATTATTTAAACAGATATAAAACACTCATTGAACTTCTAGATCCATGCTGATTAAGCTTTTGCCTTGTTGTTTAAACATATTTACATTGAGGGATATTTTCATCAATACGTCCAGTGATAGATAGAGAGCCAGTTAAGTTGCTGCAAATTTGGGGAGACTACCTTGAGTGATGAGGTGGTCCAATGGACATAAATGTCCATATAAAACATTTTTGACGTATAAAAGATAAATTTAATCGGCAGGCCCAGACGGAGATCCTACAAGACATCTTATAAAGGTGAAGTGAGCATTAGGAAAAGTAACTGGTTGTAAGTTCCAAAATTAAGCCTTCCAAACTATCTTTCATTTGATATTTAGTTGTACTCTCGAACTCCCAAAGAAAAGTTTCTGAATATGGTTATGGTTATGAATATGGTTTAGCATATTCAGAGCAGACAACAACAATTACTCGAGGAAAGTGTGTGTGAGAGAAAGACGAATGTTTCTTCTCAAAAAGAGAAGAAAACAAAGCAGTGGGAGATTGTTACCTGAACAATGGGCTTTCGGAGCGTTCGTAAATAATATGTATGCAGGCTGATGTAACAGTTTTATAATATTAAAGGCTGCAAAGAAGGGCTTTAATGCTATATATAATCAATACTTAAAACTATTTGAATTTAGCCATAAATTTTACCTTTGCCGTAGTCATATCGAGTTTTGAAGTTCTCAGGTCCGACTTTGCCATCCGTCAGTTGGCCTAGACCTCGCTCAAGCTCCGAGTCCCAGTGACCGTCGTAAGTGGCGTCGAAGAACTCCCAGGTGGGCCCTCTCTTATCTCCTTGAGGCATTGAGTAGCTCATGATGCCATCTGCAACATTTAGTATAAATATATTTATTCAGCCTTCAGCTATATAGACTACAATTTTATAATTTATCATGTAAAATACCCTCACAAATTTCCCGGTGCTAAACAACAGTGCAAACATCCCTAGGTTTATATCACGACTAACAATGCTAAGAGACCTATCGGTCGCATTCCGCCCTTTTCCGTAGGGACCAAATACTCGGCAAGCTCAGAACTGCCAGTTAACTTGGAACAACTGAAGCCGTTCTCGTGACCGTTAGAAATGTCACAAATTAGTCCAATAATAATGGTAGGAGCAGTTTCCTTTCCATCTCCTTGGCACGGTCGTGCGGATTCCAAAAGCGGCATGGTAAAAGGTCGCGGCTCTCATGGAAAATGAAAGGCTATTTTTCTTTTTTTTTTAAACCATGAAACAAAGGTGATATTTAGCTCAGACACGACTTTTGGACTAAATGTGTAAAATTTATGAACGGTTTTTGAAACGAAGTATTTAGACACAAAATAGTAGAAACTGCCAATACAAACATTTTTTAGAAACTCGCCAAATATTTTCCTTAATTCCACATATTGCAGGAAGGGCTAGTAAGCGTTAGTCATCAGAACACGACTTGTTATTCAGTGGAGCATCACGGAGAGCATGCTCAAGCACCAATAAGAGGGACGTGTCGTTCCGATACAGTCTCGAAATTGAATAAGACATTGGAATCGTCTCTGAATAGTAAATATTTATGCCTCTTTTAAACAAACAAACAAGCCATTGTAACATTTTTTTTTCTTATTCTTTACAAAAATATTAGTTTACAATTGGGTCGACTGTTGAATTTTCTTCCGTAAGATTATTTTTATAGGCACATTCCACACCGTTCCATATAACATATATACAATAAATGGAATTTATTATTAATTTGTTTCCTCTTTGCAATAATACAATAAGAAAGGAGTTTAATGGTATAAATTGTGCATGATGACATCCACATGTTTGTGAAATAAGCTTCGCATTTTAGTTATATAATTATTTATGTTAAATAATTAATAAATTAATCATAACAACGAATATAAATAAGATTGATACATAAAATTTATAAAGTAAAGAAATAATAAAGAATACATTTTGTGAAATAATCAAAAAAAACCAAAAGGGTTGATCAAATGATTATTTGTGGTTTGTAATACCACTGGTGGGTGAGGTAGTCTCAATGGCAGAGTCTTTAATACGTAGGCTACGTAATCCCCCCCACAACCTCCAATGAACACCCTTTCCAAATCTAATTAAATAGCAAACCTCTACCGTCTAGCTATGCTTCTATCCTAAAAAAATCATAAAAGTTGATATAAATAAGACACGCAGGTAGGATAAGGATTCGCAGACTTACACTGAACACAGAGATTGGAAGTACATTGGAATCTTCACTGACGGTAAGCACTGCTATTGTCTCTGGTTCAACTGTACATATGCTATCTCCTAAAATAATATGCTCTATACTCACTTCAGAACTATTGGCAATCAACCGTCCAGTTGGTCTCAATACCATGTATAAAACAAATTATGTTATTTATTTCTAATTGGCATCCACTACAAAATCAATGCAAAATTTGAGTTTTCCGAATCAGAAAACATATGGTGAATGGCTAACAATCTGAGGTCACCTTGATTACTGTCGATTGCCATGGTTAGAGCAAAGGGTGGTGAAGACATCAAACTTGGGGTAATCTTAAGGATAACAAACTAAGAAAGATCAAACTACTTTTCACTCGAACATGAAATAATTTGTTGAGAAGAGAGGAAGTAGTCTGGACTCACCTGAGGACAGGTCACACTCTTCTCACGTACGCACATCTAATGTCTCCGAGCCGTCCACTGATGAGCCGCTACTGCGGAGTGAGGCATACCGTTGTCCAATTCCTGACCGAATGTTTTAGACAATAACGAAACAAGAAGCATCACATACTTCCGAACGACATAGGAGAAGACGGGAATAGCACTCCGTCGAAGGGACAATTCGAGTTTTTAAAAAACTCTAATTATTCTAAGTATAATTGGATTTAGTTCGTCAATGTCCTTAGTGGTTGAACTGTCCTTAAATAAAACAACTTCTGACATGCTTGCATTATTGATTCAACATATCTCGAATGAATAAACAAATACAATTATTTTTCACTGATTTTGTTAAGTTTATACCACGAATATGACAGATTTGTGGTTATTGTTTTGATATAAATTAAAAACAACAAATAGGGTCCATTTAAAAACATAATATGGGTTTTTTCTGATACTATATTAAAATGAAAGTAATCCTGTGCATCTAGAAATATTTTATTAACTTAAAAGACATGAATAAAATTTATAAAGAGAAAAACTCCCTATCTTTTAGCACTCTTGGCCCACGAAGCTTCACTATGAAGCCTGAGTTCCCAGGTGAATTTATAATAGTCAAATGAAACTTTTTTTAAGAACATCTGTCATTCACACCACGCTCACAGGACAAATGCTCAAGTGCGAGAAATCTTGGAAGCCTCTTAAACCTCACCCTACAAACGACATACAGACATTAAGCACGCGCGAGGTTCTCTATAACAAAAGAGAAGTTACATTACACGTTAGAAATACGTGAAGAGGAGGTTAAGTCGGTAGACGTTCCCTATAAGGGGCCTGCAGAAGTGTCTACTAGCCGTGCCCATCGTGGGCTCTTCGTGATCACGACTACATCAGCTTATATGGGATCTGGGGCTGGGGATCCTCAGGTATTTCCCTGCCAAACAGCCCGGCATGGTGCAATCTTCTACTATTTGTAAAGAGAAGCATGATCGCCGATCTAAAAGTAAATTCTGAGAATTTCTGTAAATTTCGTAGAGTGGCCTTTTTTATTATCTGCTGACAAGTGTTCTGGCTGTGACCGTAAGTGAATCCTAGGGACCAACTGTGATAATTTGTGCTGATAAAAAAATACTAAAACAGGCTTCCCAAATATTTTTATATTAAGAGCACATTAATAATTCAGACAAACGGCTACATGAAATAAACATTATTTACATAAAATATGAACCTCAAAGTATTTTCTTACATTATTCTATATTTTATGATGTTTTTTTTTCAAAAATGGAAGTTTGTTTATGTCACCTTTAATCCAAAATTTTTCATCTGATACATTGGATTTTCTGTAGGCTAAAAATGTATAGCTCTACTTCTTTTATCCTCACTTGACCGAACTCGGCTATATAAGCAACTATTTCGGTTTTTATTGTGCAGCTAAAAAGATTAATAATAATAATGAAGGAGACCAATAGCTCGACCATGACAAAATGTTGAAATTGCTTTTCAAACTGGCCTTAATGAAATTGAAGGTTAATAAAAAATGATGAATAACAAAAATAAATAATTATTTAAAAAAACTACGCGTACATATCACTAATTGTAATTAATTACTAAATATTGGAAGAAATCTAAAGATTTTTTTTTTTTGCTTGGATGTATAATAAGATGATCACCGGGTTCCATGGTGCTGGCGGGCACATATGTTGAGCCTGTACCCTGTACCTAAACTTTCCAGGCCAAAGTTTACCCAAAAAAATCCCATATGTAGCCATATGTAAAGCATGACAGATGAATCGTCAAAAATATTCGTTAGATATTGTAATGTTTCTGTCCTAGACTTTAAATCGAACAGCCCATTAGCACCTCAATGTTTTTCCTGTGCAACATTGCTAAATTTCTTTAGTCAAAATTAAAATACGTGTTATTATTTTTGTTTATCAATATCTGGTCTTTATTTCTTAAAAGTGGTATTATTTTATTGATTTGTTTAATATGTTTTAGAAACCCAATTAAACTTGTTTCTTTTTCAGCATTTGCTTCAGTTTCTGAAATCTAATCGACTTATTGTGATTATTGGTGTGTGGGGGAAGTTAGAACCGAAGCAAGATTGTTTTAGTAATAAATATTGGGAATATTTTTAGTAGTTACTAGCATTAATGTAATATAAAGTAGTGTAAAAGTTTAGATACTTGTAATTATATGACACTGCAAAAAGTAAATTAACTATTAGAAAATTCATCAGCGAGCTAAACAGCCATCACCGAAGCTTTATTTTATTTTATTAAGTACATAATCAACAACGTTATTGCTAGAAACCAATAGTCACTGAACTTTGTTATCGTCAAAACGATAAAATAATTATTTAAAACTTGTAAATGAATGGCAGGAGCCTTGCCAATGACATGTACTGAATTTTTCACACCTATTTGTGCATATGTTTTCCTCGACGGCTGATAAACTGAGCGTGAACTCCCACGCGGAAAAAAACCTAGGTTAAATCTCAAGGAAAACAATTTATTTATCAACATCTAAGTGTTTTTGAATGACAAACAAACCACCGCATAGTAAATTACTTTCCTGAATATTGAACCGCAAGGCTACGGCTAAGGTAAACTGATAAAACATATATTGGATAAAACATACATTGGATTCCCGTAACAAAATATTTTTGTTCAATTATGCCGAATATACGCCATCGCAGGAGTTGCATAAAGAATTTTCCGTTTACAATTTTCAAATAAGGGCACATTGGAAAATGAGAGCGGTGGAGGATAAACTCGTCGTGGACTTTCTGAAAAGGAGATTTTGAGATTTGACTCCAGTGAATGGGCGCTTTAGGGATTCAGAGATTTTTCAATAAAGCCCTCCAACACGCGTCCTTCAGGCTTTATATTCCAAGTTTTTCGTTGTAGGTGTCTTTTTCAGGGGTGCTTGATGAGATGACACCTCTTTATATGTCATTAATTTTATTTCAAGCATGCATTTAAGGTCTAAAATTATTTGTGATGTGATTAAAAGCCCTATTATAAATGACACAAGAAACAGTTTCAGATCCGTTTAACATATATAAATAAAAGTTCCCTTAATATATATGGGACAATCGGCAAATATTTTAATGTAAATAAATAATCCTTTAATAAACATGGCTTTATTGAAATCAAAAGCACATATCAGTTAAATCAAAAACATTCAAAATCACTCATGATTAAGGGCATCAATCCATAACAGTATTTGATCCCAAATTTGATTTCGGGAAGTGCCAAACTAACAAATTAATCACATAAAAGTTCCTAACATGAAACGTTTCTTTAACATATTCGTTATTGATAGAAATCAGCTTAAAAATAAATCACTTGAAGAGGTTATTGAATCCAGTTATATTGGAATATTTCCAGTTTTATGTCAGATTAATTCAATCAAATAAGTAACCTCTGACAAAAATAGTGCCCCTCAATAATTTTTCAGAATTGATTATTGATTTATGATTATTAATTAATATAAAAATTTTAAATTCATTCAAGAAGGAACAAACCACATCATCAAACAGATTAATTAAAAAAAATCTACCATAAGTGAATTGGGATCTCCCTCAAAACGTACATATTGCCTTAAATCAACCAATGTCAGTTAATCTAAATCATAAGCAAGTAAATAATTTCAATAATCTTCTTAAGTGTAAAACTCCATAAAAATACACATATAAATGTTTTTATTAGTCTTTGTTAGCTGTATAAGTAAAAATGAATTTTAAAAAGGCCAAAAGTCCCACCAAATTAATCTTTTTATTCGTGACAATCACATAAGTGCCTACATTTCGCACATCTATTCAACCATCTGCCGGTTTAAAAAAAAAGTAGACGACTACCTGAAAACAAACCAACAAACCTGTGAATGATAACATAATTAAACCTAGTATATCCAAATCAACATGGTTTATGAAAAAAATAATAAATTCTACCAAATATCAAACCCTTACTCCATCAAAAGATTGATGCGTAAAAACAGAACGAACTGCTTAGAAAATTATTTCTAGTTCTAATTCATATATAAAAGCTTTTATATCCACCATGAACAATATTATTACATAAATATTTTTTTACAGAATTACAACGGAGCACTGATATTTGACAAACAAATGTTACAATCCTGCTATTTGTAGAAGGAAAGATTTCCTTAATTCGTCTAACTAATTGCAGAAATTTACCCTAGGTAATAAGTGGGTAGTTGTTCTTGAATTATAAAACAGGCTGGGTATTACTGGAGAATTCAGAACTGAAATTAGGCGGAAGGAATTCAGGCAGGTAGGGTAGAATATTAGGCAGTATTAAATACCACACTGGGGATGATATTAGTCAAGCCACACATCCAAGGGGGCTTAATAACTGTAATAAGTAAGATACATTATTCTAAAAACAACGGTTGTTCCCGGAACCTGTGTAACTACATTTATGGAACGGGTAGGTTTTAGGGTAATTCAACAAGCCGAGGAGTCACTATATAAAGCAGATTAATGCTTACTTTGTAGGGTTTTGTAAATATTGATGCGAATTAGACTGAAGGCTTGTAAATAGATTTGAGATAGTTTTCATGAAAATGAGTATTTTTTAATTACTTCTACATCGAATGAAAAACTGTTTCAGAGAATTACGTTAGGGGCTCTGCCTGAATCCTTTACTACCGGCCCATAAATCTGCCACTGTTCATGGAAAACCCGATATGATATTCCGGTAGCACAAAAATAAATGAAGGTTTTAAGGTAATCATAATATTATCCATGAAACATATGAAAATAAGAGTAACCGGGGAGATACAATCACTACATTAGCAACTATTGAGTTAGTGACATTTCTAAGTGTTGACAAGTTAATAGCACTTGACTATGACTGTGTAGCGCAGTCGTAGTTTTGAACAAATAAAACTTCGTCGGAAAAAATCTTTTGACAACACGATGAAATATTTTAGTAAAATATTAATGTTAATTTCAGGGAAAATTCAAACCTATACAAAAAATGATTTTATTTTGTTGTTAGTGTACTATTGATTCTCACCCTATTGGATCAGAACAAAAAAAGATCACACACCATTAGAACAAAAAAGCAAAGGTGGAAGGCGGAATTAAGCTTTAAAAAATTCACTTTGAGGGGATTTGGAAGTGGGCGCTAATGGAAAATTCGATTAGGAATGAGAAGCAGGGTAGGAAAAGGTAATTATTCTTCTGGTATAATTAAAGGACGGAAGTGATTAGCTCAATATCAGTAGAAAGCAATTCAAAAACTAAGTTTTCAAGAGTAATGTTTTTATGTTAAAATTTTATTAAAGCTATCATATAACTAAATGTTTATGCTTCACTAGCTGCTGCTTTGAAACCAACATTTTTAATATCGATATTGATAAAAATCGTTATTATCCTTAGATTTTGCACAGCAAATCTTCAATACAACTACACTACTTAAATTTGTTAGATTAAATATTGTAAAATATGTAGTCTAAAGCTAGTGAATACCTTACATTAACAAATTTAATCAACCATAATCCTTAAGCCAAATAGCAAAATAAAAAAAGTCGTGTTTTTTTCTTCAAAATATAATATAAGAAGTAACAGAGTTATTCACATCAATGAGTGGAATGGATTATAGAACTTGTAATAAACAGCTCTTAACTTTATTATGAATATATGGAATATATCACCACCTAGGCTGTTACAAATTTCTTCAGAAATTCTAGAAGTAACCACTCACAAGAAAACCGTTATAGTACCCACCCTGTTCCAAACTCACTTCAAAGAGATTTGCACCCGGTTCAGAACCATATTTTGTAATGACCGAGGAAAACACCACCAAATATTAACTACCGTAAACCAGCGGTCCCTCAAAATATCATGAATGAGTTTATAAAAAAAACTTTGCTTGTTTCCGGCTCCCTCAGCGTTCAAAATCGATGCGCTAAATATTCTGTAAACCAAGGCATATAAAAAGTAAACAAAGCCATCTTAACTGAGTCAGAATCTATTGTGTTAGCTTCCATGACATACAGGAATACATGGCGACGGCTGGTCAATCAAGGAACTCGGGAAGCTGCTTCTGACTCACCAATCATGAGAGGGAATATACATACCTACCCTGACATCCTGTAAGAAGCAAAGAACCCAGAGTCACGACAGTGAAATAAGAATTGGCATCGGGTAAGGAACAGTCACTTAACATCCATAAAACACCAAGAGCTCGGATAACATCGAATTTAAGGTAATAAAAGCAATTGCCCGTTTGAGAATATGACACAGGAGGCTGCCTTTACAAAGTTCGCTCGTACCTGCGAAGGGTACCACCAGTAGGTGTTCACCACATCATCGCTGAGTGCCGTGTATTCCAAACCGCTCTTCAAAGAATCAGACTATCAAAACGCCTCAATGTAATAAAGCAAATCAATTTCATGAAAAAAACCCTGAACTTCCTGGTACAAATTGGCTACTACCAATATACTAAACATGATAATGCCGTCACAATATGCATTGTTACTGATGCCTGAGAATAAAGAATGATTCAAATAAAAACAGCTATAAGGAGCGGTATATGTGATTGTACAGTTATTGCTTCGAAGCAATTAGTTTTAAGCAACTGTTAAATGATCAGAAATGTTAAATGTATTGTATAATAAATATATTTAAATGCGAGCAATGAAGCACTTATAAGTGGTAACAATTTATGCTTCATACTTCTTTATTTGCATATAGTTAAATAAGCTCACCGTTCCAGTAGCAGCCATAAATCTCTACGCGCATGCAAACCGTGCGCCTGTGATAGCTGTACGGGTAGAACCTGATCTTGCTCGCCCAAATTGGTGGGTCCAAATCCCTCTTCTCTCCAAGGTATGTGTTCTTATTTCCCTCGATCACCTAGGACAGAAAAACACACATAAGTGTCAACGTTGCATTGCAAGCATAATTATGGTGAATAAATAATTTATGAAAGAGTAGAAATTGGGAGTTAGGCTTAGGTTGCAGAAAGAGAAGGGTTTAAAAAAACCTTTTCTTCTCTTTCATTACTCTCAGCTAACAATAAACTCGCAGTATAATAAAGAATTGAAGTTTATTTAAATGACCAACGCGGATGGCAATTAATTGGAATTTATGCTTCCCGTACTTTTGAAATGCGTGGGTGTAGGAGCTATTAAAAGACTGGTAATTTGTAAACATGCCCGGTTATCATGCAAGAGATCTCCACTGCATCTCTTCTAGAAGGCTAGAGATGAGCAGACCGATAACACTTGTGTGTGGACACTACATTGCAACATCCCGTTCTCTTGCAGGTGCTTTAGTGGTCAATTCAATACTGTCTTCATGGTCTATCGTAATTGATAAATATTCGTACCAAGCTTAAATACATTCATTAATTCATAACAAGCTAGTCCTAGAGGGATAATCGGTTTCTTCATGAACGCTTGAGTAATCAAATGAAATTTTCATTTTTTCCCTACAGTTGATTATTTATAATAATATAATAGTATAATAATAGGGATATAAAAATGTCATTAATTTCGTCAAAACCTATTCAGAAAGACGTGATTTCATATTGGTGGCTGGTCTGGCAAGAGTATTTATGTGTATAAATATTTCATTTCTAACTATAGTGGATTTATTATTTGATAGTCACATAATTAGTTTATTATTAAAAACATATGCATGTGAAATCATGACATTCTAAAACCGAAGATAACCGATTACCTAAGACAACCCTCCCTTACATAAAAGGGGATGTTTACACTTGTATATGTGAACCGGAATCTGCTTGAACCACTCGCTGAGGAGCATGTTTGAAAGAGGGGAAGTCATGCGAGTGCTACTAAAAGAGCCACGCTCAGGATTTGAGGACTCCATCAAGGGAATTTAAAAGAATATAAATTAGGGGGTTATGAAAAAAGTTGGGTGATTACCCGCTCGGAGTATGCTTCTGTGAGAACAATGGCGCGGCCCATGGGGGCACCAAGAGCAGCCCACATGGTTTATTCAAATATCCCATCCAGAGCGCCACAAAGGGTCGCATGACGGAAAAGGGAACTACTTTGGACATTAAAGCTTTACCCTCGGCAAACCGAGCGCCTTTTTGTATTTAATGCAGGCCGAGTGAATAACCTGTGGGCGAGGGAGCAGGGGCCTAATTACAAATGGCAGGGAGTCTCACAAGAAGAGTCGCTCGGCCCTGTAACGAGTTTTCTTTGACGGAGGTCGCTCGCTTTCAGCACGAGAAAACTTCCAGTACGGCTCTAATGAAGAGAAAAGGTGGCAAATGTTTATACAGACAGGAATGACTTAGTTAGTTAGGTCCCATTCGCCGGTGGAAGTGCCCGTCCTGAAACGGATAACTATAGTTGAACGGACCCTTTATAATTATATTGATGCACTGATGTATCAGATACCGGAATATACGTTGTTTGGATCGGTCTCACGCTTTATATGAGCCCTCCGTAGTCTACTTTAAACATAATATGAACCCTGCCGTTTATTATGACTAGAAGAGAGGAAAGGGAAAGGGGAATCAATACAGGAGAAACCAGAAAGGAGAGAGTTCGTGCCTACAGCTTGAACCCTGGGCTCACTTTGCCTAAAGTAAACGTCAGCACAAACAGGCTATAAAACTGTGATCCGATGTTTGTCGACCTTTCAATATAGATAGATCCCCCATAGGACACTGTTAACACGGCTGGTGGTCGTCGGTGTCGTGGTCAAGAGCGACGAGGGTATACTGATCAATGCAACTTTGGGTTGTCGATGACACTTCATTTAGGAAATAAAGATCTCGGTTTATTATTAAACATTTTGTCATTAAACGTCTAGCAATGAGAAAATATTAACATTTATAACTGAGTGGATGAATTTGTTTGGATACTGGCTTAGGCTCAAACCTAATCCTAACAAATTCTTCTACTCAGTCATACATGTACAGTATTTACTCTCAATATGACATTTGTAACAAATGGCAAGCAGAATAAGTCTTCTGGAATCAGGTTTGGCCAATTCTGCTTGGAAGTCTGCCTTACGCAGGATATTACAACTTTTCCATAGTTACAGACTATATCAAACCTTAATTTTCAACTTTTAAGGCGCAATCATAAACTACGCAGAAATGTGCATATTAGTATTCAGAACTAAAACTCAGTGAAACATTTCAAGCATCAATATGTACGTCGTACTGCATACGACTTCTGAGATAGTTTTCTCCCAGCCATATCATTTATGTCAACTTTAGAACCTAGAGGGGAAATTCAAATTGACCTTTTACTTTAAAAGGTTAAATTTAAAAAAAATGAATCGGGGACCGATATCCGAACAACAGTCTTTTATAAATTAAATTATTTTGATGACTATTCTAATAACTTGCACCTAAACGAGGTTAATTAATATCTCTCCACTCTTAGTTCTCTAAAAAGCTGACATATTCGTCTTTGCACGAAATGATTTTTGTTTGTAAAAGAACAACAGATTTAGTAACCACCTGAGAACTCTTTTGGCTAAAGCGTAACGACTGAGCAAATGGTGGTATGGGCGAACGAGCGATAATATGATGGAATGGTAGGGGGAATTGAGAACAAAACATTTGGTTTAACTTTAATAAATAAACGAACACCATGAGTACTACAAAGCTCAGAAAATGCGTGTGGCTATTCTTTGTTATCAATGTGACCTATACACGTGGCATGTTCAACCTAAATATTTATCAGGACCTGAATTATATTAAGATAATGTGACGAACGAACCAAGGAGGGCAACATGGTATATTCGAGCCCGGTGAGATATATTTAAACGGTGGTTTAGCCAAGACCTACCGAGTGTAAAAGTGAATTATAAGTAGTGTGACAGAGGAGTGGTGGTGGCAGAAGAGGGAAACTGGATTAGACAAGCAGAACAACTCGGGAGACAGTAAACAAGGCGTTTTGCATATTCAAGTGGTGCTCCGGCAGAGGTCTCTAGATATGCTATCTATCTCCGGTGGCTGTTGCATTCAAATGTCTGTCTCAGACCCCTCCTTGTGAAGATGTCATAGTTCCTGCTGTCTTCGGCCCACTTCCGGCAGACCTGTGCACTGAAAAGTATTTTTACAGTACCGGGGCTTGAAGTCGAGACCCCGCCCGGAACGATATCTTACGAAATACTCTAATTATTCTACAAAGAAAAGGTTAATGTGAATAAGACCGGATTCGGTGGAGGAGTTCGAAGGGGAGAGGCAGGCTCTTGTTGTAAAGTGCGAGTTTGTAACCATCGATGGTTTGAAAAAAGTACAGAATCAATAGTACAGAACAGACAGTCGTCAATCGGCCACGCCTACCCTAAATAGAACCGGGGTTGCGACGGGTTCAAGAGGTGACAAGGCCACATTATTGATTAACTAAAAAGGGAGTTATGAAAAGCCGCGGACACGCGAGCGGTGATGGATGGTAGCCGTGCGTGCACCTCTCGACATACTACGTTTGATTCTACACACGATAATTTTCTTCTTTTCTCTGTTTTCTTCCGTTCTGCTGAACATATATTGCTGCCAGTAAAATGCTTCGACTGCAATCGCTCGTACATGCATATGTGTTATCTTTCTCAAGTGTCGATAATAGTAATCGATAAATTTATTAAATGAATTTCTAATTTATAATCTCCAAACAGACTAAATAAAGTTGATAAATAAAACTGGAGTACAAAAGCATCAGATTGATGCTAGCCAGCCTGTCTGCGCTGTTGCGTAAGGACCTCCCAAGAAATCAGCAAATAAAGTTTGGCGCTTTTATCCTAGGCTGGTGCGGATATGATTTATTATATCTACGGTATTATACCTAACATACTAAGATTGTAGTTTTTCTATGTTTCAGCGGAATGAACATATATCCAACAAGATACGGCTGGGCATTATCATATCACTTGGTTTAAAGTTTAGACATTGATATTCTATTGCTCTTGCATTGATAATTCGATTAGTAACCCGATGATATTCCGGTATTCTCACCTTACCTGTCAAATTACATCTCCCACTTTCCATTCGCACCTCCCAGTTACTTAATATCTTTATGAAAGATATATTCTGGAGAGGTTTAAGCTTTTATATGGCCGGTATCATATTTTGATTTAAAAAACAAACAAACCCAAAATTACTTAATGTTCATACAAATCGCAAAGAAACTGAGACAAAATTCTTTAATATAATTGCTATATTGGGACCATGATTTGTAAACTAAGTTCATAAACTCAGAAAATGTCATGAGAGTTGGAGGGAGTCCATTATTGAAAGATTGCCTAAAAACGAAATAGTAAATTTCAAAGTCCTGTGCTATAATAAAGTAGTGATTGATACGTCGCCAATGAAAGAGAAACAGTTTGTACCTTAGGCGTGAACACGGCTGTAAAAAAAAAGAATAAAAAAAAGAGGAATGAGTTATAAAATTCAGTTCCCCGGTTGTTGAGAAGTACGGCTTTACCCTTGGAAAAAAGATGACCGGTAAGCTAGCAAAAGATATGATATAAACAATACGTAAAAGCTAATACATGTTATACTACATATATATATATATAATATATATATATAATAATTATATATATATATATATATATATATATTTATATATAATACAATACATGCTCATACGTGCCTTATTTAGCTAATCAACAGATAAACATGTAATCACTTATCGCTGCATTTTTTATGGCTGATCGAAAATATTTTATTCACGAAATATTTAGTTCCCTATGGTTAATATCATAACCTTCAACAAGCCCTCATGATTCACTGTATTGGTTTTTTGTCAAATGTATTGTTTTCTATCGTTTGACAACTTCATTCTTGTAATTTTCCTCTAATTCGCGTGTCTATATTTATAAGTGACTACGTATAAAATAAGCAAAACGTCTTGTTTTTAATAAATATTTATTTTAAAAAAATTATAAACTGCCTTAGAAGTGTAATTGATATTTGTGATAAAATATTGCATTAATACCTTGTTTACACATTTCCTCCTGCAACCTTTTCACCGCTACGAAGAAGTGGAAGGTGAAGGAGAGCGCGAGAGAAACATATGCTCTGGACATGACACCAGTGCCAGAACTTCCAGTGACAATATACTATAGTTATCATACTCAAAAAAATAAAAAATGTTTACGATTCACTGGGAAAATTTTCAATGAATCTTTGCTAAACCAAAGTTTGACATTATTTTTTTTTTTGCTTTATCACAAGTATGCAATGATGTAATTTTCCCAGAATGCCAACTACGAGATCCGGCTAGCGGAGAGTGGCCGATAGAACAGACAGTTGACAGTGCAGAGAACTAAGTTGGGCCGAAGGCTGGGAGAGAGGCGGCCCTTTGAAGGTACGTGAGTGGAAGACGCAAGGGACCCTACGTGAGCTGCCGTTCCTCTGCTCTTTCCTCTTAATATCTCCTCGTAGTGTGCCTCCTCCTCCTGGGACAGGTGTCCTATACAGCTCTAGTTACATACAGTCCCTCTTCGCCTAATCTTATATAGTGTGTACCTGTTTGCTCCGTATAACCACTTCGTGATAGTTAAAGGTATACTGAGTCGCTTGGGTAGGTACACCCTTATTCCTTATGGTTAATATTTTTTGAAGGAAGGAGTGTAGTTCTTGACAGTCCCCTGCTACGTAGCGGTGATGCGCCTGCTGGAGTAGCGTGGGTGATCTTCGAAATCCTCACCTCTTTCTGAAGGCTATAATACTCCGGGTGACTTGGGGGATCCCTGAGCTATATCTATATATATAACCATATTGTACAAAAGTACATTGTTGGTACGGTATGAATGAAAGAGTAAATGTGGTACGAAGGCGATCTTGTATCACAATCATCTATTGCTCTTCCAAGGCATATACAAATTTTCCTCAAATGTATCTAAAATGATCTACTATCAGCTGCCCACAACTAAAATACATTTGACCAATCAATATTAAATTTATTTAATTAAATTAATTAATTAATAATTATTATAATGATAAATATATTACTATTAAAAATTAAATTACAACAAAATCGAGAGCTTTGAAAGAAAAAAAAGATAGAACTCACCAGGTTTTACCAAAAACTTATTATTATCATTAAAAAGGGCATTATCAAGGTTATTTATGATACTGTAGGACTTGTTTGATAGAGAATTGCTTTTGATTTATCAATCTAATGTATAAACAAGGAATAAATTAATATAAATTTTTTTGGAATTTTAAGGCATTATGTTATGATATTGATACAATTACTGTAATTTGATCCTGAATCCAGCCCGATGAAATATAAGTCCTTGAATTATAGGATCTTTTACAAAAAAAATGGAGTTTGGAACGACATTTTGCCGATGATCAAGCTTTTTTAAATATAGTTATTATTTTATTTTTATTATTATCATACTATATTTTTCTTACAGGAATTTAATTTATATTATTACCAAAATCAGGGTAACATTCAAACTAAAGACAGGAACAAAAAAACCTACGGCCAAACATGTTTATATTTTATATGCTTAATCTAGTAATACACAACATTTTAAAAGAAAAGAGAAATTACTCATTTTATGAACCTGGCTAAAAATGTAATGTCAAAAAAAACTCTCAAGGCTCTGGGACCAACACCCACCTACTCCGTCGCCTATCAAACGAAAGCCACGACGATCTAATAGAAATGTGCCTGTAAATTCGTCAGCAACAAGCATCTCAATGGAAGAAATTCCACCAACTCAAACAACCTAACACATAAAAAAACAACAACAATCGATGAGTCTCCATTCTTCATGCCCAATAGTTTTAAGGTGTTGAAAAATATTGAAGTCGAGGACATGGACTCTACAACAACACCCACACTCTTTCTCCTGACACTCCCCATACGTATCGGCTGATAATCAAATATTTGGAAGAAACTTCCAGACTTAAAAAAAAGGCCGACTTCCATACTTATTAGTTATAGAAGGAGAGATCACTACGGGTGGTGATTAGAAACCTGCATCCCACTACACCAGCAGACAAGATAGAAAAGAAGCTCTTAGGTTTAAGATACAAGGTTCACCAAATTACCAACGTGCTCCGTGAGGAAAGGCAAGACGACGATGCGATAAAGACACCACAGCCCTTGTTCTTTGTAGATCCAGAGCGAACTCCTGGAGTCGAAAAAGTAACCTGCATTACAGAAGAGGACAGTTCAAAAAACCTTATCCCAAACGTGACATAGTCCAATGCCATAATTGCCAGGCATATGGGCACATGAGATCATAATATCACCACCCTCGCAGGTGTGTAAAGTGTAGTGGGCAGCACAAAAGTGAATTGTGCAATAAGCCCTTAAAATCACCTGCAGTATGCGTGCCAGCAAGGTCACCCGGCCAACTACAAGGGCTACGAGGCTTACAGATTCCTCAATTCCAGGAGCAAAAAACGTCGTCGTCCAGAAGAATAGAAGCCAGCCAAAAGAAGTTCTGCCCACTCCTCGTCCGCGAGTTCCTCTTCCCCAGTATTTCGTTCATCCCATCAACCAGCAAACCCAATCCCATCCTCAACCACACATCTCGCATATTCCTCCACCTTCAAGCTCTTCAGATCTCACTAGCCTATTAACATCATTCCTTACAGAATTCAGAACCCTAATTACCACTCTCATTTCCCTTCTTACAAATCTTGTCTCCTACCTTATCCCCGTTAAAAAAAAACCATAAGTGGATCCTTCCGACTCCTTATCCATTCATCTTTGGAATGCGAATGGTGTTAGCACCCACGCTAATGAACTGACAGCACTACTCCACGACAAGAACATCGACGTAGCTCTTATTACCGAAACAAGACTTACGAGTAAACGACCACTCTGAGGTCAAATATCTTCTGAAAAAATTACCTTACCGAAAATCTCCCTGATATGATCTCCTTACTCCTCGAGTTCTCCAACAACTTCCTCCTAAAGCCATAATCTTCCTAACGTACATATATAATTGCATTATCTGAACTACGCACTTTCCTCTTGTCTGGAAAGATTCCATTATAGTCCTATTCGTAAACCCGGTAAACCATCCAATGACTTTACCCTCTGCCACAAGTCTTGTCTACAAGTTTCTTTCAATTCCATTCCTTTCCCTGTATCCAAGATAGTACGCCTTCCATATCGACAAAATACTGTCATGGAACCCACACACGAGGCTAAAAAGACAAGAACTAAACAGACGCTTTGGACAACTGTACAGACTACTTCGAAGGACATCCCATCTCTCAATAGAAAATGAATAACTAATCTACAAAGTTATACTTAAGCCAATCAGGACATACGGAATGGAGCATGGGGGACAGCAAAAAAGTCGAACATCAATCCTCCTTAGGACTAAAACGGCAGTGGCCTCGTGACCTGCTATAAATACGTGGCAATGATCAGTTTCTCCAATCATGTCCTGAACGTCTGCGGCTCTCGCGCTCTTGGTCAGCCTCCACTGGCTCTTATCCAGTGACGTGGATGACGGAGGATCGTGGGGACTTATTTATGGGACTCCGCTTCCTCCTTCGCACGCGAGGGAGGTAACAACCATGTGTACTCGGGAGGTCTCTGGGCTGTTTGTAAATACTGTATGAATGAGCGAGTGAATGAAAATTGTAAATATGGTATGAATGTAATTATTTATCACAATTACTTATTGCCCGATGAGGCAGATTGTAATTGTATCATAATAAAGTTGTTGAAAAAAACAAAAACATGATCGCACATCATTTCTTTATTAAACTCTCTTGCGTGAGTGTGAAGAAGGAAGATAATTTTTCTTTTGTTTTATAATCAGTCATTCAGATTTGTGGCTCGTGGTGAGTTGTTTTGCGTTATTGATAAGACCTTACTTATCTTACTGTATAACGACAATGGCAATGACGTTTTTTAAATAAAATTTATTTGAAAAGATACCCGTATGACCTATGCACTCACGTACAAATGAGATACTCAAAAACAAACTAAAACTTAAGCACCCTGGAACACGACATTGATAATCATAGCTTCCCCAGTATGTAAGTTATTGTGACAGATTGTGGCAGGAGAGCGTAATCTGGAATTACAGTGGCTGGGAACTTGACAGCGGCTCCGTCGAATATGTTTATTGTCATCTTAAACCCAAATATGGTTCGTATCACATAATTTTATAATGGCTCCGCAATAGTGTAACTCTTATTTTCATTGTTTTTACATATATCCTACTATGGTACATAAAAAACATAATATTGTTGTACCTAATCGGAGATAGGCACACAAATCAATTCTAATTCGCACTGTTATAAAAAAAACAAAAAAACATTTTCAATGGTATACCATACCAGCCAGCTTTATATTATGGTATTTCCTTGTGTTTTAAGATATAGACAAGTCCAGAGTCTTGGAACTACTTTGCTAAAAGTGATAGGTAGCTCTAATTTGCACTTTACATAAAACAACAAATATTTTACCAGTCGGAGACCAGCAGTCGGAATAATAAACAAGACAAGGAAGGTATGAGAAGCTGAGAACGGACAGGTGGGCCAGTGAGAGCGAAACAAATCGTTGTAGAGAGAGAGAGAGAGTGAGGGAGAGGTGCTGGCTTCAAACACTTCGATTTATTGCAGTACACTGTCCGAAACTTAAACCGTCACTGCCAGTTCAGCCTTTTTTTTTACTTCTTTTTTTTTTTTTCGTTTTGGTGTTTTATTTTGTTTCTGTTTTAGCTTTAGCGAAACCCTTTATAACGGTACCACGTTTTTTTTTTTTGTTTTTTTTTTGCCGGCTGGCAGCTCCGGGGGAACTCCAACAGAAGGATCGAACGCACCGAGGTAGTGGGAGGTCGGGGGAGGGGGTGCGCAGCACAATGCTACAATAATCGAATTTCGATTCAATGCATTTGCAATCGGTTTGTAAACTGGCGAATTACTTACGGCCGAATCAACGTGTTGTGCCTTTCTTTATGCTATTTGACAAACACAACTGAAGCTTGGATGGATCCTGTGAATGGATGGTAATGATTTTGGTCTTAATGGGTTCAGTAAATGACGTTCTTAAATTCAAAACTTGTTATGATGAGTTCAATTTTGGTATGATAACCAAAGCATTTTAATTATTAGCTTTGATGGGAGATGATGACCGAAATTGTCCTCTTTATGTTTCGAAAGAAAAAGAATCCTCTTCTACTGAAAAGGATTTTTGATTTATATGTGATTTATGCAAATTTTCAATTAATTTTAAGTTTATGTTTCGTCTTTATATATATTCTAAGCTAAGTTACGTTTTATTTTTAAATTGGTTTATATTATGACATTAGCTTACCTAGAGCTTTTGTCACCTCAGACCTTCCCCAATTCGCCTCCCACTAAGTGAATCAATACGAAATGTATTTATTAGCAATTACTGAACATAAATAAATAAAAAAAATATTTTTATTTAAACAGATTGCATATAATGGTAAAATATAAGCGTGCTTATAAGGCCCCTTCAAAATTAACTTTCTTAAACAGTTAGAGTTTTTACAGCAACGTATTCTTATGTGGAAATCGCAAATTCCTAATAAAACACGAGGATTTTCTTTTTTCACTATTGACGTCCAGGCAGCACGAATTTTTGTTTAATTACAAACATATTGTAATCATTGATTAGGTAGATTACAGCATTATTATAATATTTGTTTTTAAATAATTTAGACAAAAACATAAAAAAAATGCCTCCCCAAAATATGTATGCAAGGTGTGTAGAGTAAACATATTAAGAAAGCAAAGAGAATTCAAAAAATCTGTAACACATTTTTTTCCTAAAACAGTTTATTCAATTTAATTCAGGTTGCTTTACTGCCAGCTTTGAAGTTCTTTATCGCAGACAGTACTAGGGACTTTTTCAACAGGCCTCTTATCAGCAAGAGAGATCGTAAACGTGGTTTGCTTTCGAGAGACATTCTAGAGGCCAACCGGTTCACTGTCCATTGTAATAGCGCAATAACAATTGCATAAACTTCAGATCGATATTACCCCTGTAAGAGCATATTTTTGTCTGGGTAAACACTGGGCTGGGTAAGTTATGGATTAGTAGAATGTGAGTTAAATGATGAGTCTAACAGAGCCACCAATGGACAAGAATATTCACAGCTTCTGGCAGCCGGACCAAAGCCATTAGTCTCCGTTAATTACAGCAATTCTCCTGTTGACCGCATTGTCCTGTTCGACATACCTGTAAACCTTAGCAGTATCTGCAGTCGGTTTAACCGCGGCGAGCAGGGAGGGGGGCTGTCACAGATGGCCTGGTTGCATAAAATGGGTGGATATTATAAATAATATAAAAGGTATATAATGTTTTCTCACTTAGCACCATTTTTTCATTAAAGCTATAGTAGATAATTTTATTGAATTTTAATAAAAATAATCCTGACCCAAGAATCTGTACTATACCAATTTCTTTCGTTGGCTCCCAAAACTTTATTTTTCGGAACACGTTTGAAATTATTTTTTATTTACTAGTTCTAATGTATGGTGCTATTCTAATGTTCCATCTTAACCATGGGAAGAAATCATAACATCAAGAGTCTTAGAAAGATTCTGATCTGTAAAATGTGAAATTGCAAAAGTTAGCGAAACAGGATCGATTTTTTTCAGTCTAATTTTTGATTCTATGCTTCAATTTCCTGTATATTAACTGTCGAAGAATCAGCTTATTTAAAGATGTTATAGAATAAATCATTCATTTTTTGATGGAGTATACATATCTTGGGGTATCACGTACTGATCTCTTTTTTTTCTTCTTAACCCCTTTAATTTGAAATAATTTAATTCATAAAACTTGGAATCTGTAAAGAACTAAATAAGTGATTAAAATATTAAAATAATGGAAGTATAATGTGATGGGACTAACCCTCCAGAATGATTGTAAACTAAAACTTAACCAACGTTTTTCCAAGCGTTGCGGGAAGGTTGGTGGAGTCACGGTGTTACAACACACTGTTGGCAAGTGTATTCTCCATTTCAGAATGGAGCGATTTAACATTGAGCATTGTTAAACCCGGGAATTCAAAACTACTGGGTTTCTCAATTTGCCCCAGGTCGTGTAATCAAACGGTTAAGAAAAACTGCTCCTACACATGCAAGCTGTTATAATTCTCTTAGTACGCTTGAGCCTTGCCATTACGGAACAATTACTTGTGTGGATGTGACCTGTGGTACATAGTTTCGCAGGGGATGTACTTACATCCGGTGAAGTGCAACATAAATGAAAGCATGTCTAACGACATAGTGCAGTCAGTTTTTAATACATATAACCGAAATAACCTATTTTGTATTGTTGAGACATCGTTAATAACATTTGTTGTTGCTTTTAAAATGATGCTTATTTACTTCACTTATTTTTAAATAAAAATAAAATTACTGTAGACACATTAAGAAGAACAAGTAACCTATTATAACAACATTAAAGGTAATAATAATGGGTTTCAGTTACAAAACAATTATTTTTTTATAATTTTAAACAAGTCTATTGGTTTTATAAATTTAGCGTTAAAAAAAAGGATTTATAGCGTGAATTATATCTTTTAAATGTTTTCTTATTAGAATCAGCGTAACAATTTTTTCTTTATACTTTATTATAGTAACTATTGTTTTTGGTTTTTCAGATAAAATTGTACATGCCAAACTGACACAGGTTTTTCTAAGCGTAGCACGAAATCGGCTACAATGAGTAATGTTTAGTCAAGACTATATATATTCATTAGAATTAGTGTTTTTACTGCGACCTTCGAGCGTATGAAAAACCATTATGATTCGTACGAGGCTTTGGCCTTATCGCCGTCGCAGTCAGCCCCTAATTTTAGCTCACTCTCTCATTTTCTTTCTATTTTATATCTAGAGATGGCTAACTAACCCCAATTCCTCAAACGAGGAATATATTGTTTAAGTACACACCTGCTAGTATTAAAGAGAATAGCAGCATGCCACATCAGTCGGTGTAAGGAAGCGTTTTTGTTCTAGAGTTCTTGAGCCCTGGGTCAGGAGATGAGGCAATTTGTTTGTGAAGGTACTAAACTTCCTCACTAAGCGAATGTTGCTAACGGTTTTCCTAATGTGCAACAGCATCCTTGACCCTGGAAGCTAATGTATCGAAGTCCTTCAGGGGATAGGTAATTTAAAGCATTGAATATGAACACAAAAAATAACGGCCGTTACTACGTTGCTTCGATCGTCCAAAATCAATTATGTATTTGTGAGCAATAAACCCACAAAATTTGGCAAGAATACAATTTAATAATACTATATTAGCAAACTATAAAAAAATGAGAAAGAATTATTTTAAACTGATTTCTGATATAATTTCTGATGTAACAGATGTCAGTGGATTTCTAGCCTGACCTCCTGTATATAATAAATGCTGTCTTCAATTATTTATTTGGTCTCATCAGGTTCCAGTTTTAGCCAAGGAATTGTTAATATTAGTTCTTAAATACTTCATGAGTGCTAGTCGGGAAGTATTTCAATGTCAAGTTCGTAGACTTTTAGATTCAGAGGATGTTGCTTAGTAGTGATGATATAAATACTTGAATGGTTCAAAAAGGGGAGAAGGATGAAAAAGAACTATTATTTAATTTAGATATGTAATGTAAAACATACCTATTAATGCATAAATATAATTTCTATTTACAAATGCATCCGCTAATGGATGGTCTGTTGAAAATAAGATATGTATTACAGAGGTCGATTAAAGGGATAGAAATAATTTTTTTTTTTATATCTTTTATTTTAATATCTATAAACAGAACTGAGGAGGTAAAAATTGAAAGAATAAAAAGGAATTAGAACCCATGACTTGAGAAATGTTTATTGTCAGAAAGAAGCAGTTTCAGTTATAAACACGAGGCTTATCGGTTTTATAACAACCGAAAATTATGCAACTCGTACTATGCTAAATATTTATGTTGATCTTTTTAAATGTACCTTCCAATTTTTAGAAAGATTGGACAATTTTTATCATGTATCGTATAACTCACGGAAATATTCGTATCTGAAATCGGAGCCTCTATCTTTGCCCTCAGTAATAATGATTTTTGTAAAAGAAGGAAGGGTTTTTCTTTCATAGATAATGCTGAATATTTTGCACGAAATCGATTAAAAAAGCGAGAATAATTATTTAGGAAAACATTATCGTTTTTGTAAAAGTGATATATTTATTGTAAATAAACTGTTTGAATATATAATTGTTTGATCACTGTAGGATCTGAGCCACTAAGGCAAATGATAAGATCGCGGGCCAAAGATCAGAAGCAACGTTGACAAATTACTAGCATTACTCACCCCTCCTTCTCCCTCCAACCTCCCAGGGGAGGAATCACATATTAAATCATCTAGTGCTAGAGACGACCCATCTTCTAAGTTTTCCATCCGAGGAGAGAGCTTGTGCTACGTTTATCACTTTCTTGAATCACATCATTTTTCCGACGTCAATTTTCGCCACCGGGCTCGAAGCGTCAACCCCCCCCCCTCGGCTTTTTTCTTTTTCTTTAGTCGCCGGGCCACCCGACACCTATTTTTCATCATGAATGTCAATACGTCATCCAGCCTGTAAGCAGGAGACTGACTATTTATTTAACAGAAGAGGGGGGGGGGGGAGTTTGCTGTTCGCTAAAGAAAACACATTTCATTCCCCACGCCTAAATTATGGAAATAACTTTACAATTTGTGTATGTATAATAATGAGTGCGTGCGTTAAACGACCGAAATGTGTCGGATTCATAGTTTTGGGGTTGATTGAAATGAACAATTGTTTATCCTATCGTCGTTTAAGTCTAAGTTTAGCCCCACAAAACATGGGGTGGGGGCATTTATTAAAATGCTGTAGGCACCGAGTACAAATTTAAAACTAATAAAAATGTTGTTTATTTGCTTAATTTTTAACGGGTATTTTAACGAGGACCCGATAAAAACATTGAAACGTGTCCTCATGTAATAAAGCGAATGAGGCGATGTCAGAAAATGCGGGAATACCGGTGAGCAGCTAATGATTCTCAGAAATTAGACTTGTAAGCTTTATCAATGCATCGCACACATCAGAGAGAATCATATCATCTGTCAGATCTGTCCAGTTGGCTCCCCGGGCACCCGGACGGCAAAGCACTGCAGTGAATTTTAATAGGCCTGAGGAAAAGGCACCAACGAAATAGTTTCACGCACTCTTGGTTGTATCTCCAAGATCAATCTGGAGCTAGACCCTTCTCGGGAGCCGGGACTCCATTAGTCTCGAAGGGAATATATAAGAAATCTCCGCCATCTTGGCCGGACGGTAGGCTCCTCGGTAGCGCCTGTTTCTACCAGTTGTATAAATCACTTCAGATGAAGAGCGACAGAAGAATATACAACCTTATTGAGACTGCTGTCGCGCAGTATTCCCAGTATAGGAAATTTCTTGACATTGACCAAAATTTGTAATTTCTATAAAGACTTTAAAATTTGTACCAACTTGCTCTTTGAAGTATATTATAGTCAGTTATAGAGGGATTCGAAAGTGTTTCAATGATGAAATTTTAATAAATCTGTTGAAAAGTTGAGCACTTTAAATATTATGACTCAAAAATTAGATGTTTTTAAATCGTTTATTGCTCATAAATACACTATTTTCAGAAGGGTTTAACACCCCATAAAATTTTTTTTCGGGTAAACAATATTATTAGGTAATTTATATCCGGATTTGTATTTTTCTTGTCGATAACCTTACACAAATCCAACAATTTCAAAAATGTACCGAATTGTTCCGGCAAACGGGCTTCACAAAAATTGTTGGGAGGTATTATATAAAACAATTTCCCGAAAATCTCATCCGGCCACGTTCGGCAGGGGAAGTTATTATTAATATTTGAACACAACACGACATCGATCTCCTTGAAAATAAACTTAAATGATTTTGCAGTCATTTAAAAACAAACAAAAACAAAACTGGCTGTCACGAGCATTTCAGTATCAGCATATCAGCATTTCAGTAATATTAGGCCAAGGAATCGACCGATTCGTCCCACTGTGTGCCGTGGCAAATATCGTGCAACAGGAAAACCCGGTATTCCTACACTACTACCATATGACACAGGTACATATGAGTTGTGATGGATTGAGATTCCGTACATTGCCTTCGCCATATGTACTATAAATAAATATTTTGCGGAGAGAACTCCACAGCTTTATTGATTTCTACGCGAACGTTTTCGACGGAGTACGCTGTCATTCCAAAGGGTTCGAACTTATGGTATCTGAAACTCTTGCCGGATTGGCTATCAAACAACGTATCTGCCTTATAGGAGAGGTAAAACACGGTGTAAAACAAATACATCCCTTCTATTTGTATTGATTTAATTTATTCATAAGAAACATTATTGAGATTGTTATAACTAACAGCAACTATTCATTCGGATTCAAGTGTACCCTATTCTAAGAACGTAGGACTACATGATGCACTGTAAACTATAGTCTAACAACAGTCCTGCTTTATCAAATGATTTTTTTAATGAAATGATTACAGCATTTTAATATCGTGTGTTAGTACTTTGTAAATATTTATTGAATTGCTAAATGACCTGTCTAGCTAATCATTTGTTTTATCAACTCTGAGAAGAAGCTCAATATATATTTTTTTTCATTCAAACATTTTTTTCTAATCGACCTAATTAGCCAAGGTAAAATAAACAAAAACAAGAATAACCGTTACAAGGGCTCCGGTATCCAGAGCATTGTTTCCAGGCCCGCCAGAGAAGATGTGACAGGAGCATTGAAATTTAGCTCCGGTATCTGCTCCATATTGTCGGATCGGGCTCCCTGTCTCATTAGGGATGTCTGGATGTAGCCATTGTAAGGAGGGTAGCTTTTGTTTCTGGTAATTGATACAGGGAGCACTAGTAAGTAGCGCTGACACCCTCTCGTTAACCGTGTCGGGTATTGTGCCTCGCTCCCACCGCGCTGAAAGGGTAGCAGGGCTAATCAGGGCTCTGCCGTGACGAGAGCTGATAGCTCCGCGGGGAACTGGCTGCTCGGCGGTTTCGGCGGGGTTGATTTCAACGAGTGACTACCGCACTACAAGCCGGATTAGATAGACCGACAACATGAGCCCAACAAAAGACTGTTCACATAGGCGGTCTTCATCAGGTAAGTACACATTATTAGAAAACACCGCATGCTCCTGACTATTTGGGACTAAGCCTCTAGACCCACAACTTTTAAAATACATAAAAGTTGTCTAATTTAAATGATAATTGTGTTTTTTTCTCTTTTTATCACATGGCAATATTTAGGCATTAAAACGGTATCGTAAGCTATAAAACCGGAAAATTGAAGTTACAATTTTGACTATTTCTATAACAACTAAAGCCTAAAGAAAAGTAGGAAGTTTAAGTTAAGGGAAATAACATAACATATTTAATAATTTAAGAAGTCTTTTTCTGTCGGGTCATAGGATGTTTTATCGTGGAACAAAGGACAATCGGCAATTAAATTACCATTCTCAGTATCAAAAACATAAAACGGTTGGTTGTACACAAGGTGTTCACTTGCTTATAATCTTGTGCCGGATAAGGCACGAGAGGATATCACAATATTATAATAGTTATTCACTGTTATTACATTGATATTATTTATACCTCATTTTATTTAACTGAATTTTTAAAAATATACATTATAAAATATAACTTTATGTAAAAATGCCTGGAAAATTAAGCGATTGTTATGCCTAAACCTATCGATTATTATTTTATAACCACCAACGATGGAATCAGAAAAAATTTCTCTTCTGAATTGGCCCAAAAGATACAATGGGTAAGAGATCATATTCGGTCTGCTACACGAATCATATCCCGCCTTGCGAAATCTGTCATAATAAGGACAAATAAACCTGACTCCAGTTCATTCCTGGTTTGTACGCCTTATGAAAAGCTGTCTGTCGGGAGTGTCGTCTGATATGATAATGTAAACTAATCTCTGAAGATAGATAACACCTACAAGAGTAGGAAATTGTAGGAGTGAAGTACCCAAATAGTTTCTCGCGGAACTCTGAAGCGTAAATTATCCGGTGCAAATGTATTCCTGGATGTGCTGTGCTTTTTTTCTTCTGGCAGAATGGTACTTGGAATTTATATGCAACATTTTGAGGGAGCCCTCCAGAGCCCAGGAGCGGGATCCAGGGCTTAAGAGTCGAAACTTACCCCATTATGTGTGTTATTCAACTACAAAGAAATAAATCGGCAAAGTTTTCCGCCTGGATCTCTTTATATTTTCTCTCCCTTCTAACTTTATCCTCTCATTGCCTACTTTGTAAAACCGGACTGTATCAGCGGGGGTGTCTGGAATAGTAACGGTTCTGGTGCTAGTTTTTCTAGGGAGTATTCCTGACCATTTCTTCCAGGATTTTTAGTTCGGGCAAATGTGTGTTGCATTTCACTAGTAATTTCAGCCAAGAAAAATAATTGAAAATACCATACATTGAGCCAGATATGGCTAATAAAATCAATGTAGACGGTAGACCACTATTATTTACCTATGCTTATTACTATTTAAAACAAAATAATGTAAAATGTTTGACACTAAGATGTCCACATTCCAAATCATATCAACAATTTTTCGTACATTTACTAGTATATTGCATTTTTTAAATATGTATGAACGAAAGAATAAAAATAGTGTTTCTGCGTAAATATGATTCAATCACAATGAACCTATTGTGTTACTATTACTCTAAAAAAAAAAATGACTTGGTATTTGGGACGGAATATACTTAGTTTAATTATTTCTACGTTCTCATCATATTGCTCGTCGAAACTCGCCATTCCAAAACATAAAAACGAAAATGTTACAAAGCTAAAAACAAAATATTTGCTTAAAAATCCAATTGAAATCAGCTCGGAGCGCATTAAATATACTGCCCGTACTTACAATTTTTTTAGAATTTGTTTGAAATTATAAGTCATTAACATTTCCTTGACCATGTGAAAAAATCATAAATAGTTTCAGTTTACCGATAGTAACTTTGCGTCTTTCCCCCGTTTATTATTTATTCTTTCATGTATCCTGCTGCTTTATTTTAACTAAAATCTAGTCATAATATTTGTAAGTTTCGCATACTTTAAAATTACAGTTCAGTACAATGATTTGTAAGACCTTAGATCGTAGAACATACAGACGAAAGACATATTTGACCCTATTTTAAAGTAACGTTTGTCCATGGATTTGTTTTTTCCATCCAGCCGTAAATCTATTTATCCACTCAACGTAGAACTGGATAAATACAGTTTTTTTTTTGTTTTGTTTTTTTAAACTATGTTTGATCTTTCTTATAACCCAGACCAACAAAGAAGTGCTTTCGAAAGTCAACCAACCAGCCCCGTAACATACTTTGCAATGCGGTCAGTGTTTGGAAGGTACAACCCGTAGTACCCTAAGCACGACCCAAGTGATGACATAAAAGACACAGAGCTTATACACTTCTTTTCACCACGAATAGGAAGAGGAACAAGACAAGAAGCTGATGACTGATGCCGAAGAGTTGCCGGGATGATAACTAATGCCCACAGTGGACCCTAAATAAAACATGACCGCTCCGCCAGAGGTGGTTTTTGCACGACCCCTGGCTCCCTTATTTGCCCGAGCACGGGGAGCCTTAAGTGTTAATATAAACATGTATACAGGGGAGGCCGGCCGGAATCAATCAGCCGCCAGGCCGTTCTGGTTAACACGCTCATTTCTTACGCAGCAGCGGCCAAATCGGGACTCACGGACAAGGATATCTACAGGCTTTTTCACGCCTTTAGCACCGGCCGCTTCTTTAAAATTCAGGGCCCTACCTTCTTAGCGGGCTTCGAATGTTTAAAACGTCTCCCGGCGTAAACAAAAAAACAGTCGACACGGCGATAAAACCTGCCGTCGTGTGTCATTGACAACAGTCCCGCAATAATAGTCCATGTATAACACTAAGGTTTATAAGGTGTTTTATTGTCAAGCTCCGTGCTAAGCAGCAGAGTAATTTAAAAAGTATAAACATTTTTTGGAAAAGGCAAGTTATTCCGTAGTTATTCATGGAATTTTTAATTTATTTATTAGTGGCTAGATTGTAGTTTTAGTGAAATACATAAAGTATAAAAACAAACATCTATAACAGATTTCTATATATATAATATAAAAATCTAATAATCTCTCTATATATATATTGAAACCTACCTCATTTTTTACCATTTCTCTTTTTACTTTATTTGATCAATTTAACTAATTTGGCAGGTCCGTCATGAGATCTTTAATTTAAATTGTTTTTATGTCTTTGACATAGGAATTTATCCCGATTGAATCGCCCGATCTCAAGGCTAATGTTGTGGTTATTAATAAATTAAGAAACTAGGAATTGTGAAATATATTCAAATAAAATGGTTATAACAAATAATTATATTTAACATAGAGTACTGACAAAAAGTATAAAAAAATATTCCTTTTAAATTAGGATAGTTACTACTAATTACAAAACATGAATTTGAGCTCAATTTTCATAATAAGAACCAATATTAATATCACCCAATCGATGATCTTCCTGTAATCCAATCAACATTACTTTCTGCTGTTGTTTCTTCTCCTCTCTTCCTGTATGGTAACCGCCAATTCGGGAGCTTGCTAACTGCGTTCTTCTCGACGGTTGTGCTAAAACTGCCCTTTTATCTCATCCCCACTCCTAGGAGCATAAGGGAATATGCCTACCAGATGTGAGGGTTCCTGGCCATGATATTCTCAAATATCATGAATGTTACAATATATTCATAAAACAGTCGACACGGCGATAAAACCTGCCGTCGTATGTCATTGACAACAGTCCCGCAGTAATAGTCCATGTATAACACTAAGAATTTATATAATATATTTAGATATTATATAATATAATATCTATTAACAGATATTTTGGTGCTGGGTCGGCTACATTTTTATTCAGCTACTATTCATTTTCTCTCATGCTGCTAATTAAACCCGACAAGGCACCCTCTCAGAATGGTACTTTAGGCAGAGCCAGCATACAACTAAACATTTATATAAACGTAGAAAACGGTTAATTCCTACTCTTGAGATGTGCTTTGTCATACAATGTATGAGGTATGGTTGTCATACATGGTATGAGCTATGGTTGTCATACATGGTATGAGCTATGGTTGTCGTACACAGTATGAGCTATGGTTGTCATAAATGGTATAAATGTGGCCTTGATCACAAATATGTATATGTATTTCCCAATCAAAGTTTATCCTTATTCAAATAAAAAAAAAAACTATTAAGATTATTTTTGTCCATGGTATATATATGAGGAAGGGAATTCAAAATAGTACGTTTAAAATCTACAATTGAAAAGGCACACACGTCTGAAGTACCTATAAGTAATATATTGTGAAGGACAAATAATCTTCCATCTTAATACTTCCACTAGTTTAATTTAGAATAATAATTATAAATGAATAATCCATAGTTATTTTCAATAATCAACAAAGTTAGTGGAAAAATATTATCACCTTATAACGAAGTTGAAATATGAAATAGCTTTCGTGATTTTTTTGGGGGATTTGAAAAAAAAGGGTAGACGAAATAATGATTATCCCCTGTAATTTGATCTCACTTTTTCTCTCCTCTTTGTTGAGTAATATAAAAATAAACTTTCTTAAATGTTATATTTTTTTTAAAAACAGTTTCTTTCTCACTTTTGTCTTTTCATCCGTGAACGTGGTTGAAGTGAGTTTTTAACAACATTTACTTAATTAAAGATACTACTTGTAAAAGTTAAAGGGCTGTTTTCATCCCTCTTATCGGAGATTTTTTTTTCCCGTGGAAAAGAGTTTTCTCTATGTTATTACTTTAGAACTTTTTTAAAAGCAGAAAAAGGAATACTCCAACTTTTTCTTTTTAAAGCGTACAAAAGGCTTCGATAATTCATTAACGGATTAAACGGTGGCTAGTCGGAAGCCAAGTAACGTTAAAGGGATTACTGTCACATATTTAAACATCTATTCAAGTTTGAAGTATGCTTCATTATTTACCATGGATTATTTATTACCTTAGATATAATGAAACGCGATAAAACCTGAAATAGTTTAAGAAGGACTAGCTAAAGTTGCAACTGCAGTTGCCAGAATATTTTTGTCGAATCTCGAATCATTCAATCTTTATTCACTATTTTCTGAAATAATGAATATTTTCCATTTACGATATTTTTTTTCCTTTTTCAGTGTGTAAACCGCAAAAAAGAAAACTATCTGTCTACTCGGTGCCTTAATTGTATCCATACCCAGCAGTCTGCAAATAAACCCAACCGTTGACGATAAAACACTGAGCTGTTTTTACTGGCTCAATCAAAAGTACAGTTTATGCCAAAGCGAGGCGACCAATTAATCAGTACCGCTCACATATCGCTTTTACGGCGTCACCCCTTCTCAACAGTCGACACTCTTTGAGTTAGTGTTTCTGCAGTTTTATGTTACCGTTTTTGATACCTAATAGTTGGCTAGATCGGCAGTTGGTTGCATTGAGCATAGATCATTTACTATCAAACATTTAAGAAGTTTATAAATAATAGCTTGACAATTTCTTTCTATAGCTTTCTACAGTACATGGTAGAAAAGTCCTTGATAAAGAATAGGTCTGATCCCTTAAATCCCTTAAGATATGATGTGTAATGCAGTATGACGATCATGCAAATATAGTTACTAACAAGTAGAGGACCTTTTAAAGGTGTTTTAATTCATCAAAAAGTGGCATGACAATGAAGATATCATTTAGGAACGTTATTACTACGATTGGTTTCCAAGAGTATAATTTACGTCTTTATATCCAAGAAACAATTATAAATTAATGGCGTAATCATTCACAGTGTTAAGAACCACCAGTTTTAAACATTTTATCCGATTAAGCCTTGATGAAGGAGGCTAAAGACAAAAGAAGCTGTGTAACTCTACCTAAGATGATCTCCGGAATGACTGATGATATTGACTCTGGACGGCACAGATTGCCGATGTTCCAGCCGAAGCAGTAATTTCTCCAACGGCTTTAATGAATGATGCGGAAAATTAAAGTCGCTTTTCTACACCCCACTCCCTTCCTCGCACCAACTCTCAGATATTCTCTCTTGTGTTTTTGTTCTTCGCCGAGAAAACCATTTAAGCGCCCTCATCTCCCCCCACCAAACACTCACGGACGAAGTAATCCAATCCGGCGTTCTCCTTGATAATTGACTGCATCAATCTGGGAGCCGAAGACAAATTGAAAGTTAGAAGCGATCCTTCTCTGGCAGGCTCCTCATGGTCCGAAGAGAATGGTAGCTGATAAGGCGATCAATATAGTCATCCCTTGCAAAACATCAATAGTCACCTCCACTGGGAGTAGACAACAGGTGCACTGATAGCCAACATTGATGGTTAAAGCTTCAATTGAAATTTCCACTATCTATCCTTCGACTACATCTTCTCACGTGATCGTTCGATGGATATTTGATTGTGAGCTAGACTATACTGTTGTGAAAGTAAGGGTTAAATTAATAAAACACCAACCACAAACCACTTAGATACAATAGAATCTATGCTCCGAAGAGCGTTATGCATTGGGTGGCGGCTTGATGTAGAACACATTCTTGGGATGAAGCCGCGAAAGTGGGAGAAAAATTGTTCCTAGTTAGCTGGTATTCGATACGCAGCCACAGTTATATATAAAAAAAAAATAAACTACAGGAATGAAATTTCCATTTTTTACGTAAATATTTCTTTTGAATTGGTTAATTATAACACACTGTAATGATAAACATACGCGAATCGAGAAAAAGTGATTTGCCGTGTTTTGATTTGGTTATAGATAAATCTTCTAATTCGTTTACGAGTAAATTAGATGTTTATTTAATTTTTTTATTTTATTTTTTTCCTTAGCTCTCAAATTTTTAAGATTATGGATAAGGGAAAAATAAATGAGTTTATTTGGGGTGAGCGGATCCTGGATGTTTATTAACATCTCCAGTCCCTCATAAAATTTTCATTATAGTTTACAAAATCTTAAACAATGCTTTCTCTTTCTAGAGATATATTAATTAATTAATAGCGAAACTACAAATATACAATTATTATAAATTAAAAATCTTCACTAAATCTTCATAAGATATGGATGTATATTTCCTCATTTTGCTGCAATCATCCTACAAATTTTTATAGGAGAAGGTCATTTCGTAGTAACATTGGCTGGCACTTCCCCCTACTCAACATTCGTCCTCGTTGAATAGTATTTTAAATGCTGTGGCATCACCTAATATGCTCTCACTACTCTTATTAGCACTACAAGCATATTTGCCACCTTTAACTATGAGGCCTAAATTCTTGAGTGATGGTGAGTTAGCCTATCGAAAAAAATGAAAAGTCACATATTGCATCTGTGAACGAAAGTCTCGTATTATTGTGAGTAATCCCAAGACATTAGCTTTCCGCGTACTCTTTCAGACCTAATGCTGATATATCTCTTATGCAGATCATATCCTAGCGGCTGATCCAGTAAATTAGAATTTCGCTGACATAATATTTTAAGCATTTCAGAAAAATAACATTTAAATAAAATAAATGCAGATATTAAATAAAAACAATTTTAAAATTAAAATGTAAATTTGGAGAATCATTTTAATTAAATCCATCATTTAGCTTATAATTAAATAAATTTCCCATGGGAGATACAATGAAAGAAACTGGACAGCTCCGAATTGAAAAAGCCCATTCATCGAAAGCCAATAATAATCATGAAGAAAAAAAAAAATGGAAAATACTTCATCCATTTTCATCTCGGGTTAAATAATGGCCTGGCAGGATATTGACCAAGCCCCTAGCGACTATCGGAGATCCAGATAGCAACCCTCACCTCTACTTTCTGATTTTAATGAATGATGGCGAAGGAATAATGTTGGCTTTGCAACGGTCTTCTTCGGTTATAACTTCCCCAGTCTGTAATACCTAACTGTCACGAGTAGAAAATTACTTTTCGATTTGGGTTTGTTTTAATCATTTTTTTTGTGGTAAAATAAATAAACTGTGAATCTACTATCAATTATTTGTAGCTATTATACAATAGAAGCCGTTGCAGCGGACAAGTAGTAAGAGTTCTTCACGGAGACACGGGTGCGAAGGATGTGTTTAGAACAGGCTGAGAGAATTCATCGGCCTCGGTAGGAAAAATAAGTAATTGAATAATCATTAAAGGAACAAGTAGACTAATCAATACAAGTACCATCTTTGAGCTGCGGTAATGCGGTCAGTATCCGGTGTCGCACACTAGATTTCAATTTCAGTTTATTATACTACACTGAAATTTATGTATATTCTATCAATAAATGCCAGATTTCCACAAGGTATGTATGAATGAAGGGAAAAATCATTCACTTTAGCCAGAAATGAAGCAGTTAAATGTTCCAAGTTCGTCACGGTACTGCGATACCTTAATCATTCGTGTTCCTCAAAGACACCTTCTTCCGATTCTGAACCGATGCCATCAAGAAGAAGTTACAACTCATTAGAGAAGAGCCTGTTCTTTTCACCCACCGCTGGCAAACAACAGGGCTGGAACCCTCATTATTGCTCCAACTCATTGTTAGCCGGGGCTCCGGTTACCTCCGGACGTAGCGGCGTATCCTGTCCGGATCGGGTGTTGTATCCGCCTGCCTTTGTTTGACGTGGGTATTATGTTTCATCGTGGCTACCTCTGTCAGTATCATAATTTCTCAGATGCAGATATGGTCATTTGTAGTCCAAGGCTGGTCTTATTATTTAAATGATCTAATTAAGAGGATTTTTTTTCCCACATCAATGAAATGATTGCGACCAAACAAACATATTTCCCAAATTTTAAGCTGTTAGATAATTGGATAATATAAGTTTATAGATTTATGACAAATATGGAATCTGACTCTTCTCAGACCAAACACACTTTTTTTTTTATTATATACTCGAAACATTAATGTTCCCTACTAAATGGGGCTGAAAGGGTTATGGAAGTGATATTAAAGGACTATAATTTTATAAAGGGTTTGTCAGATGTCAAAAACTTCAGCTGAAAATCTCTACATAATAGAACATTAGGCGCTTTGAGTGGTGAAAGCCCCGGAAACAGAGGTTACGAGTTCCTTGATATAGACATGAACGTGGTGGAATTTACAGTTATTCAAAAATTAAGGTCTCGCTCCAGAAAAAGAGCACGTGAATAAATTCGAATAAACCCCCAGCTCCTAGAGATAAATTCAAATACCGTGCCCTGTAAACCGTATTCTACTAGTCCTCTCCCCGACACCACGTGTTGCGAGGAGTTTGGGGGTTTGGTTCGTCTACTCCTACCCGTTCCAGTCTTCCCATTTCCACCCCTCCAGGAAAGAAAAATGGAAAAATATTTCCCTCAAATTGACGTTTCCCAGACCAAGTTTTCACATAAATCTGTTTAAAGCCCGGAAAAGCCCCGGTGTAGGGATTCTATTTGTTAGCGGCAGGTGGGAAGGCATAGATCCTGGTTTAAGTTCAGCCCCTGGGGGGGGGGGGGCGTATAAAAGTTGAAGGGCTGGCTAAAAGCAGGCAGTAGCGGGCTGCAATATAAATATCAATTAACAGGGAAGGCTGTCCTAATGGTTGCTAGCGGAGCCTGGTGGGCAATACCTCACTCCAGAATATCTTCATAACTGAATAATTAGTAGGAGTTGCCGCCTGGACAGCTTCTTATATCAGTCTTAGTTAGCCGGTGCTTTCTAGTGTCTAAAATGGTGACACTGGAGAATGATAAGCCCACATTTCATTCTCCGACTTCAAATTATATAAATATACACATAAATATTGCATATATTTGCTTAGTTTTGTTTTAATTATTTCTTACCTGTAATGACTCACATAAAGCTTTATCAGAAGCATTTCAAAAAATAAATTTATTTTTGTTCTACTTTTACTAGTTTGTATCAACAGTTAACCACTGGGTTAGTAAAAAAATGATTGGAAAATAGAAAGGTACAGTTTAACATTTAAAAAAAAATTGTTATTTCTGAAAGATGTGCTAGAAACTTTATGATTTACATCAAATCTATAAATAAGTTTGTTGTAGTTCATTGACACTTTTAAAGTAATAAATACAACATAATGTTTTCAGAAAATTGTGTCATAAATAGGAAATTTTCTTCCTCAGAACAATGGCCTATCAGTCCATCCATGTCAGTGTTGTGAGTAGGCACAACAGGTGTTGAGTTAATAATTAGAAATCTAATAGTTTAAGTTTTTGTAAGTTTTAATTTAGTTATCCGTGTCCGGTAAGTATCATCAGATTCATGCGAAATTTCGTGCGTTTTGTGATTGGAGTGTTCAATACTTGGGAAGAATTCAATGAATTTTACCAAATTAGTAAAATATAATATTCAATTCAAGTGCATACAGCTACTGTGTGCTTGAAGAATAGTGTATTTATTTTTGATTTGCGCAGGATCAATTCTTACCTCTACTATCCAAAAAATATTCACACGCGTTGTTTTTGCATTAGGAGTTTTTTTTATAGAATGTCTCATCATTCAAAAGCAACTAATCATAAAAGTTTCTGGTAAATTAAAAACTCATTCATTTAACATACCATCTATTTTCTTATATTATTGCACAACAAAAAAAAACAAGCGGTATCTGAGTAATTTTCTGCCTTGTTCCAAATTCATTAACGTTAAGGAAAGAAAAGATTCGTTAGAAAAGTTTCGTAACTTATGGGATTGGGAGAACTGATTCAAGAAAGTTGGGAAGTACTATAAACTGGAAAACGGAAGGAGGCTGTAAGAGAAAAAAGAAAAAAAAAGAACACTAGCTTTATTAGCATAACATGGGAGGGGGGACGTCTGTCCCCAACCAGACCCCCCCCCAACCAGTAGAAAGCAATTCCCCTCCGAAGCGGAGTTAGGACAAAGTTGTCCAATTAAATTATAGGATTGAGGGATGGAGTAGGCACTTGTATCTGCAACACCAGAGGGTCAGGAAAATGAAATTAGTCCCACTGAAGTAGCTGGGTTCGGTTCAAATGCAGTGTGTGCGGCCTTGCTTACCAACTTCGTGGCCAACCAGCGGTCGTCCCAAGGATCTAACTATAGCTCTAGGAGTTGTTCAAACAACAATGCAAGTAAGGTTCTGCGTAAAGCTGGAAACGTTCTAATTAGAGATTGGAACGATTTTCCAGGAAACTGATACTTTCTGCACAATGTGAATTCTAATATAAATTTAAAAGTGATAAAGAGAATAGATTTCTTTATTTAAATAAATGCTCTGAGACAACTTGTACAGTTGTAAATAGTAAATCTCGCCCTTACCACATGCAAATTGGTGACCCTGAGAACGGAGCCCTCAAATATCGATGAGGCGACCCCGTGCCCGCTCCTTTACTCCTTTATCGGCGGCAGACAAAGGCCCTTTGTGGCTATGACAGCTCCCTCAGACCCACCACCAATTGCCAGCCAATCTCATTTGACCAGACACCAGACGGAAGCATATTTAATATCAACTTCATAAACAGCAGCTACCTAGAAAGAGCATAGCCAAGTTTCTGTAATTGTGCCGAGATTTTAATCTCCACCAGCGTTCGCTAGTTGTGGACAATATACATCCAGGGCTGCGAAACTGTGATCATCAACACATCTGCAGGCCGTTATGCTGACGAGAAAACCTAATATCATTCATAATTCTTTTTTTGACAAGGGCCATTGATGCCCAATAAGTAATCATATAATAAGCAATATTTTCTTTGGATATGGGGCTGTTGCATCCTGGGATATAGTGGGGACAGTCATCAATACTGGTCTGTGGCGTGTTAGCTCAGGGGTACTGGCAGGATTTGGGGTTTTCTATGCGCATGAAAGTATACATTGCAGGATTGTGCTGATATATGTGTGGTTAACATTATTTTTAACTACATCTTCTAATTATTCCTGGGGTCCTTTATAACACTGTTTATAACCACCACCTGATATGTGGGACTGGGGTACTGGCGAGCCTGTTCTATGCTCTAGTCCAGTGGTCGGCAAACCACGGCTCGCGAGCCGCATACGGCTCTTTGACTCCTTGGCTGCGGCTCTTCCACGAAATGTTTAGGGAAGGCACGGAACATTATTTACTAACTTGTAAGAGACGAGTAAACGTTTTGAAACGCAAGCCTACAGAAAAGAGGCACATTTTTAGAAATCTCAAATTGTCCTCAACTCAATCAATAGCAGTTGACGAGTCTTGTGATATAAATGACACAGCACAAGTTTCTCTTTTTGTGCGATTTATTTCCACTATAGGCCCTAAAGAGGAACTTTTGGGATTATTGCCACTCAAAGGACAAACGTCTAATATTGACATTGGCTATTTCAGAACAACACTGTTAAATATGAAGGAAGTTTTCTCAGCAGGTTCAAAGACTTTAGAAACAGGAAAGCGACGTTAGCCTTTGTTAATAAACCTCTGAATGCCACGGTAACAGAAACAAATTTTTCGCCCTTTAATATTGATATTGGCGGCTTTGAAATGCAGTTGCTGGATTTAAAAAATAAAGAATTGTGGAGCTCCAAATTCGAGCGTCTTTAAGCCGATTTAGTGCTATTGGTATGTGAATAAATATTGGAGGTAATAAATGTGAATTAAGTTTACAGCACAAGTGGTCTGCTTCAAAAGATCTGGAGAGAGAAAATATGTTGATTTTGAACACCTGGAATAGTATTCCTGCCTCATATGATCAACTGAAGAAACTGGCGTTTATGTTCTTTCCTTATTTGGCTCTACATATTTTTGCGAACGATCATTTTCAAGCATGAACTTTATCACGAGTAAATTAATAAATCGGCTTATCGATGAGAACTTGGAATCGTGCCTAAAATTAAAAACAACATACAAACCTGACTTACCCTTACTTTCCAAGGAAATGCAATGCCATTGTTCGCATTACTAGAGTATTTGTATTTTTTTTTTAAGGATACCTTTTACAATATTTAACTTGCTATATTTTTAAATAAATATTATCTTTATATAAGTATACCAAGTTATATTCAATGTAGCGTCAGTTAAACTAAGACATATTGAGCAAAGGCAAGCTCGAGAGTGTACTTTTAATTCTAATTATTTCCATAAAAATGTTTCTACAAAAGCAAAGCTTAAGTTTTAAAAAAAAATGGCTCTTTGAATAATCTTCAATTGTATTGTTTATATTTGGCTCCTTTGGATGACGAGTTTGCCGACCAGTGCTCTAGTCCATGTACTTACTACCTTGGGCTATCCGAATGTGTTCAAATATACAAATAATGGCGTTGATAACCAGAGGGTTTTACACCAAAATAAATCTAAAAAAAACTACTTCTAATATTTATCTCACCTCTTTCCCGGTGATGTTCCTGTAGCGTACCCACTTGCCCAACCTGGGACGCCAGTACTCCAGAACGTAGGCTTCGGCGAACTCCTGACCCTGCCCGTTGCCGAACCTGCCCTGAGTCTCTGTGCCGGTGATGACGTGGACCGAATGAAGGTCTATCTCCAGCCACTCCTTTGGCTCGGTCGTGATCTGCTGCTTGGGGCACCAGGCACCGCCATGGTTCTCCTTCCGAACTCTGAAAGAGTGAACACACATTTCATACTAAATATGGATGAAAGGAAAATAGGTCCAGTATTTAAAATCATATTTTACCTAACGTAAACTGAAAACTATTTTACCTTGGCTTTCAAAATAAGTGTAGTTAAAAATAATGGCGAAATTACGTCTATTTCCCAAGAAAAAATATCTCGCCTTCATACGTATCGTGAAGAGAGACCCAGGTAACTATTCTATCAGTTCTTCGTTATAGAAGGTTTTTATTAGTTAAAAAAAAAAATTACTCCCTGAGAAATTTTAAGTTATCGTCATTCGCATGTAGGTTCTATAATAGCCAATGCTTCAGGATTTTGTCTTTTTATTTTTCCCTATGTTGACACATTGGAGACGATAGCGAAAATATTATTTTATATACATTCTAAAAAATAAAGTTTCATATAGAAATCGCATACTTATTATTGCTTAAATATATTTCAATAGGGTTTTCTTTAAAAAAATTATTTTTAGTTGTATTGGTTTCCCAAAAATACCAAAAGTATGTTGCACACCGATTCCCTATACATCTCATGATGTCACCTTCTATGCCTACGGTTTCTCTTATACGCTAAAAACTACAATTTACAACAAGCAGATGCAAAAATACAAAAAAACGATCAGTTGTCAAAAATTAAATCTTTTAAATTGTGAAAAAATGCTGAGGTTACTGGTTTTTGACGCAACTACTTTTATAAGCAAGGAAGAGATAATTAAAAGATAAACAAAATTCCCAAATAGAGATTTTTAACATAAAATCATCATCCATAAATGATATTTTCAGTGAAACGTCTCACTTTTCTGTACACAAACCGTCAGATAACCCAAACATCAGTTTCTAATCATTATAAAGATACAGCTGACATAGCACACATTTACTTTGAGTATTTTTCCCCTGGTGAAAGCACTGGCGTCGATTTATTCGACCGTTATTGCTTATTGTGCCGATTACCCGGAGCAATGATTCGATGAACACAGCGAATCCAGGTCATACATAACCATCAGACAAACGAAGGGGTATAACATCTGTATTTTTTTTTTTTTAAGTTTTCATTATTTTCTTTTAAGGAATAAGTCTAGTGAATATTTTTAATGAAGCCTTTCCTTTTAACAATTCCTCAGAGAATACAAATTAAATTTAATGGAGATGAGCTTGTAATAATTGAATAGAAAGGGAAAACATTAAGGAGATGTACATAATTTTATTTGCACATCTCACAGGTATGAGGAATAAATTTTGTAGAAAAGTGTTGAGCACTTGATCATTTTTCAGGCTGAATCACTGGCCTACCACCCCTAAGCTACTTAACTAATACAGTTAACTTGGATAGCCCTAACACCACAGATATGTGGGTTAGTCGTGGGATTTTTTATCAACCTAAGCCAAGAACGTAATAAGCAACAAATATAACACATGTAAACTGTAACAAAGCAAGTAATTAATTTAAAAAATAATAATATTAAATAAATATTTCGGACCTTTTTTTTATACCCATACATCACGATTTTAACTGGCATATCATGTTTACATTCAATTGTTGGAATCCGCGGTAATATAATGGGCTATCGTATTCCACTTTAAAAAAAAAATTAAATTCTCTCTCTTACTCTTGGTTAAATATTAAAAAAGGGGTTTATTATGCAATCTGAAAGGCGACAAGCGAAGACGAACAAGACTCGAATATCGTGACAACTCAGAAGACGCTGCGGATGGAAGGACAGGTAGGGGAATGCAGCCAGGAAGTGGATGAATGGACACTCGAGTGCCACAATGGAACTCGCCCCAACAATGAGTGCTACTCCACAGCGCTCATTCGTCCCATAACCTGCCAGGCCATTCAGAGCTTTGTCAGGCCAATGGGGTGGGGGGGGGGGGTAATGCATGGGGCACCCTAGGCCGGGCACGAGGGGATAGAATTCGCTTCCTTGGGCCAGGGCGCTCAAATAATGAACATCGCGGGCATTCAGAGAGGGGGGGGACAATGGGGCCACTTGAGGGGCCGGATCGAAAAACAAAAGTCTATTGTGGTCAGGGGAAATTTCAATTTCGCAAAAACCTTTCCCTTTTTTTTAAGCCAAAATGGGTGCTAGAACGTTAAAGGAAGGTATATATATAGGAAGGTACTGTCGCCAGAACAAATGGAAGTCTTATATTAGGAACTTAAAATAAATAAATATGGCACCACAACACAATAATGAATACAATTTTTGACAGCGGTTACAATTGCAAGTATCACTAAATGATTTACTGCCAAACCCAATGGGGAAATATACTTTCAAATTTGGGCAGGGCATTCTTATTTCACCGGGTTTGTTCTTAAATATGACTAATAGTGATCCTAAAAATCCGAAATTTAAAAATATTTTCAACAGCCCATACTTTACATGATTCGGCTAAGGTTTAATAATATAAGATAATGAGTAAAGGTGGTATTGATTTTTAAGATGCAATACTCAGTATTACTACTCATCAGAAGCCAGCTATTTTATGTTCTTGTTTTTTCTTTTGGTGTTCTTCAATTCAGTTTTACCTATTTTGGAAGTAATTTCTGATGAACGAGCACCAAAAAAATTAAACATCTATGTATATATGTGTGTTACGACGTGATGACGTGAACAATAATACGTTTCATTTTATACAAGGGTTTGTTACAATTCAAAATTTTAAAGGGATGTTCCACAACAATTTATTGCAATGCTAAATACGTGTTGGCTTATAAATCATAACGGCATAGGTATCATCCAAAAAACACTTCTCCAACAAATTAGTCTCTTCAGGTTCTTTAATTTTTAATGTTTCTCTAGTCAAAGTTTTAGGAACCTATTAAAACGGTAAATAGTAATGTTTAAACAAATGGCGGAGCCACTGGTACTCAAATCCACTACTGGCGGGTTTTAAGTTCTTCACCAGTTCGGATATAGCATGTTTTGCCGAAGTTACCTTCCGTAACTATAACGACCTATGATAGGCCCATATTTTAATGATTAAACGTCACTGTGCTAGAGCTGATGTAGACTTTCCATTATCATCATTCTCCTTCTTGATAGAAGCCATTGATTGCTCTGGAATGATGAACGACTCGATTGTGACACAACAATAGGCCGTTTCAGAGATCACCGCTCGAAATAGATGATCGTAGCCCAAGTCCGTAATTAAAAGTAATCAATTTGTCCCCGTTATTATCTCGTCTGTGCTCTGAAATTCCCTCCTTCGTGAGTGCGAGCACTACTTGCTTGACGTTGTAGATTAATAATAAATGAAAACTCACATATTTTTATATCATTCAACAGTACAACCAGTATTCGATCAAGAATTATTTCTCTGACATAGAATTATAATTGACATAAATACTGCGGATATTTTCTAACTGCCCTCGCTGTTATAATGGGACCTCTTCACTGAGTATGCCGACGAGTACGCTGCTACTCACCTCATAGACTATTGTAACTTACACAATAAGATCAGCATGTCACAATGAGGGCAGCTGCACTTTGGGCCTCACTTTTTGTTGATCCGGATTCCTCTTGGCCGTGTGGACCATATGCCCGTGGATAATCGATCTTTATGGGCAACTGAGCGCCAAATCAGCCGAGCGCTGAATAATAAAGTTTAGGAGAGGGGCTCGAGATTACCCCGGGGATTTATTAAATTGCTGCTTTCCCGAGTGGACACAAAGGCAAATGATGTAAGCACTTCGTTATGTCACGTAAACGCAAAGGGCATTTACGTAGGATACATATGGTATATGTGAGCTAGATGATAGAGGGTGTGTTTTGAAGCAGGTGAAGGACTAACAGGTATCGGATGTCTGTATATATGCGTGTTACGACGTGATGACGTGAACAATGATACGTTTCATTTTATACAAGGGTTTGTCACAAGTAAAAATTTTAAAGGGATATTCCACAACAATTTATTACAATGCTGAATACGTGTTGGCTTATAAATCATAATAGGTATCATCAAAAAAACACTTTTCCAACAAATTAGTCTCTTCAGGTTCTTTAATTTTTCTCTAGTCAAAGTTTTAGGAACCTAATAAAACGGTGAATAGTAATTGTTTGTTTCGTTAGTAGTTTTCTTACATAAACTTAGACTGATGTTCAATAACAAAAATACGAAATAGATAAAAATACAATTTGGTGACAATTAGTAAGAAGTTAATTTAAAATCATTAATATTTGAAAAAGTCCTGCAGACATTTCATTCCTTGAAAATAGGAAATGGAAATTAGGGCGAGTCCTAAAAAATGACCGATTTCTTTTTTCTTAAAAATTGTAACACGCTTTATTCTTTTTTCAAATCAAATTAAGGTTTATATCACTTTAACCCCTAGACATTAATAAATAAAACTGTAAACAGTTTTGGCTTAGCACTCGGTTAAACAACATGAGACAATAAAATTTGAAATATTGCTAATATTACGCCATTATTGGAAACATAAGTTTTGCACTCCCAAAACAACCCGTTTGGTGTGGCAATTCGAAGAAGAAGATGCTCTTTCTAAACGGAATATGGTTAGAAGGTTCCAGAAATTTAAAACTGGTGACATCAGCCTCAAGAAGAAAGAGGGTTGTTAACGAAAATCATCATACGATGAGGAAGATTTACAGGAGGCAGATCCAACGAAAAGTATTTGGACATTGGCTAGAGAGTTTGGAGTTTCCACCATAAATAGTATGCATAACTTGGGAAAAGAGAATCGCTCATCAAGAGTGATTCCCCATTAGTTGACCACTGAGCAGGCACGACGAGGAGCAGAAATTTGTCAACAACATTTTAAAACCCCAAATGATGATCATTTCATTAGAATAATTGATAAGATGCAAAGGGGATATATTGGAGAAAACCTATGACCATGAAACTATATTATACTTACTATTACTATATTATATTATAATCATAGCTTAATACAATACATTATATATTAATGTTTACTTTCCCTCTATCCCCCAATACCCGCCATGCATCATCCTTACGAACTTCCAACTCATTCGAACACGTCTTCACAATCGAAGCAGACGTTTGCAAGTTTGGGAACGATTTTTTCACTATATTTTATTTTCATGCTGTTTCTTGATTTGCAATGCATGATGTTTCTTATTATGTTGGGCGTATACTTTGATAGCTGGATTCATATTTACCTTCTTCCCATTTTTTTTTCCGCCTGTCTATATTTACTACTGTTTTGGCATGCGATTGAGTTGAAATGTTCCAGACCACACTGGATTGCCATCTGGGATGTTGGGAATTCGGAACGGTATGTTGGCGAGCGGTTAACCGAAGGAATGTTTGATCGGCCTTTCCCGGATAACCTATTCAGGAACGCCGAGTTTCTACTAAGTAAACGCTGGCGATGTTAAATGGTTAAGAATTTTCCTGATTAAGAAAAAAAAAGGAAAAATCCTATTTAAAGGATGACTAATCACGTCAGATGATAGAATACCTCACAGCCCAATAAATCAGGAATAATCGTTAGCTTTGTGTTGGCATGAGTTTTTCATGGACGTGCTGGACTCACGTCTCCACGTTCAGACCGACGTCAAAGGGGAGCCAAGGAGTCCCTTACTATAAATACACATTCATAAACCCATCCAGCAGATCCTGAGCAAATCGGGGACATTTTCAATTTGTCAACACCAATTACTCAACCACATGGATAACAGAAAAGGGGGTTTATATTTAGTAAGATTTTTTTACCTTGTTAACACTTTTTTTCCATCACGCAGCGACATGACAGCTGCAGGTGTGGATGAGGACCAACAATGACATCAGTCACGTAGATTGGGTTGTCATCAGCTTATGTTTCTGACGGACATATGTTAATATTGTATAGGTATCACAGGAGTTATTTAAGCACCGTTTGAAGCGTGTTTCTATTATTTTTTTTTATAATACAGAGTATAATTTAAAAAATAATGAAATAAGTGTGTTATTTTTAACTAATAATGGAATTCCTTGAAAACCGAGCTTCCTCCAAAAATAAACAAATAAATAAGCTGACAGGTTTTTGAAATATTTACAAAAAGGAAAACATATATACTGGGAAAATATATTTACAAAAGGCACCAAACACGTCTTTCTGCAGTATAAGTTTGGCATTTGTTTGTTTACTTGGCCTTTTTTTTAAATATTTGTATATATTTACAATATATATATTCTACGGAATTGAACTTGAAAGTTATAATAGTATTGAGGTTAGTAATGCAAGTTTGAGTTTATTGTGAAATTTGAATCAATAATTCAGTATTTTAAGAAATAAGGCAGAAATTATCTTAGCCCTGTTTTTATACATTAGAAACAGTACTACAACAGAAATGGGGGAATATTTAATCCTGTACATAAGTATAAATAATGAAAGTACGTGTTGTTTTAGATAGTTAAATAGATACAAATGTTTGCACAGCTTAATAGTGTGAGATTAGTTAGATAATGACCTATCTATCTACCTACCTAAGTTTAGATTTTCAGTCCATATTTTTTTCTGATCAAGTGTGAATTATATTCATCGAGAGAATCGTTATTAGTTCAAAACATTCCTGATAGAGCATTGTTATTCCTAAATAACGATGGAATCAAAATCAGTTCGTACATATAAACAATTGTTACTAAAGAAATAGAGCACTAAAGCCGTTACCGGAGGAAGAGCTGAGGAACGGTAGATAAGAAAGACAGAAGCAGGATTTTCTTGGCAGGAAAACGTCGAAGAGGATTTTCATCTTAGCTGCCTCCATCTGTCAGGTGAGGCAGCCAAGGGATAGGATGGAGTAAGTAATGGTGATATAGAGAGAACGGAGAGGGGAAAAATAGCTTCGGACTTGGGGACTTAGGACTTAGTGGGCTAACAGGTGCCATGTGGTGGAAAATTAAGCCCCACGCCATCACAGCAGGACACACGGAAGGAGTAGTGAGCTCTGATACTCCGAACCCACACACTGCCTGGAAGGCCTCCTGCTAGGCCTGATACCAGCCTTCCTAATCCGCGAATTCCTTATTTATACACTAGTCTTCATTTTATTTATTTCTAACACACCATATCATTATCAAATATAATAGCTATTAGACAATAATTCTAGCAATATCTCTTTTGATGGAGGCAGTCGATATATTCACAACTTTCTAATATTGAGTAATATTAAAATTATCAATAAATGCTCTGAAGAAATATGAAAATTGTCGGAGTTATCGAAAGGTCGAATAAAAAGTGACACCTCCACAAGAATTAGTCAAATTATATGACCTAAGAAGACGATGCGAAGGAATGCTAGCCACATTAGTACCCTAACTAACAGGACTACTTACGGTTTTAATTTGATGACTTAGAAACCACAACCTGACTTGGATCGAATCAATTAAATCTCGAGGCTGGCTGGATCCCTCGAGAGACATTCGCCTACCTCTCGCCCCCTCACGAGGCACTAAATCCAAATTAAGGGCCTTCCCGGGAGTCTTTTATGACTAATTATACTTCTACAAATCAAATCTTGGAGGCCGAAGGAAGAGAAATAAATAAAGGAAACCTGAAGCCTGTGAAGAACGTGGTAAATCAAAGGTAAACTGCCTTTAACTAGGTATTAAAAGAACTGATTTGAATGCGAGAGAGTAGGCACGGTGTAGTAATATGACCCGAAGCATTTTAGTTTTGAAATCAATTACAACCTAGATGTGGTTATGATTGATGAACTCTTGTTTTACAAAACTTAACAGTGGGTATAAATTAAAAAAACCTAAAAACCTGTATATAACACCCTCGGTAGACTCTCACTACCTTCCTGATTCCACCCGCCTCCTTTAGTCATTCCCAACCCTATATCCTTCTCATACATCCTCCAAATGGGGGACTCCCCTTAGTGAAAGGCACTCATTAGCCCAAAATAATTTTCCCACATCCTATTTTATAAGTTGCAGAACTAAGAAAAAAAAAAAAAAATAAATAAATAAAAAAAAAAAAAAAACCTGTATATAATGTAGCGACGCTACAGGAAATACAAATAATAATATATAAATATATTCGACTGAGAATCTATAGTAGAATAATTATTGTAAAATTTTTTAGTACTTCGATCGTTCGATTTTATTTTGTTTTGAATAGCTACTAATTAGACTAAATAAAACTTATCACAGTGATTTCCCCAATTCAATGCTACGATTTTTTTTCGTTTCGAAGCACTTACAATGCTACAAATCAAACTGAAAGGTGGACGAGAGGTTAGGAAAAAACATAAAACCACTTTTAAAGTCGTACTAAATCAGAGAACGGGGGCCAGTAACCACGAATTAATAGCGGAATCGGTTGCCAAGGCGAACGATAAAAGAGAAAAAAAAGTCCTATTTGATTTAATGAGGGCTACAGACAGGGGTGGGGGTGGATTTCGTTTTAGGGGCTGCGTTAACATATATCACCTGGCCGGTTGCCAGGTTACCTCGACACGCCCGCCATTCCTGTGCTCCCGCGCGCGGCAAAACGCCTAATGTAAACAAATAATTTACTTTTCTCTTCACGGAGGAGATAATATTTTCCTTAAACATTAAGTCGGCCTTAGAGGCTCTACCTAACCCCTCATGTTTGTATTTGTTCTTAGTTACTCTCTTTTGTCGTGCCGTCGAATTCTCCTTTTTTTTTCTCTCTTTGACTTACACATAACTGTATTTGCAGTCGGTGATTTAATCATGCTTTTGTTATGTAAACATCTACGTAAGTTTCGGCGTGAATGAAGCCTTACGTTTTGTAGTGGCTCCTGTGAATAACATTGCTACTAACTTACTGCAGACGATTTTGAAATTCATATCAAGGAACACCTGAGCACACAACTACAGATATCAGTTAAGTAAGTTATCGACTAAATTAAAACTATAATGGTGCGATTAAATTCCTATGTCACTATTCATCCTACATATTCCTGTTCCTGAACTTATCCCTGTTACTGTTGTTCCTTGTAACAAAAATACAGTCACAGTTTGTAAAAAGAATAGAGATCAGTAGTGGCCACAAAATGAAATACAAGCAAAAAATGACTTCTTTAAACTTTGTAGTTACTCTATAAAGGATCATATTTGCATCGTTAAAGATTTTCATCGCTCCTGGGCCTAGACCTGTCTTCCTCAAGTTAGCTATGACGCTAGTGAAAATATTTTAACGCTGTTCTGCATTCAAAACCACCTTGATGCTCCAAATGAAATTCCTAGCCATAAGCGGTTTTTTTTATAAATGCAACGAGTTGACCTCCAATTTCTCCTTTTATGATTAATTGAAGCATATAAGTAGTCAAGATAAGATACCGTTCTGCATTTTTGAGCGTCGAATAGGACTGTTTGAGTATCTCTTCCTAATAATTATTCATTAGCCTTCTCTAATTTATCAGTACCGGTTCGAACTCCAATGATCTTAGTACCAAAAAATGTTTACAGTCTAGAAGGCTCAGAAAATCTTATGATTAAATAATAGAAAGGGAAGGAGCCATCATCGCCTAAATCATACCTGAAAAGCTTGAGATTCATAGGTCTGTTATTAATCGTCTATCATCATGTCTGTGTGGATCGTACACTCATAGTGCATCTAGCGTATCTTTACTTTTTGCACTAAGCTTTTTTTTTAATCAAACATTCCAAACAGGTAATAGGGTAAATTCCAAATAAAAATTAGTCACATACATTTGGGCGCAATGACGTTATCTCACAGGAATAATCTGCAGTAGCTTATGGTGGCAACTCATGACCGGTACCGCAACGTTATCACTGGTCGTCACGAGATGGGAAATGTGTCAAGCCTATTAATACTTTATGCGTTTTTTTCGTCATGTATTGATAAAAATATCTAATGGGTTTATTTTCCACCATACCGACGATCAAAGTTTAAAGCTGTGTTATATAAGACTAGAAATAATTGACATTATCTGTCGTTATTGCTAATTTTGACTCCTATTAAAGCCGAGACAGATGGGAGCCCTACTCAGGCCGAAAGCGCCAGACTAATAAATTGGAGCAGTTCTTTTAAAGAGGCGGCCGGAGACCACCTCTTTATTTATCCTGCCAGGGAAGGAGTGGACTATATTGTCTTCTTTTTCTTCGGCGAATCGATAATCCTTAACCGGACCCCACCATCCCTCTCAGCTAAATGTACCCCCGGGCCCGGACCCCACCTTTAGTTTTCATTAACTCACCCCTCGCCCAGTCGTTACGACTGCTTCTCTTCGGATGGAGTATTAAGGCTCCTATTTACGAGGAGCACTAAACCTAGTCTTAGGCAGGAAAGGTAGTCATTTTTCCTCCGACTGTCGCCAGTAAATAACCAATGAAAGTACCACGCGGATTCCTTCTGTAATTTACAAATTTACTAGAAAATTATCCCCGTGACTCATCGGAATTTACAATAAGTTACAACGCTGACCTGGACTCCCCTTAACTCCGCTACTGGTGGGATTCCAGCCGCAAATGCTAAATTAGCTCCTATTAGCGTTGGTTGCTTAAGCCTTTAGTACCTTCGGGTCAAACAAACCTACTTTTTTAATAGTAATATGTACAAAGGGTATTATATACCGATTTAATTATGCTATGATTTTAAACAATAGTTTGATTCCCGGTTCTCTTAATGATTTTCTTCCAATGAAGAGGGATCCTCGAAGCCATCGTATATGAGGAAATATGCGTCATTTGAAAAAAATAATGGGTACTGAAAACTGTAAGCAAGAAATTGCGGTCATTAGGTCATTAATTATATCTTCATTGTCATATTCATAAGTTAGAATCTTTTTTGTTACCTAGTGACACATGTGCTGTAGCAAAAAGAAAGAAACTTATACCGTTACCATTTTACCTATATGACCATTTTGGTGAGATTATCGAACCCGGTTTGAATTCCTCTGATATTTTCCTCAATCTGAGCGCTCCCTTGCCCCTTTAACCTGGTTATTTCCGTGAAGACGTTGAATAATGAATATGCCGAGGAGGCAGCGTAGGCGAAGAGGACCTTATGAAAAGTTCCTACGATCCTGGGAACCGTGACTGAACTACAAATTGCATGGGTTATCGAGCGGTCCCAATCCTTTCCATGATTTAAAAGGTGCTCCTTTGCTGTCTCTGAGAATAGGATCCAGATTCCGGAGATTTTTATTTTTCTCTTTTCCACCTCTTTACCGATATTTTTTTTTCGGGCTTCTGAAGAGGCAGCCTTTTTTGTAGGCCAAGGAAAAAATATTTAACAGAAGCATCCAAGTCACTTATAATCGCAATAACTAATAATAGGAGAAATACCTCCGGTTAAATTGAACCAAAGGAAAATATAACCGAAGTGAACAAATAATTTATTAACAGAGAGCGGTGAAAGAGTTGTACGTGACAGCGCCCAACGATAACCTACCATTTGATTACTTACTGGATTAATCCATCTCTCCTTTTCCTCAATCCATATTTTTTTTTATTTTGGTATGTTTTTTGGTGATACCTATCGAATGGAGAATTCGGAATTTATCGGAGAAGATTCAATAATTTCTTTTTTCTCTCCCCTACCTCTCTAATTATAAGATTAAGGATGAGGGTAAAATAAAGGGATATTTGAGTTGAGCGGATCCTTGTACTGTAAGTACCTGCTTGAAGGTGATGTGAGGGAATTAAGTAGTGTGGGAAGCCTCGGTAGAGGTTGATATAGTCGGTATAGTGGTGAGAGTCCACTGGTGGCTGGGCCTAGAGTCCCTCTAGGCATGTAGTGCAGTCTTATTTAGTCGGATAGCAGTGTTGGGTGCCCGTTAGGAGATTGTTGTTAGTGGGCCAAGCGCCGTGATGTCCACCATTTGGTCTGCTTTACCAGATCTTGAGAGTTGCCATCATGCCGGTAGCGGTGGGGGTGTCATGTCTCGGAATAGAGGGTTTTGGCTATGTTTCATCGAGTCAAAGAACTTGATGTGTCTTCTTTGGATGGCTTCGGTGATGGTGGGGACTTTGAACTTTTCGTGGATGTCGGGAGCCTTCATATCACGAAAAGGGGTATGCCATAGTGCCGTGCCTGTAGACCCCTATATCGTCCGCATATGCCGCTACCTCACAATTGGAGTATGATGTTCCTACTATGTGCGCGGTGTAGATGTTGAAGAGTAGGGGTCCCAGCACCGACCCTTGGGGAACTCCGACGACAAAAACTCTTCTGGTGGTTGATATGGCTCCTATTCGCACAGAAAAGGTTCTGCCTGCTAGATAGGAAGTCATGATGTTCTAGAGTTGCGCAGGGAATTCGTGCTCGTTCAGGCGTCGCAGGAGTGTACGATGATCTACAGTCAAATGCTTTCGTACAGTCAAGGGAGATCATCGCAGTGACTCTGTTGTTTCGCATGTTCGTTGCAACGTGCCGCTGTAGTTTCACTATATTGCAGTCCGCGCTGAGTCCTTTACTGAAGCCAGTCTGTTGAGGTGGGTATAATGATTGAACCGTCAATTCATGTTTAAACGATTAATTTATTGAAAGCGGGAATATATTTTTCAGATAATAAATGTATACAGATTTAAAAATAAATTGCTATTATTTCGTCCAGAGCTATCGGTCATAGTTTTCTGTAATGCTTTATTTTTTTATGAATTACGATTACATACCACAGCACTATCGTACTGAAATATATTCCGATAGCTTTTTCTAGTTTCTCTTTGATTTTTTTCAGTTCATTATTAGTGCTTTCAACTCATGATCTGAACTCACTATCCTTGGTGAATATAATAATATAATTCCAGTTATAGATGGATAGTAAAAATATTTATTATCATTAACTATAATATAATTGTTTTTTATATGTTACAGTTATAATCATTAGAATAAGATATATCAACTGTAGTGTCAACCTCTTCAACACGACTAAACGGAACTTGCCCTCTTCTCGGCCCAGAAATATCTACCTATGTTTTCCATGTTTTAATAATAAAAACGTTAAGCGTCAGTTAAGAGAGGGGGGAACTTGTGTATGAAACAGCTCTCTCTCTGCACTGGCGCTTGCTGCTCGGTTTTCGCCTGCCCTTAGATACCGAGTGTGAATTCGTGGTCTTTCCAAGACCACATATCTACCCTGTTTCTCTTCTCCTGAACATAGTGCTTTTTCGGGGCACATCTTCTACGATCTTAAGGAGTCAGATCAATAGCAATAAAGCTGCCCACTGACTAGCCCGCCAGCAAAGGTCCATCAATTTTATCTCTTATTTTTTCCCTAGCCCGCGGCGGGCGTCCTCCCCCCTTGGGGACACTTCCTGACAGTTACCTTCAGAGTAATTGTTATTAAATACAAATTTTTGATTTCATAATTAATAGATAGATTCTTTTCTGGAATTACAGGTAAGGTAACATGTAATATTATTAGATCCCTAATAATTAGAATAGAGCATTCTATTGCTCATTTGTGTTAATATAAATACTGATAAGGCTGTGTGTAATAAACGATGCTCTTGACTGAAGCCATATTGTCTCCGTGGTATTTTAACTCACCGTTCATAACCAATTCCAAAACATGAGCACGTGAAGGAGGGCTTGTAGACGCCATGCCTTCTCCACCCCAACATCAAGGGTTGCAAGCATTTTACCGCCTCTGCAGACATAAAAGGCGCTAGATATCAGAGCTCACCGATCCTGTGGTAAATTCCTGCACCCTCGTACCAGCCAGAGGGAGAATTTATGAAGATGAGAAGGTCCTGCGGTGGGACACCTAGCCGCATTTCCCAGGGGCGGCCTACGTCTTGTCTTTTTACGGCGGAGGGATAGTCCTGGCCGCCTTGTGATGTCTCTTCTTGCCAGGATACAGTTCAAAACTCTGGCTCATTGAGCAGTTATTTTCATTTTATCAAAATTCACCTAGGAATACGGTTGATACATAGTCACTTTTAAATAAATCTTAACACGTCGGTCCCAATACACGCGGTGTGTACGTTTTAATGGCTCGGCTGAAAATTCTCACACTGTCTAATTTTAGGCAGCATGTTTAATTTGATTATTTGAATCTAAAGTACAGATTCAGGATTATTGCACGATAGAAACCAATTGCAGATTTATTCTATAGCCATCTAGAATTATGAAACCAAATGAGCTTCGACGTAATGCTACCCTACCAAAATCCTTTTTAGCATTAAGTTTCGAGTTTCATTGACAGATGGCAGCAAGTAGTCAAAATCGAAAAAAAATATATAAATCTACTAATTCAGAGATTTATAAGACAACTACCTGGTACAGAACTTATCAATTGAGGTTATGCACTTAATAGGGCGATAAACGATTTTATTATAACATATGTTGGAGTGCAACTCTCTAATAATGCTATAAAATTAATTGGCTCCCTTTTTTTTTACTATATGGCTATGGCTTTAGTGGGAAACCAAATTTGTCAGACGTAATGGCCTTTTAAAGGGACAAGTTATTATTTTATCTTTTCTGATTTCTAGTTTTACATTAATAAATACAAAGTTCTACAAATAAAACACATACACCAAAGAAATATGAAAAGCTCGGATAAATAATCCATTTCGAGATATCAACATTTTAAATAAATAACATAAATATTACATTGCGACTGTGATAAATTTATAACTCTGGAAGTGATTACTATTTTGATTGTTAGGCAGGCTACTATGTTACTAGAATTATTTAGGTTCTCTATTATCATTACCTATCATTAATTAATATTATTAAATCATAAGCGTTGTCCACAAAATTGTGTGGATAGGCAAAGTTTTGTATTCAATAAAAACCAATCCAAGACAAAATATAAATAAAATTATCAATTTATCGAATTAATAATTCACAAACAGCACTTTTTATATGAAATAAGTGATGACTATATACTAAAATTGTAATTAATTATCAATTATTCTAAATGATTTACTCGTATCCCTCCCTCGAGTGCTCAACTACTGAACAGAACTAATAACAAACTAAGGATAAAGTAAACAGGCCAGTAACACAGTGGCTAAGTATGACGGTTAGGGAGCCAATGACACGGGTTCGCTGATTGGCCGAGGTCCGCATGAACGAGGCCGCTGAAGGAGGGATTTGGCCGGCTGATTAGGAAGGAGTGGCCTGATTGGCCGACGGCAAACAGCTCCTGATGAGCCTACTGGGCCCCACAATCACATATTTAAATGGGCTCATGAATAAATTCAATAATAAACGTCAGGGCCGTGTTCGGATTACGGGCAGAGGAGGGTGGGGGGAGGCCTCTGCACAAATCAGCCACATCTGATAGCAAGTGCATGTGCATGTTTCCGCCCACGCATCTTTTAATCCAGTGATTTTGTTTGAGGTCTTCTGTCATTCAAGTGAAGCTCAACAGGAAATGTTATAATTACTGATGAACATAAAAAAAAGCCTTAAGAAGGTTTATGAATTCAGAATAATTTTATAACTGGAAATTTCTTTCATGTATACAATTGAACATTGACAACAAATTAAAAATCCCGTTTTGGTTGAAAATCCTGTCGGGAATTGTTCCTAAGGGGGAAGGACACCCGCTGTGGGCTACGGTCTCTACAACCCAGCCGCTGTGCGGCGAGCGCCATGAAAGCGATAATAGGACGCCCGCCCCGGGCTAGGGTCACCTCAACCCGGATGCTGTCCGGCGAGCGTTTGGAACTAGCGGCATCAGCGGTTTCGTACACTAGTTTCCCCCTCTCTCTTACTGACGCTTTAAGGTTTTTTATTACTAAAATATGGAAACATAGGTGGATATTTCCAGGGCCGAGAAGAGGGGAACTTCTAATTATTCGTGGTGAAGAGGTTGACACAACAAATCCTTGTATAAATAAATCTTTATTCCCAATAACAACAATGTTGTGATCATACAACACACAAATGAAACTTTTGAATTAAAGAATCAATTAAAAGTCAGTGAATAAAAGTAAAGATAATTAACCATTTATAGGACTTTATTTACATTAAGCCAGACGATGTCCCCTTTTTCTCATTTAAATAGAATTTTTCTGGTAGTTGTTCCGAAGGGGTCGGAAGAAAGAAGTCAGACGAATAACGAATACCTCTCGAATCGTCGGAGAATTCAATCAAGTCGGCTCTCCACTATTCAAGGAATGAATCCAGACTAGCAGCGATTTATTTATTCGACCCGCTCGTCGGATAAATTATTATTTTTTTGATTGTGACACGCGCTGAGAGAGAAGCTGAGAGGGTTAAGTGAAATGATATATAACACTTACATCACATACTTAATCCCCCCACCAGTAGTCAGTTAGAAATTCTGATAAATTATGCTCTTATTTAAATATGAATCAGCCTTTGTGAGTATGCAGAAATTAACATGAACAAAAAAAAACGCTAACGCCGGAGACAAAACCTTGAATTAACTCTGGAAGCCTCATTGACTTACAAAAAACTCTTCGACCAAGCATGGCGGACCACACACAGTTTAGCCTGTGTCGAGCTGCTATCAGTCCTCGGACTCCTCCGTTCCATCCTCCCAATCGCCGGACTCTTCAGAGCAGTTCCCTGGATGCGACCGCGGAGCTGAATCACAGCGATTGCGCATCGGCCAGAGGAAGCGGGAAAGATAATGACGGGTTTGCGAGAGCCACTCGTGACGCCAGGACTATCCTTAGCCACTCATAGTTCACGTGACCGTCCTTGTATTTACAGCTGCCAGCTTGGTCATCATTACTGGTTGTCAACTCTTGCAATGTAATGCTTTCCTGGCTCATGCAACGGCCAGGTCCGAGCCGGCGCTGCTTTCTCACAGGAGAATTTCTTGTTAAAGTATAGAGCTTGATTTATAGCTAACGCCTCTTGTGATTTATTCGTGAATGCGAATCGGTAAACTATGCTCTGGCTTTTCGTGGGTTGTAGAAAAAGCAGGCATTTATAATTGATTGTTTTGCTGTAGAGTTATAGACAAAAGAGCGAATTATAAGAAAACATTTAGGCAAACATTCGAATATAGCATTATTATCTCAATTTCCATATATTAGTTTCATAAGATTCCAATTGGCATATTTAGTATGAAAATATTAACATTAGATTATTTTTAGAAAATTACTTTTTTTTATCAAACTATGAAATAATAATGTAAGAACGCAATAAACAATAAAATAAAACAAACAAAATAAAACAATAATGTAACAAAACCAATAATATAGCAAGTACACGTACATATGAACGCATCTAACATGGTTGAGATAAAAAAAAAAAGGTGAGTTAATAAGAATAAGTATAAACCTAATTTATTAAATCTATTATAAAATTTGTTCAGAAATAAATCTTAGTTTATTAATTCAAAAAGAAATCAAAGGTATTTATGCGCATTTATTCGCGAAACTAGCTAAAATAGATATATGAAGTAAACACATAGACGACAATATCCCTGAAACATGTTTCCGATAACTATGAAAGATAATAGACCATAAAAGTGTAGCAGGGTTTTCTCCTACACCAGAAATAGGCTGCTCTCTAGTTGTAGAACAAATAAACTGACACAGTTTATTGGCAAAATAAAAACTTGTCCCGTTTCCAGGAGCAGAAATCAATTCTAACTGTCAGTTGTCAGTTGTTAGCTTACTTTACCACGGGAAAAATTACAGCGGTGGTATATTTTCATTTACTGCTGTTCCTTCTCTTTTGGTTCTTTATGGTCAGCTCTCGTGTAGAAACTACAATGAATATGAACTTACTAGTTAGGATAACAAGACGCCATCCGGTTATAACGATTTTCAAGGATCAGATTGTTATACCCTTTATCAACTTCGCTGTATTCAGATTCATGAATAAAACTAATAATAATGTAAGTGCACGTACATATAAACGCATGTAGATAAAAATATGTTTGAGATAAAATAAAAAGGCGAGTTGTAAATATAAAATTAATTTATTAAATATATTATAAAATTTGTCTAGAAATAAATCATAGTTTATCTATTGTTTGCCAATTCTCTACTAATTAAAAAAAAATGTCATAAAAAATGGGTAATCAAAGAGGAACATTGAAAATCAACTAGCTCGCCAAATCCAGTGTCATTTTATTTAATTCGGGGCATCCATATTTTTACGTTTTAAAACTAATTTTCAACCGGTCAAGGAGATTCTCTACCACATATTCACGTTCCATAGTGGGTCAATTCCCGATTTAGGTGGACAAAACTATTACGATCGTGACCTGTAAAAACATCATATGGTATATTTCTAGTTTTTTTGCATCCTAAATCTAATAAAATCATTTAGATATAAAATAGTATACATCAATTATATTCAGACAATAGTAGGATCAATCGTTCTACGGAGAAAGTATCTTGAGTTCACTTACAAATTACCATGCATGATATCAATTCACAATTCCTTTTCTCGCCCGTCAACACCGTTATCAGGAGAGTGACATAGATTTAGAACTCAAATTAAATATAGGTGGATGATTTAATAATGTTAGGTTTTTGAAAAATAAAAAAGCATTTACTACATCAAAACGATTTATTGATGATGGATTTAGTTTGGTTACGGTGATGGTGTAGGTCAACTGTGTTCCACCTTCCTCTTCTTCGATTTATCACTCATTTCTTCAAAAAATGTTTCAGGGCGCCGCCCAAGTTACGGGTCTCTTTAGGGAATACTTCACACGAAATAGTAACGGAAAAAATCCTCTTTATCTGACCAGGAAGAAAACTTCTTACAAAAAAAAAATCTTTTTACCTGTGAGATTTTTCCCATCTCTTGCCAATTTTAACAGAATATCTTTTCTAAACAACGTTATCGAATTATTGAAGGTCTTGAGCCAAGTGCATTTAGTGCAGCAATAAATATTTATTTATTTTGATAAGAGTTTTGTACATCTAAATCAGGTCTTTGACCCATTGCGTGTTGGCTATATTGAATTATCTTATTATATGTGATGCCCTTTTTAAAAATGCTTCTTATTTGGTTTTGTTATTTCCATATTATTTTTTTGCCAATAGCCAAAGTAAGGCACTTTTATTTCCACATTTTTAACGTAAATGGAGATGCGTCTTCTAACTAACGGACTGAAGCAGAGCTAAACAGGAATAATACTTACTCGTATTCGGGTTTGTAATCTCGATTCCATGAATTAGACATAAAGCATATTCAGTTCACGGGAGATGGTTAGTCTATTGCCTTTACTTACAAAATTCAAAAGGGGGAGAAGATAGTGTGGGTTAAAGATAATTTTTTTGTTTCAAAATGGGATAGTCATTTTCAGATTCTCATTGAAGTCGACAAGGTTGTGCCCAAACAAGCATGCTACAAAATCAACCAGACATCGCTCGGAATCATCAAACCCGGAATATCGCTATATCCGACAGAGATGTAAGATAATTTCATTGGATTTAATTCTCAAAGCTGCTGAACGTGGAATAGTACCAAATAAAATTCGGTACTAGTACTTTAACGTAAAAGAGACATCACTGTTCAACTGTATGGCTATGTGCTGAAAAATTTAGATACATAGATACATACTTCGTTAATATTTTAACTTAACTAAGCCTCTTCACCAACCCTTAATTAATAAGGAATTCTATCTCTTTACGTAAGACAGCCTTAATCAACGCTAAAGCTCCACACACTAACACAGTGGGTGGTCGTTGGTAGGCGATAATGATGATGGAACAAACCATTAACTAACAACAATCAATTACGTTTTAATTACCAAACTTTTTAACATCGGTAATTATCCTATGAGCATCTCAGGTGATTATTAATTTTAATAAACATAGTAATTGAAAGCGTAACTTAAATTTCGTAGCATAAACTTTGAACCAAGGTATTATTTTTTAAATATACATAAATGAAATAAAGGACAGTAGTAATCCAATGATATGTAAGAGGTACATGTTCTGGCAGGAAGTGGTGGTAATTAGGTAAGGTAATTCAGTACTTACAAAATGATTTTGAATTACTCATTGTATTGACCATAAATCTTAATTTTACCTCTTCAATCATCTCGATCGCTAAAAATAACTTCAAGTTGAAAACAAATCGTCATTAAGTAGCGGTAAATAGCAAAAATATTGACCAACACATAAAACAATTTTGTCAATATTAAATTTTTAATTTCTTTTCTTGGATCTCCATACATGGATACATTCAAAATTTATTTAGCCTTATCGGATATTTAATGTTTGCTTCAGAATGGGGAAACACGAAACTTCGAAGCTTAAACAGAAAAGCGAATTATCAAAGTTATTATCCCTCCTATTTTTTTTGTTCATCTTAAAGAAGACACTGCATTATCCCTTGTTTAATGAATCTTTAAACAACCTGATATATTGAATTGTTTTCACGGCTGTTAAAATGTAACAGATACAAACTTCTTTAAAATTAACCCATTCTGTAATCGCTAATGACGAAGCATTGGTAATAAAAAATAAAGAAATTATTGTAATGTTTTTACCTTCCATGTTGGGGTCCAACGTTACCGCTTTCAAATGATGAGCTAGCTGAAATGTCCTCGTCCGGTATCATTCCAGATTCCATACCCATGGGAGCAATGCATTGCGCTAAAGGGTAAAAAAAATAAAAATTAATACATATTTTATAAAATACAAAATTCCTTATTTTTATATAAGATAATATTGAAATACTATAATAGTATAGGTAGTATAGTAGTTGTAGAGACAGTCTTGCCCACAGGTAAACACTTAAAGTAAGAAACACCAAACATACGGGGCAAATTATTTCTATGAAGAAAGTAGAAAGTAGCTACAATGACACAGTAGATTCGTGGAAATCATTTTAGATAGCGTAGCATATATGCCTAAGTGGTATATGGGGAAGGGAAATAGACGGATGGATTGTTCCGTGTAAGCTAATTAGCATATATGCCGGTATTATTGGCTCTTGTGGTTGACATTCCCAAAAACAAAACAAAACAACATGAAAAAAACTCCTGGACGATAGATTTGTACTGAACACCTTACTACATATCCTTACACCTAAAGCTTACAGTAGACTAGCATAAAGTATGCAATAGAACCCCGGGGTCAGCATAATTGTACAACATTTGAAAATCCCAGTCCATACAAGTCCTTCGAAAAAATACCTATGTTCCTTCCAATGATTATACGTTACCAAAGCATCTCATTTCTTACTTCTCTAATTTATTAAATGTCAAATATAAAGATGACTTTACCAATACATGACTGTTTACCAAAGATACATGAAGGGGGCGAAATGTATATATGGGTGTATATGAGACACTAACCAGAGTAGAACCAAACAGGGGGAAGAACATATGCAATTTTACTAAAAGTAAACTTTACCGGGAGTAGAATGGACAGGTTTATTCTGTTTGCGAGCGGCCTGTTTACACTTGCAGATGTAGATAAAGGAGGGGAGGCGATACCCAGACTGGAGAATATGTGAGTGGAGGAAGAGGGATGGGCATCAATTGATAGAAGCCGGAGCGGGCAACTCCCAGGAGGTTCGGATGAAGACGGATCCCCGGGAAGCGAATTACCTCCGAGTACCTGGGGCTCAGGCGATGAAGTCTTACAGCGCCGACCACAGATCAAAGTCTTATCGGATATCGTAAAATACTTAGAGCAGCCATGGGGTCTTGGCCTTGCTTCTAGCTCCCCTACTTCTATCGGGGTAAGTCCAAGTGAATCTAAAACTAATACGCATGTGTCGAGAACCGCTCTAAGAGCACTTAATTCAAGTGCATAGAACTTAAATTTATGGTCATTTTTAACGGACTATTTAATGTATTACTTTGCCATAAAAAAATCCACACATACATGACCCAGTGGTACTTGACCGAGTGGTGTAATAAATTCTATTACAACAACAATAATAAAATAAGTACAACTTTATTCAGGGTCTTCATAAATGTAACCTGAATACAATTAATGATAGTATAAGATAAGTACCAGAAACTATTTATAGAAAAATATTTATTTTTAACTGCATTGTAAATGATTAAATAATGGCCCTTTATGATTGCTCAAGGAGATAGCTGAAACTTACGTATATAATATTCTATGGTATTCATTTTATTATTAGTAAATAATGAATTAATAGATGAATGTTAATCATATTTCGGAGATATATATATATATAGTCGGAAGTATTTTTCATGTCATACCATTCGTTGAAAATTCCACGTGTGACACGTGCCTCTAGATTGAGCAGTGCACTTAACAAAATGTAGATAAACAACTGGGTGAAACACATGGTTTCTGTTTTTGAAAATAATACAACTAAAAGCAGAACATGTCTGATTCATTAGATTCGGATTTTATGCCTTGTGACTTAACCTACATTTATATCTTCTTTGAATATTAAGCAGAAATTTGCATTAATTGTATTATGCAATTTGGAAATATAAAAGATAAAAATGAACGTTAACAATTAAATTGAACTTAAATTTTGCTGAGTCCATCCTACTAGTGACTCAAACAATGTGTGATCACAATATGTATTGGGGTTTGTTTTTATTGCACTAAGCAATAAATATCTCCTGAGTGGTAACTAATGTACATAAGTCAATTATCTGGATGGAGGAGTCACATTTACTACATTTACATTTACTCTCATTTATTGGCCAGCGCCTTCGTTATCCCAAGGGCTTTGGTGGGCGAGAGGTAGTGATTGCGCACCAGGGGTTAGGATGGGGTCTCCTTCTACCCAGTGGTCAGGAAGAAGACAAATGTGAAGTCGAGGCTCATTGGTCAGATGTGTGGCAGAGGCCCTATAAGGTCTCCTCCCATTGGCTGACAGATCTCTTTCTAAGGGTTGTTTTATCGCCTCCTATGGTCAACCCTTTTCTGCTAAATGGAGGGGGAATGAAGTATGGGGCATATTTTCTTTTTAGTGCCAAGATCTCTTTTACCAGGGCGTTGCTACTTTTAGCTTTTACTACGATTGATGGCAAAACAATTGAATTTCATACATTATGTTGCATAGTCCTTACACTTAATATCCTTGGATAATTTTACTGCACATTATTTTTACTGACGATGAACTTTACTTCATAACAGATAAACTAAAATCAATCAGAAAATCAGAAATTGATAATTGAGAATACATTTTAGTAATATTTATAAAATTCGTGAATATTACAATTATATAAAAAAATTGTCAAAATTACGGAAATAGAGATACACGATAACACAATATAATTGCTAATTGGAAGTTAAAAGTTATATTTACCATTGTAAACTTTGACACAATTAAAACGTGTTTGTAATATGAATTCAAAGATATGAAGTTTCCAGACAAGTGATGCATCACAGAGAACTGACCACTTCATGTCATCCTGACCAACTAACAAACTTATAACTTATGGAGAGAATGGAAGACGAAAAAAGAATATTCTTTCACTTCACCTACTCTGTATTCCATATATTTTCCTTAAGGATGAAAATAGATTTGTATACGTTTCGAAGTAAAATTCAAAGTTTCTCCATGATACAAATATAAGCAACATCTGATTAGATCTGCATAAAAAATAAAAGAAAGGGTAGCACTGTACTGTGTCAGGCCGTACTTTTGCCGGAATGAATTTTTTATCGAGTACAAAAAACTTTTTCTTTTTCGACTTCTCAGTATCCTGTGGAATACAAATGAATTTCTTATTTTTCCCTGCGAATATCAGAATGAACAAACATCTATATTTGCCTAGGAGTCGGAGAGAGAAAGGGTAACGTCGCTCGTTGCGGCATTGTTTAGACATTCTCAACTTGTGCAAACGGAGATCTAAGGGGACCAAGTTTCCCAGTCACAAAGACCACGAAGCGAGGAATATTGCGAACCGAAGGGGAGGCTCAGAGACAATGCGGAGGTCGGCGATACATCGCTGAATACTCAGGCTTTGGGGGGGGGGGGGCGAGAAATATCACCCCTTTGCTCTGGAGTGGAATTATTAATAACGGGTCCGCTGTAACGATTTAATGGGATTTAATATTAAAAGGCTCGTTACCGGAGCCTGATTAACGGCAGGCATCAAAAGGAACAATGTTCCCAGTGCAAAAACCCTTATCATGGCTCTCGGTTTTTGCCAACGAGGACCCGTCTCCGCCGCAACCCTAATAAGCTTATATAGCGGCCACGTGCTATCGGACCCTTTGTCTGCCGCATGTTGCGGCTTGTCCGTCGACCAACCTCCTGGGGGATTTAAACTTTCCAATGCCCCTTTATCGGCCAAACTCCACACTGTCGAGTACTTATTAATTAAAATTCGCCGATAGAATCAATACTTCTATAAATTCACCTAACATACCGCAAAACCTGTTAAATTATCGCGGCAGGTATTAAGAACAGCCAACAAACATAATTATTATCCCTCAAATGGGATTACTTTTCATAGCTTTCTTGCCTGTAATATAAATTCTCAGTTAAAATAATATAATTAATTAGCAGCAGATGATAGTTTAAACTTTATGAACACCCAAACAAAGGTTACACAGGCATTTCTCTTTTTCTGTCGGACCTTGTGATGAGGTGTGGGTTGCGTTCCTATGTCACTGTGTTTACTTAATAGGTATTAATTAAGCAATGTCCCCTATACAGGTGGGCAACGAACCTAACTGAAGACATCAAAGATCTGATTCGTAATTTTGTAGGGGCGTTCAGTTTGTTGGCCTAGAGACAACCAACATAGCATGAAATTAAAGTTTACTTATAAATTCCTGCATGTTGATTTACCCAAATAATAACTTACAAGTACGTATCTAGAAGTACATACGTCAGTATATAATAAGTAAGCATCGCGTGTCATCATACTTATATCAGGTGTACACTTTATACCTCTGTTTTGATTTCAGTTGTGTTTTGTAACTTCCTACTGCCATTTTTCTCTCAAATATTGAAATTAGACTAAGCAAAGACAGAATTGCTGAAGAATAGACAGGGAAGGAAGTGAAATTGTGAAAGAAGGGTTATATACAGTGGGTTAGAGGTAGCTACCTACTTCCTACGTTCCAGACCAAGCTGGGTCCAATGAAATATTTAGTCGAAGGACTGCTATATTATTTAGCGGCTAGGGCCTGAATGCACGGCAGCTCCTGTTTCAATCTTACACCAGGAGCCGTACATAAAACAGGATACCTGTCTTCTCCTTCGTCAATTAGTAATGGTGTCAAAACGAGGGTCTACTGCCCTTTGTATAATAGCTAAAGGTACTTTATTTACACCAATCCGTAAGGCGAGCGTCTTCAAAAATTGAAACAGTTTACCTTTAGCAAAGCAATTATTATTCCATGGATGGAACTCGTTTAAATATTTGTTGATCAAATCTGGTCACCCATAATTACACAATTTCCCAAGTTAGCATCAAGGAATCGTTCGTATTTGAGCAAAATGCTGATTTTTTGTCTGTTTCTTCCAGTATGTCAATTCGTTTTGTTTTTTTATTTAATTTTCTATAAGTCGGGATTACTTTAATCAATAGACGGAACATATTTACTTTGTAAATAACGAGTTGTTTATTTGTCTTTCACTCCATTTGCCTAATATGCCAGATCCCGACCGATCGGTTAGTTGCTCTTCATTGTTTCTCTTGGCACCTTTGGGTAATCAAGTGGAAGTTCCTTCCACGTCATACACTGGTTGAGTCAAAGTCAAGGGCACGACTTAAATGAGTTTTCAAGACATTTTCTTATTATAGCTTTAAAAAAACAAGACAGGAAATTAAATATTATAATTCAGAGCATAAAAATAGAATATTTAATTGTGGTTTTTGGAGTTGGAAATACTTTTTATGTCATCCAGTGGTCGAATGGGAATCCTTCATGTAGAATTTATATTTCCATGTTAAAGAGAGGACTCACAAAAATATGACATAAATGAAAAGCAAAACAACTCTTTAATCATATCATATACTCCTCCCCTCCTTATTGTATTGCCACATGAGTGCAATCAATCCTCCTGTCCTTAAAATGTGAATACATGCCCTGTCTACGAGACAGGTGGAACTGGGTGCCGCATGCATTCTTTTCACTATCGTTTACACAATTGTATTAACAAAATGTATAGTCACTGTTCTTAATAGTACATAAGTCACAAAGCCACTCAACAAATCTCATTCCAATATAATAAGTATAATATAAAATTAGGGGAAAAAAACAAAAACAACGCGTTAAAAAATACGCCATGCAGGAATAAATGACAATTGTACTTGACATGCCATTAGCGATTTACGTGGACTATTGACGTAGAAGGGAAACTGTCTGCAATGGAAATTCACAAAGAAGCCTATTATATAATTGAACATCCGAGGACACGGATGCTGTGAGGATATACAAAGCCTTCATTGTGGACACATGTGACACTGCAAAGCCGCCAACAAGGGGGATCAGCAAACCGGACAAGAGAATACGGTTTTGAGCTGATTAAGCTGAAACCTTTGTCGGATAGCAGATCAAACAGGAGTCGGCGAGTTGAGTGGATTTGTTTGTCGGGTGAAATGTCGCAGGCACTTATTGCCAAGCCAGGCTCGAACCGCACCACCGTTTGCGGTGTCCAATCGGGGATTACCTGACAATCATGGGATATTAACAGAGCTCGAGCCGTTAGCATTTCATGGAGCTGTTAGCCTCTTCGATTCATTTAGGGAATATCGAAGGATGATGTGACTTTAAAAATAGTAGTGATAAATACAATCCTGATTCCTTTGAGAGTTATTAATAATAAAAAAAAACTTTTTTTTTTACATAGCAATCCTTCTTCCCTCACGAAGCTGTGCAACCAGAATATTTTCCAAAGAACATCTGAGAATCTAACCCGGTATTTATGCTACTATCCAAATGTATGAATGAAGTCATTAATCATATTTTTGATATTTTTTTCATTCTACTCTGACTAACTTCTACAGTATAAGTTAGGTTAGTCAATGGTTTATATCGCTCTATAGGGCCGGGTTAAAAAAAAAAAATAGTGGTTAAGCATGAAACTTACGGCATCATCTCCTTGGGACAATATCTGAGAACAGTACCTGTGATAACTCTACCGAACCAATGGCCTCAATAGTTTATGCTTGATGTGTCTGCTGGGATATCATCTTCGGTTCATGAAAACAATATGTAAGCCTTATATCAAATTTATTAATGGACCTATAGATTTACTGTGATCAGCTCCTAATAACAAGCCACGAAAGAGGGATGTTAATAATAGTTATATTTATTGAAAATAAATTATTTCGTGAATCTAAGCCGTTTTCCCCAAATAATAAATCCACAAAATTCCTGGCAACGAACTCGTACTCAATTTAATGTGATTTTTTTGTTTGTATTACCAATTACCTAATTGCCTTATATTAAGCACGTATATCTCATATGAGGGGTGTAGGTTCAAAAGAAGCTCGATCCATTTTTGGAAAAAACCAACCCCGATCCTGGCCATTTGAATTTGGGTAAATGTTTTTGGTGCTTTCGTAATGAACCGAGCTCCAAGATTTTAAAGTTTTAAGACAAGTTTTGATCGTTAATAATATTTTAGTTTTTATGTGAATTGGGTTGGTTTTTTTTGTCTATAATATGATTAAACGTACGCAATAATGATAACAAATCAATTCTTCTTTTAGCGAAAAAAGATTGGAACCTCCAAGATCTTTTTTCTACTTTGCCTACTCCTAAAGGAAATCTTAAAGGACCCTACCCCTAGAAGAGAAGGGCTTTATGGACGTAGCGAAAGGCGACGAACAAAGAGACTTAGGTGAGCCATGACAATCAGGGCATCTGGCGGGGGTGGAAAAGGGCCACCTCGGCTGGAACTAACTGCAGAGGTCGGGGGAAAGGAAGGGAAAAATCCTTGCAAGCAGACGTGTCGTCAGGCAAATATATAATAAAAAAAAAGGCCTGCCCTGCAACAACAGAAAGGGTTATGTATTCACAGAGGCCTTCTCGGATACACTTCTTTATACATGTCTTAGCAAACAGGTCCTTTGTAGCCTGAGTTGGATTTGGAAGTTGGGATTTATAAAGGATTCTTTATACATTGACAGTGTTCTCAAGGCCTGTTTTTTTCCTTAACATAAATACACATATCGTGCATAAAACGTATTCTATTCTTACAGGGACTTCTTGAAAGGGTTGTAATATAAGCTAATATAAGTTGTAAAACATTTAATGCTGTGGTATCACTCGTTTGGTTTAAGAGCACTTTGGGACCACAACACATTCCAAAAGAAACCATTGCGTCTCAAATAATGTTGGTTTAATGTGGTCATACAGCTGTCAGTCAAGTTCTATAAACTTCAGTATGTAGTAAATGTTATGCAGTGTTCTAGTCTCTTAGCACGTTTCCAATATCTTCTCATGGCCAGGTTTAGGAAAGAAATACTTTGGTATTTTGGTTGATTACAAGGACAAAACATGGAAGGTGTCCCAATTTTTTTTTTAATCATCAACAGTGTAATATTATTATACAATAATTCTCATGGAATTTCGAATAGTAGCAGTGGTGTGCCCATTCCTTATATATATTTAAAATAAAAAAGTAAGATATTAATTAAGAAGGAATAATTAGTAAGATCGTCGAAAAGAGATCTGTTTGCGTTAGAATAGTATATATGATTTAACTTTTAATTTTATTTTTTTTAACTTATGTATTTTATCTTATCTTTAAATTAAAGAGATACTTGAGAATGGTCGCCGAAAGTGGGCGCTTTTATTATTGTAAAATAAATAGTGGATAAACCAGAAGGAGTGTGTATTTATAGAATTTTAATTCACAATATTAATTAAAGTTTATTAAAGTGGGAAAAATGCCAAAGAAAAAAAGTGAGTACGGAGAGCTAGCTTAGAATAATTCATTTTATATTTGGGATTCATGTTGATAGTTATTCAACAATTCATTGAAGTTCCAGCTTAGTTACCCTACAGGAACTTATTCCAAGGATTTTGTTGTCAATTTGGCACAAAAACACAACAAACAATAGTCCAGGAAACCCATATAATGCCGTAAAAAGTGTTACTTTCAAATGATTATCAGCAAACATAATCAAATTCAAAAGGATAATTGAACTGGAGTGTTCAAGCAATCGCAAGTAGTGGTTTAAACTACATGGAGACTAATAATAAATTAAGGAAAATACATCATTAGCTGCAGCTAATAATAATAAAATAGTAGGAATGGAAGATAATAAATACAAAAAAAAAACCAAGGCCATTAGGAGGAGAGCTGGTGGGCGAAGATGGCCAAGAAGTCATCCGAAAGGACATGGAGCAAGGCACAGTCCATTAGCAAACATTTAAAAAGCGACTAGGGCACGCCGAGGTCGCTCATTTATCAGTGTTATTCGGGGCCCGCTATCAGTGAGGAAGAGACCTGTTCCCGACCCCCCTTCATTTGCGGGCCTTATCAGGGAAGTGGGGGGACGGGGGGGAAATGGGCCCGAAAACGACCCCCCCCCCACCGAGAATTGCTGATAACCTTGGGCATTGCTGCACTTGTCCGGTCTTTTGCCTCCTCACTTAGCGCCTCTTACCTCGGTATGTCGTTACCGGCATTAGTGGTTCAAACGGTACTCAACACCTACTGGTCCATTGCTCCTGCAATGCACGACGCTAGAGAGTAAATGTGCGCTTGTACTTTATATCGTGCAAAGTTGTATTGCCCTTCAACTCTTGTTAGTTATTCCTAATTATGATTTGTTCTAAGACATACAGAAAATCTGATTAAAAATAAAGTAAATATACATGCATATAGGTGGTTAGTCAGGAAAAAAAGAGGATAACCAGCAAATGAATGGGGAGTGTACTTAATAGTACATAAGTCACAAAGCCACTCAAAAAATCTCATTCCAATATAATAAGTATAATATAAAATTAGGAAAAAAAAAACAAAAACAACGCGTTAAAAATTACATCATGCAGGAATAAATGACAATTGTACTTGACATGCCATAAGCGATTTACGTGGACTATTGACGTAGAAGGGAAACTGTCTGCAATGGAAATTCACAAAGAAGCCTATTATATAATTGAACATCCGAGGACACGGATGCTGTGAGGATATAAAATTGTACAACAAAGCCTTCATTGTGAACACATGAAATCTTGTTGGCAAAGCCGCCAACAAGAGGGATCAGCAAACCGGACAAGAGAATACGGTTTTGAGCTGATTCAGCTGAAACCTCCTGCAATGCACGACGCAAGAGAGTAAATGTGCGCTTGTACTTTATATCGTGACAAAGTTGTATTGCCCTTCAAATCTTGTTAGCTATTCCTAATTATGATTTGTTCTAAGACGTACAGAAAATCTGATTAAAAAATAAAGTAAATATTCATGCATATAGGTGGTTAGTCAGGAAAAAAAGAGGATAACCAGCAAATAATTGGGCAGTGTTTTACATTCTTTCATATCCATTGCCTTGATTCTGATTTTGTTTTTTTGGTACTGCTTATAGAACGTTCAGGACAATTGGGTACACACCTGTGTAACTCACTTTGTTGTTAATGTAATATCTTCGAAGCGAGATGAGACAGGAAGGCAATGAAGAGGCGGAGGACATATTGGAATAACTGCCCCCTTTATACTCCCGGCGCCCTTATCTCGTGAGCCGGCTCCGGTTCAGAAGTACGAGGGCCTATAAAGTTCTAAAGGGTACACATTTGTTATATATTTCCCATACACCATCTTCCTTTATTATACTAACATACGTGTCTTCGATCGGCCATCTACCATAAGTGGGGGTGGGAGTCTCTCCCGGCCTACTTAATATTTTATATGGACCCTCCCCTCCCCCACTTGTGCCTCCCCCCTCGTCATTATTTTATATCTCATTAAATATTAACTGGCCCTTACCCCGGACTATATCTTATAGAGATACTTAGCAGCTAATAGTTTTTGTTAGCTTTATAATTCATTACGTTCATTAAAACTTACATCAAAATGTGTATAGAAAAGTGATCAATAACATAAAATAAGCAGTGAACTTTTATTTGAAAATCCAAGTTATACTTCAATATTTACTTATGCCAAGAGATGGTTAGTTAGCGAATTGTTTACACACAATTCGTTCCATGTAATTGAAAAACAAACAAGAATGACAATAGGAGAAAAGGGGGTGTTAAAAAATAATCGTAATAATAAATTCTTTTATACCAGTAGGTGTTATTGTAGGAAACTAAAATTCAATAATGTAGTATTATCTATCACAGGCAAGGGGACAGATCTGATTTCTGGTTAGGAATGAGTGGCAGTTGGTTGCGGCGCTCTGTGATACCCTACCCGCACAGAACATATCCAGTCTACTGGAGCTGAAGCACACTTCACATCGCATATCCAATGAGGGATCGCTGTTTAAGGTATTTATCAATGTATAATAGAATTGCTGATTTGTTATATGTTGTCTGAAGATTTTTCGACGATTCGGTAGCTCTTGGTGATCTTATTATATCTTTATAAGTTATCCTATAAAAACGAAAAAACAACAAAGAGAGCTGAAGTGACGTATGCGTACTTAATATTAAATTAATACAAAAGATAAATCAAAGGCAATACTCTTACTCATATACCAACACTCATACTGAATAAATAAAGTTAAACGATGTTGTCTCTCGGGTGGTACAGTACAATCTTAGTATTTCGTATCCCGTTAATTAATAAATCCTGCATATTCGCAATAAACTGTTGACCCTTGGAATAGCGGTTACTAATAAAAAAAAAAATATGCATTTCGGTTCCCTAGGTAATTCTTAACTATTTTCGTACCCAAGACCACTTAAACGTCTTATAACTTGTAAGTCAACCAAAAAAAAAAACCCCAAAAAACACCTTCTCTTTACACTTCTATTCTCTTAATTACATTTGTAGCTATTGAATGCGATATCCTTCATGTTTACTTAAGTTTAGTATGGTTACGTAATGTCTGCCCATTTGTGAAAAAAATGAGATTATAAATGACGTTGCCGATAGCAAGAAAAAAAAATCTATGTCTCAACGCTTTAATATTCTTCCATATACACTGAAATCTATTTCAAAGAAGAAGGTGATTATTTCTGGAGTACCTTCAAGCAGTTAAATGAAATGGGAAAAACTGGCACTTGGCTTAAACGAACTTAACTTGTCACAGGGTTTTCACAGTTCCGGCAATTAAATGTTCCAGTTGGGGGAGTGATGATTAGGGAAAAGGCCAATTTGTTGGGCCTAGAAAATTTCAGAGCGAGTGACGCGTGTTTGACTGTTATAAAAAAAATAACTGATATCTCTTTAATCAAAATAACTAAGTACATACATATTTTAGTTTTTTGTTTTGTATTTTGTCTTGTGAACCTGATGATCCCGTTAATTTTAATTTTTCTTCTTTTGAACCCTGAATACTTCTATTTTTTTTTTTTTTTTTTTTCCTTAGCTCTCAAACTTATAAAGTAGGATGTGGGAAAAATAAAGGAAAATTATTTTGGATTGATGTGTGCCTTTCACTAAGGGGAGTCCCCCATTTGAAGGATGTATGACAAGGATATAGGGTGTGGAATGCCTAAAGGAGGCGGGTGGAATCAGAAAGGTAGTGAGAGTCTACCGAGGGTGCTGAATACTTCGTGATCCCATCCGCTATTTTCTTTTTTTTTTTTTTTTTTTCCCCATAGCATTTTTTTTTTCAATTTACAGATAATTACATACAACATCCGCTATTTCAAAAATCTCGATAATTCATAAGAAAAAACCTTGGCCTTGGCCTTAACAATTATCGGGATTGGACTGTATTATCCTTTATTTCAGGAATCAGACTGGATTAATTATATAATTATCGTAATATCTACTTATCTCCTTCCCTTATTTTCTTGGTTGACTCCTACCATACTCAACACCACCGAAAATTGATTTCGGGAACCAGAAATCGAACGGGGGGTATAAATAATAAGAGAGGCTCTTTAAATTTTAGATTTAAATTATCCTGCAGTATTATCCAAGAAACAACTCATTAAATACAAAAATATATTCATAATTTTCAGAACAAGAGGGCATAAAGGGCTCTAAGACAACACGAGGCACTCTAGAAAACAGCCTATGTTAATATTGTGGGGAAGGACACAGGGAAGAGCCAATATACATATGGAATGTGCCCAAGGTAGAGACATCGGCCAATGCAAATCTCTCAGTGTTGGGCAGCCGGCAGTGAATAATAAAACCGGGCTCCGTATGTGGGGGGGTGGGTGGGTTTATTATTGAGGGTTACTAATAAATAGGGGCCTTTGAAGGCTGAGCCCCGCCTGGATATATTGTGGGGAAGCAACTAGCTGTGCGGTCTGTTATATAAACAAAGGAGGACAAATCCAAGAGCAGTGCTTCAGGTTGCTCAATATCCGTCTTGCCTCTATCTGCCGGCTCAGCCACGAGCAAATACTCCTCGAGGTTGTGATGTTTCCGACTTTGTGAGCTTTAGTTCCAGTCAAAAGGCCTCCTAAGGCATTCAGAACGTGGAGGCTTTGGCGTCTTCCTGTTTGCTCTGCTGTAGGACTTCTCGATTGGGATTCATATAAGAATAATGATAAAAGCAGGAAAATAAATGTATTTGACAGTTAAAATTACTTACATGTATCAAGGGCGTCGATTATTGGAGTCACTAAGGTGGTTAAAATCAGGAGGGTGGATAGGGCCATTCTGGTGTCTTAGCATCGATTTCAACTTCAAGACATCACAACTGTAACATAAAAATATAATTTACATAAATATTTATTGCATACAATAGTATACGAAAATATATCAATTCGCCAAAGAAATCACAACATGTACAAAGCAAAACTTTTATGACAGCTTTTGCAAATTCAGAATCAAAACCGTATTGGTGTAAAATTGGTGTTAGCTCTCTGTTTGTACTGAATACTATCTAAAAACCAATAATTCGTATGCAACTGAGATTTTTTTTCCTGAAGGGAGAGGCTTTCAAACGGCAACCGTTTTCACTAATCTGCCTTATTATTGTCTCTTACAATAGTGGTGATGATTCAGTAGTGTCTCAAATTGTAAAGGTATATTTCACAAAACCTCGTAACCTAATGATTATGTATTGGTCAAATGTAATGACGGCAAAAAAAATAAATAAATTAACGCTACAAAATTTACATTACTTAAACATAACCAGTAATTTTTACACATCTATTTAATTAGTATTTAAGAAATACACTCGGGAGTATCTCGCTTTTTCGATTCCAATTGAAGAATTGCTTTTTCGATTCCCAAGTCCTCATAAAAAAATATTTTAAAAATACGATCCGTTTAATATTGAAGGAAATAAATTTTAATTGGTAAATAAAATAAACATAAAAATCGCGTTACTATCTTATTGTTTGGACAAACGCAACTTAAGACAACACTATTATCGAATAGTACTGGCCACAGGAAGGACATTCAATTGGCTTTCTTTATGATATAAATACTATAGACAGTGGACACACTAATGTTTTCCCGAAGAAGCCACTTTTCAGTAAACTAATCCTCAAAATGTCAGTTCTTATATTTTTTCTTCAGATTCAGTTCTTTAGATTACAAATCTCTGAATATTTTATAATGCCCTGAAATAAAAATAAAAAATGGGCGCAAAGAGCTTTTTCATACTTATCCATTTATTAGGGGCACTGAGGCGGCAGTCCTTGACAAACAAGATTAGCCTTGTACCTAGAGTAGAAGACATTGTTATCCTGCATATTCAAATCCCTCTACCCCCATTGTAGGGCAGGAGTTATCCCTTTCGCCACCCTTAAACCCTCAGGCCCTCCATGAACCATGAATTATGGAAACGAAGGGCTCCCTCCACAATGGACCGTCCATCAATTGCTGGACCCGGGCACTGAGTCAGGGACGGAGGCACGCAGGTGAGCGGCGGAGTCGACTTGAGCTGCGGGGAGCGAACATAGTTAGAGATCATTAATCCGTAGTGACAGTTTAATAGAGGTTCGGCCCGTGTTTGAGAGTAAATCACTCGAGCGATGCCTACACCTTGTACAACATCTTGTACCCGGCGTCTGTCAGGGGGAACAAACCGCCCTTGTCTTAAATAGCTTTCTGGAATCCAATCCCAATACTAATTGAATATATACATTTTTTTTTATGACGGCCCGAAATCGGATACATTCTCCGCATATGATGAATATCACTAGTGTGATTTACCCATGTTACATGCAAACAAAAAAATAACACAAAAAAAGAGACAGTAAAGTTAGATTTATCACACAATTAAGGGTTTTTATAGTAAACTTAAATTTACCATTGATTTGCCCAGAATGCCCGGCGTAATTGAAGTGAAACCCTTTTATAGGTGGAATTTATGATCCTAAATTATTTATATAATAGTTCTAGGTCAAATAAAACGTACAGTAATAAGTTAGTTTTTTGGTTTTGCACACAACATGCACCCGTAACGAGAGCCCATGGGACATCTATCTCGGGGGGAGGGGGAAGATTTTTTGGATCAACTTTTGGAATTGTAATACACTAAACATGCGTCTCTGACATATTTTTGACCAAAATAACAGAGGAGGTACTTAATTATTTTTACGTGGTCACTTTCATATCACTGACTCTTTCAACAGACGATTTTGCATGGTCGAAAAGCCGGCAGCATCCGTCCCTACAATGATGGCTCTATTCAGACGCCTACTTATTTCGATTGAGAATTTCCTCATCTCCACCCACGCGCCTTATTCATAGCCTTTTCCCCCCATTGCCTGCCCCTCACTTATTCCATCGAGCCCGGGCTTGGACACACCCGCAAATTCCATTAAAACTTCATCGACGGGAACCAGTCGTTAGTGTGTAATTGGAAATTGAAAGTATCGGGGGATGCACTCAAGCCACTCAAGGAGAGAGCGTGGGTGGGTTGGGCTCGATCCACGGCCAATATCACCGATTTCAGCATAACCTTCCACTGAAGCTGATTCACTGAACGTAAAAATTTCTACTTCAATTTTTTTAGTTTAGTCTACGAAAAAGATGTATTTATTCATTTTTTAACCGTATGTCCAAGAAGAGCCAAGTTCAATCATTGCGGAGGGTCAAAGAATATGTATATGATGCGTTAATAACAAAATCGATTCATTATGGTTTTGTTGGTTATCTGTCTTAATATCAGATTAAATTTTACCAACTATGGATCAAAATACACTGCAACAAATTAGGTTTTGTGCTATGCAATAGACAAATAATGTTTGGGAAAATGAAATAAAATTTTCTCTTTTACTCGTGTTTTATTAAAACCACATCATCATAAACATGGGAAGAAACTTTAATGTAGGGGTTCAAACCCCTTAACATAAACTGGATTTATTTCATATCCGTAAATAGAGGTGATAGGCTTTCCGTAGGAAATAAGGGCATAATTAATTAAACAAAACAAAACCCGGGATGGTTAATAGACTTCAATTAAATGATTAACGTTCATAAGTTCTAGAATTCAAAGGATTTTATTGTTTATAACCTTTATTAAAATCGTGCTTACTAAATTTATTTCTTTAACTTCATCATCAATTAGGGGGTAATAGTGTTTCTGCTGTCAGCTCCATGACCACCGTGCAAATGTCATGCAGTCAGATCGTCTACTCCTGCAGACTAGCTCAGTTGATTGAGGTCTAGGGTTCAAATCCCAACCTTGTCAATATTAATGCTTTGGCTAATTATAAATACTTTCAGTCTACATTTTTATCCGTCTCTAAACCGGGAGTTAATCCGTTTTATTTCCTTTTTAGAATTCTGATAGTACAGTTAGTAGAACATATTTTTTTTTAACAAAACATTTAAGAATGCGGAACAGCCTTTTTTTTTATAAGGACATGCTAAGAGCTAAGACTGAGATGTGGGCAATGCATCAAGTCATTCTTTAACATCTGCTCCCAGTCGTCGGTAATGAATGACACGATTCCTAGGTACAACGTGTTACATACTGCTTCCTGCTTTAAGGTCAAGGACTGTGTCCTTTATGGGTTCTTTTGTACCGTTTGCAGCAGCATCGAAGGACATTAGGTGTCCTGGAATATCACTATCCCGTCCTTTGTTAGTGACTGGAAGGTCGTGATTTACTGCTTTACTGTAGAACTATATGAAACAAAAACCAAACGTAATTATCCTTCTGTGACATTTCTTCTATACTCGTACAAGGAATTTTTAAATGGTATCAGATATATTGTTTACAGGTCTATAACTCTGATCAACTATTTTTACTGGTCAATTGAATCGTTATTTAAATAGATCTCTTTAGTCAAGTTGAAATATTGCAAGAACATATTTTATTTTTCTTGTTGTTTTACGTAATGTGTTTGATTGATTGTTGGTCCAGTTTTGCAAAACACTGCATCAAAAATAAAAAAAAATATTTTTTTAACCAGACATGGGTATATTCCAGTTGTCTTGTAATTAGTTCTAGAATAGTCAAGGAGACAAAAAAAAAAAGCTTTAATCGCTGAATGTTGAAAATCTCATAAATGTCATGTAGATATAAGTTTACAATTTTTACCTCAAAAATATACAAACCCCTCCATTGCAAAAACTATAAACCCTCCAACCCCTAACTTATTGGCTACGTTCCTGCCGACCATTAATTCTATTTCAACAGGCAACGGCTGTATACCCCAATAAGCCGATCGAACGCCATTAGGAATAAGGTTCAAGTGTCCTCGCACAAGTAGGGTGCCCCTGGGTCTTCACATTCATACAAAGTTTTTTTTTTTTCTTTACAATCATATCAATCTCCTTTATGGGATATTTTCCTTACTACTCAAATTGAAATGGGCATCGAGATACAGTGAATATTATTAATTAACCAATTATTAATTTTAACTTTGTTATTGATTGGATGGATTTGCTGATCATTTTACCATAAAGCCATCCTCTATAAACATGAAAGCCATCCTTGACAAGGCTCCTCAACGGTCCAGAGTCAGCTGACAAAAGTCCCGATACATTTCTATGACCCTTTGTATACCTGTTTGCACCGAGGAGAGTGGAGAGGCCGCAATATAACCGCCGTTTGAAACTGCACCAGAGCAGCAGGTATTCCCATTGCAATATCATCCCTGTTTGCAGCATGATCACTGTAGCTTTGTGTCCCTGTCGCTTTGATGTAAATGCCGTCTGTCCGTCCGTGTGCCTCTGCCGGCCAATGCTTGACTTTAATCATAAGGCATATCTATCGACTCTGACGAGGCCGATATCGGACTGTTGCACATTGCCTGCTCCATTGTCCCCATTTGCCCCCATGTACTATATCTATATAGATATTGCTCGATTGATCACCTCATATTAATTTGTATTTGTCATGACCGTTTCATTTATCGTTATATTTATGCGCATCAGTATCAATCACAACCTCTTTAAAAAAAAGTAAATTAGTATTAATAAATATCCCACAAAGTTTATTTTATGAAACAGTTTTATTGCCATTCCACAACTTATCACTTCTTTTTAATGTAATAGCGCTTTCGACAGTTCTAAGCTGTTATCTTCAGTTATCTCTACAATAAAATAAACAGTCGAATGATAAAAACTTTCACTCGCTCATATGGAGACAAACTAATTACTATTATTACACGTAATAATGTTTACTTATTTTGAAATTGTTCTTCTATTCTACTACAATGAGCGCGAGGACTGAGAAAATTAAGATTGGTCTAAGTTGCAATTCCTAAAGGTAAGAATACACGCTCTAGGATTTATGAAATGTGTACATATAGCCAGCACTAGTTTCCTCTCGTGACTGAAAATTCCACGGACGTACGGTTCCTCTCCAAATGCGACATTTCCACTTGTAGCTCCCTTTCCATAAGTCAGTCAAACATGATGGGACAAATCAAGCGCTAAGGATCATGGAACTAAAGAGATACGATTTCTAAATACCATTTAAAGAATGCAAGTCATTAGGCAAAGGGCAGAAATACTTAAAGAGCACGAGAGTTTCCTGACATTTAGATAACCTCAATTGACAATTTCAGGCATTAATACTATGACCTGAATACTTGAAGCGGGTACGTAGGAGAAACAATTTTGTACAGGTAATGGCAGAAACCCACTGCCAAGGCTGCTATAAATTGAAACTATCTACAGCGAAATGATCTGCAAATGTATTTTTTTTAACTACGAAAGCACACAAATAATTTGATAACGTACTCGATCGAACACGACTTGAAGTCAAATAGAAAATTTCGGATTCATTCGTTTAATCGATTAAGTGTCAGTTGTTCTTGAATGCAACGACGTGTAAAAAAATTAACACATCATTTATGCACTAGTCAGAATTTATTAATCTATTGGGCAAAAATCAAATTTTAATACTATCACTTATATAGGTATGCTGGAGTTACGCAATTTGTAGGTTTGTAGGTTTTGACACGGCCAATGACAGTGTTCGATTATTCCTCCATTCCGTTAATGAAACTCTGGAAAGCTGATACTAGCTGATTAATTATAACTGTCCAGCTTATTACAATCGAGATGACAGACCTTATTGCTCATGCGACTGAATGGGCAATCAAATATATTGCAAATCAGGTCTTGCTATCTTATCTATCAAATCTATTGAATCGTGCTTTATCTCCGTCCTTCTCACTGAAAAAAATGTTTTTTCGTTATTGGAACCAGGTGTTTGCTACAAGACCTTTCGTGCATCGTTTGCTACGAGAAACTTAGGTATAAGTTGATTTTAGTCTATGATTGTTCTAAAGGGTGTGAACCACATCACCTTCAAATTTCAAAATAGGTTGATTACATAAATGTGTTAAATAAGTCAATCAATCGTATCACACACTCTATTAAATGTAGTATAGCTACATAAAGTATAAAATCACCAGGTGCCATTTTTGTTCCTTATGGATTCTAAATATTACAAATCAACAAAAGGGTCGAAATCAAAACGAAAGGGTTTTGAAAAAAAATAATAAAACTTGGAATTAATTCGAGGGATCCCGTTTCTGATTGCTCTCCACACATTTTTGGTTGTTTTCCTCTTCTGATTTTGTACATCAGAAACAGTAATTTTACAAATGTTGTTTTTTTTCCACCTCATAAATCTATAATAGTGGTTTCTTTTTCTTTTAGAGACTGTATGAAAGCTCCTAGGAGCTGTTGACACCTGTAGGTTGACACTGTTGACGCATTGCACTAACGAGTGAAGCACAATCCCTCCCCGTTAGACAAGCACTGACATTAGGCTAGGCTACTATTGGACGAAGAGTTGCCTTGAGCAAACAAAGGCTTGGCAGGCCACACACTCAGTAGAACTGATGAAGTAGCGAGCGGAAGGGTACGACGCTATTAGAACGGGCAGGGCCAGCTGCGAGCATTAAAAAGTAGTTAGCCACAGAGCAACAGGGTAAAGTAATTCCCAGCGAACAATGAGCGCCGAGAACTCTGGACACGCCACTCGCAGGCCCCATGGTAATTAATGGCCAGTCTGATTGTAAATTACATTCAGGTCGGATAGGTAAATAATCAAGCTCTAATCCACTCTCGCTTTCGTCTAATCCGTTCGTTACCTGCTAGCTACCTAATCCCTCCAATATTGAACTATTTCCATGGCCGATCAGACACAAACCAAACACATCCCAGCGAGGATTCGTCACGCCCTCCGGATAAATAGAAATAGAACACAATTCATTGACCTGTACACACTAAGTGAGTTTAATTGTCTATAACGTATGAAAGAGTTCTTAAAAAAAAAAAAATCAACGGCTTAGTATACAATTTAGTTATATTAATAAATTTACAATCGAAAAGATTTAAGGTGCATTAGTGCGGGATTGGATAAAAAAGTAGAGTGCTAAATTGGTAAATTATGGGCTCCTTAACGTCTTAGTAAGTATTTGTTTTTTTTTATATTCTTTATTAGTACAAATAGAATTCGCTTATCAAGCACTATTAATTGCGATTTAATAGCTCATTCATACCTTATACAGAATTCCACTAACTCAATATGTACAGTTCACAGGTATACACAGGTACGCCTATACCAACAGCGTCTGAATACAGTTTATACGCTCTTTCAAACGGAATTCCGATCATTTAGCAGGTCTCGTTGATTCGTGTTACAAGAGTTCAGTAGGGACCACTTGGTTACAAAAAACTTCAGAATGGTAATCAAAAGGTCCCCAGTTAAAGTCCTGGACAAGTCACTAGTTTTCTTTTTTACAGCTCTTTTCAACTCACAAGTGTATAACTTTTTACAATGAGGGAATGTGCTGTTGCCATAGTAAATTATAATTGTTATAAAAAAAAGTTCCAAAAACTGAACAATGCCGGCAAATAATTGTTTATTTACTACAGTGAAACGAATAACTTACGGACGGAATGATTTAACAATTGTTTTCCCCATGGGATTCCCAAGGAATTTACTCATTCAAAATGGAATTATTTTTGTATCCCGGACTTTTGAACAATAATTGGCCCAGGGAGGGGAGGTTCATTTGCATACAGACAGGTTTTTTTCTCTCTTATTTTATTTTATATGAACCAAATTCTGTTCACCTGCCCGGAAAAATGGAAATGAGGAAAATACAGATCAAGAGATTTATTCACAATTTCATCTGGACTGTAACACTGCAACACCTGCTCCAATGAATATTAAACAGTTTTATCTATTTACTCTATTTTTAATTTAATAGGTCAACACTTACAGAAATTGAAAATCGGGTCCATTAAGCAATGAATAAATTAAAACTCAATAGAATTGACAGTAGCTTCGTGAGCATTAACTTTATTTTTTAATATATAAATTTTGGGGTTGTGGGGCCAGAAAATGCTAAATTTAATTTAATTATATTTGCAGGTTTGGGGCTATAAGTCTTAAATAAATTTGTCAACTCATCTGTTTGTAATTTTTGGGCACATTATTTTATATTTTGAGATATCTTTATAAGCCTAAGATTCCTAAACCATTAAGTTAATGCTTATTCTCATAACGCAATGTGTTTTAATTAAGAGATCATAATATCCATTACTATTGGAATAAATAAATTTTTATGATAATAGTAATGTAATAAGCTAATGCAAGTAAATTAACCATTTTTATGACTCAGCCCCACTGAAAATTCCAAAGCTAATATGAAATATTCAATTTATTTTATGGGGGACAGCAAAAAAGTCTAATATCAAGCGCATCCAATCCTTTCAATCAGAAGTCCTGAGAACAATAGTAAATGCCCCCTATTACGTCACCAACAAAACCCTTCATAATGATCTTAATATACCCTACATTCTTGAACTCATCCCTTCCTAAATCATGAAATTCCATAGTAACCTATCCAACCACCCTAATCCCGTAGCACTGTCATTGCACTGCTCCACTCATCCCTATAATCCTCCTCGGAGACTGAAACGGCAGTGGCCTCGTGTCCTACTATAAATGCGCAACAGTGGGAGTCCTGGCAATGGCCAGTTTCTCTAATCATGTCCTGAGCGTATGTGGCTCTCGCACTCTTCGTCAGCCTCCACTGGCTTGTATCCACTGACATGGATGGTGGGGGAGCGTGGGGGACTTCCCAAGACTCTGCTTCCTCTTTCGCTTGCGAGGGGGGCAACAACCGTGTAGACTTGGGGGGCCCCTGGGCTGTTTGTAAATATTGTATGAATGTGCGAGCGAAATGAAAACACTTATCTCATTATTGCCTATTAAGTAAAGGCATATTGTAATTTCATCATAATAAAGTTGTTAACAAGTATATAATTTATTTTATATTTTTATATTAGCAGCTCGTCTTAAATGAGAGAAAGAAACAATCCCATCTGTCGGTTAATCGAGGAAGAATACCCTCGTAATAAAACAAGCAAATAAACCATTACTATTTTATGGCGTCTAATGGAAATCAGTATAACATTACTGGGAATTTGAATGGGCTGCGCGCAGGAAAAAAGGTTAAATTCCTTACCTTCAGCGCAGAAGGGGAAAAAAGAAAAAAAAACATTTTGTACCACAAAAGGGAAGAATTGAGACCAGTGTACCTATAACGTATCACCTCAACTGAAAACTAATTGACATTGATAAATAATTAATAGAACTCCAGGATGGGCGGCAAGAGGCCATCTGCGACATGGAACGGCTACGCCCCGTGCGTGCAAATGCGGCCTCTGAGAAATATAATGCCGCAAAAGGGTGCTCATTAGCCGCAACTAGGGAACGTACCCTAACTGTTCTTCCAGATCGGGGAAAAGCAGAAGGAGCTCTGGGTGCCTTAAATAGCTAGGGACCGGTTCTCTGGCTCCATGATCTTCTAGAGGGCCGATAAATAACTGTCTCAATGCCTTGCAGGTGCGTCAATGGTCAAGTAAGCTGTACTTTTTGTGACTCCGCTTTCATGCAAAACTGAATAATGGAATGAAATATAATATAAGGTAATTATAACAACAAGATTGGCATTCTTTTGCGAAAAGAAATCGACCCATTTCTGCCTAAAATTCAACCCACAAACAAAACATCAGATGCACAACAACAGTAGCGTGCCTAGAGGAGGGCGATGGGGTGCCCCCGTATTTATTTATATTTTTGTCTATATTATATAAGAATAAATAATGCATTAATGTTGTAATCAATGATTATAATTTTATCATTACATGTACAATCTGTTAAAAAAATAAAAATAATTTACTTATTATGGATAGTAATTGTTAATTACCACTCTTGATTTCTATTGACTTAGTAAGGGTGGCAAATCAGGGAGCACCTTGGGTGGCAAAGGTCTTTGTAGCCCACGCCGCTGTAACTGTGACAAGCCATCTAATATAAATTATAAACTAACAGAGGATGCTAATAACGACAAGGTTCGAAGATTAGAAGTTAAAAAGTCTTATCAATCAAATCCTATCGAAGAAAAACAATATTTGTTCTCCTCCTGTAACAGGTTTAGTAGATGTTTCATAGACTGCGTTAAACTATTCGCGAATATTGGTTATATAGCGGTCAAGGCTGTGATGAAAGTACTTTTAGTAGGGATTCCTATGCCTTAGATGTTGGATTCGTCATGGACATTCGTTATTAATGGATTTGATATTGAAAGCGAACTGAACTGTCAAAGACATTCCATTGCTTTATACATGTATGCATAATGTACATGCTTCATGAACATTGGACGATATCTGTCACTGCATCAGTTCATAATGAATGATTAGTTTTTTTGGAAACAAAATAAAACTCACTGTTCACCCAGAGAACTTGCGCATCAAGAAATTGTTATGTTTATAACTACTACGCTACTAGTCGTTAGCTATCATGACATAAAGAGACTATAACACTATTCTTATGTATTATATTATACTTATGTTTTTCAGACTTTTGGTTAGAGAAATTCATTATAATATATCATGGTATAATTATTATGCCAAATTTATTATTATGGTCATACCAGTCACATTTCATACTTCAACTCCTTTAACTATTTTGATACTAATGTGATAAACGATATGCTTAAGCTCAATTAGTGCTGGGCTCATTAAACTACAAAAATAGTAATGGCAGAACGTATAGAAACAATAAATGAAGGGAAAATTGATTATAATCACCATTGTAAGTAGTCGTGTAAAGAACGTTTATAAACATTAAGTGTATACCAATCTAGATGGGATATTGTCATGAAAGGCGATTCCTCAACGAAACACGAGTGGCGCTAGCAGAGAAAGGAGAAGATGGGAGAAACACAAACTGAGGGGGTCATCCACGATAGAAAAGAGTCTTTCAAATAGTTCGTAAAGATTAATCAAAACTGTAGTGTTCAACTCTCGTGTTTTATGTTGAGATTAGTCTTGTAAATGTAATAAAAAGATGTTTGCCCCAAAACCATGAAGTCCGTGTATGCTCAAAGAATAAAATTTAATTGTGATAAATGATTTCACTCATTCCACATAAACGAAATTGCAATTAATTCTCTCATTCATACGATTTTTAGATCATAAATTCATGGAATTTACACATATATTCAAAGCCCATGGCTATTGATATCAAATTGTTATTTTTCTAATGTATTTTGTCACTGTATAAATACAATAGGGCCGAAAAAATGTTAAGAATGCATGGTGGAGTGCTGAAAGATAAAAAAACATGCTGATGGAAAAAAAAAAGCGATGGGATGGTAGCTAATAGAAGCTAAGATTAATAGGAGCCGAACTAGCAAGCACAGAAAATTGAATGGTCGACGGCGGCCAGCCTTGAGCAGCTGTGTGCTAGCTTGATGATTGGCCCGGGGCTACACTCACCTGATGCCGACAGAAAGATGGACCAAAAAGTGGTATACCCTGGGGAGGCTGTAATCGTGCAAGTATCTCCTCTAATTGCAGCCCTTAGGTGTGAACCCAACCACCTTTGCTAGATTGGCCCTTTGTCTTTATAAGGTAGGGTTATAGACAGGCAGACATATCGATAGTTGTCCGTTGATCAATAAAGTCGATAATAACCACATGCCTGCACTAATAAGATACTTCAATAAGTTTGAAGACGCTCAAGAACATGTGGTAAAAACAAGTTATCAACTCGATAAAGTCATTAAAATTGTTTTCTTATTTCTCTCAAGTTGGATTTTTTTTTTTATAACGGTTAATAATTGTCATTATTATCATATCTTGGATATGTACTAGTAACACCTGAGCTTTATTCAACTATTGAAATGATGGCTTTAAAATTAATAGCACCCTTTATAAATATTAACAAAATATAATCATTCTTATGAAGACAGCACATTTTGAAAAATATTCAAATCCATAGAAATATCTTTAATCCTATGATCAAAACGTGCAAGAAAAACATTTTTTTTTAATTTTTAAAATTACAATATGTTTATCCAGGACTAATAATTCTGATTTAAGACCTATAACTCCTGGTAAACTCGGACTATGTGTGGCGAAGACGATAGAGAGCCACAGACGCTCAGGGCGTGAGTGTGGATGGTAGTCAGTGCTAGGACCCCACTTTAGGTGACGAGAAGGATTGAAGGGGATGAGATTTCCGTTTGAGGAGGAGTTGATTATATGATTAGGAGAACCGGATAGCATTTCGTGGGATTTTGAGTAATCTTGAGTTGATAAGGTCAAGGGCTGCAAGTACATGGAGATCACTGTGAAAGGGTAAGTTAGTAATGTAGAGGGGAACGTTGAGAATATCACATAAAGCGATATTTTGGGGTACAAAACAACAATAAATACATATATAGTTCTACAGTGAAATCTACCCACCCATGTCTTCACTATGAATTCAATAAATTCAATTAATCTTTAGCTCTGTGGATTGACTCATCGGCACAGCAAAAAAGATTTAATAATCTTGATTTATTAAGTCCTCCATCGTGACTTTCCCTCTTTCACTGTCGTTTCGCCTTCAGGAGAAGCTGTTAGCATTTGTAAAGAACTTTATTCAATATAAAATATTTTTTAAATGACAATCCTCACTCCTAAACGGTAGCAAATGAAAAATTATATAACTTTAGAATTTAAGATTGAAAACAATTTTCAACAGTAATTCTAATTATAACCATTAAATCTCTGATTGATACATGGTTCAATTGTTTCTTTTTTATTAAGTTTTACTGACTGGAATTTCATTTGAGAAATCATCGGTTATTACCTATATTTATTGTATTAATTGAGGTATTTAGTTTCAAAACCAGTTCAATTCAGTTTTACAAATTCGACAGAACTTACAAACACGACAATTCAGAGCTGAGTTTGAAACGAGAATGCAGTTTTGTACTCGTTATTCAACGCGATGGAGCTGGTAGTCATCAGAATCGCTCAAGGAGGCTATAGAATAAGCCTAATACTTGAATAAAAGCTAAGAAAATAAGTTAAATTTTTTTTCGCTATTGGAAAAGGTGAATTTTAATTGCCAACTAATAAGATGAATTTTGTTTCCAAATAAATTTCTATATAGTAATTTTTCCTTCATCACCTTTTAAAGAAACTTGTAACCAACCCAACCAGTATCTGCAGAGTTATTTCACTTTTAAGTTCTCAACTTACTTATATATATATATATATAACATTAGTATGTTTTATAATCAATGGAAAAAGCTTTCCTTGCACAGGCTAGTTCAACTTGTGTGACCGTTCCTTCCTGTCTAAATAGGAAACATTTTGTGCATTTGGCCACCCCCCATACTGTTTGTTTGTATTTACTATATAGTCACATAACTAGGGAATTCCCTACTGGCCTATACAAATAGCGAATAGAGAATTCACAAATGAAATTAAGGTGCTATTCAAACAGGCGACTTAGGCACAGGGCTCTAAAGTAGCGAACGACACTCGCCATAAAACTCAGCAGGGCGGATGGAAATGACCAAGAGGAGAGAGGGCAGTAAAATTGCTGGAGCAATAACGATACAGGCTCGGCCACGATTTTTTTATTGCGGAATTAATGGCTGTCACTAAATATCCCACATCAGATCATCTTTGGCCTCGTCGTAAATTCCCTCTTACTCCTCCCGGTTTAGGTTAATTTTATGGGAGCACGGCAACCATGTATATACTGTTACACAGTCTTTTTATCGCCTTTTATTGTTTGTAGTGGATTCCCCGCTGTTCGTGCGGGCTAAATCCTGACGCGAAATAAAACCAGAAGCACCTCAAACGCAACTGAAAACTGAAGACCACTCGAGTTAGTACGAGTTTGAATCAGTTTGAATTATTAGGAGATTTTCTTTTGTTGAGAATGAAAATAAATTTTAGGAAATATATACAATTTCGGGAGATGCATGAGTTCAGTTTGTAATCTGGACGTAAATTTTTTAAAAACTGTTTCTAATTAAATTATTGGAAAAGGACTTTTATTTCTTTTAAAACTGTGTTGTGGAACCAGCTGGTCACTGAAAATCGCCTTTTGTAACAAATAAAACTATACTTTAAATATTGGCATAAAAATCCATATTAAAACAGGCTTAGAGTGAATTACATTAGCTAGTTCTTTTGGTACGTCTCAAAACTCTATTTTTTGGAATACGCTAGTGTCCTTATGTGGAGAATTAGATCTTAAATAGCTTCCAAACTACTACGCCATATATTGATAAGTGCGATTATAAGCAGGCAAATCACAGCATGTGGTTTCAGTACTAATGCTTCTATGTTTCGATTGACTCTGGTAAATCATCGACTGATATCATTCCTAAGCTAAACAATGAAAATTTGTGAGCTCAGCTAAAACTAAAAATATAAATTATAATAAATGAAAGCAAATGATTTCGACTGCATAATATAAAAGTAAAATTTCTCAAATAGTCTTATGAATAATATCAAAGCTAACTAAGATTGGCATAAATTATAATATTTTAGATATGGCCACTTTAGAGCGCGCTGGCAAGAACAAAGAAATTCAAACGTAAAATATAGTGGTAATTTCACAAAATTAATACCAGCTCATTAGTAACGAAAGGATACCTTATATGATTAATAGGGATCGGGTATATTTTCGGTCAGAACCCAATCGAAATAGGACGCCCTTAATATAGGTTTTTTTTCCCATTCAACTCGGATACTGGGCTATTAGTCAGACCTAACGGGCCAGGAATATAAAATAGACTCATTATTAATTAGGGTATTTCCTCACCACGGTGTGTACAAAGTCTAATCAGACCTTAACCTAATGCACTAAGTCGGTTAAGGAATTATCAGGTGGGAATTAAATGCTGTTTTGATTAATTCCATTAGTGGCAGCGATAAAAGTTGGGGTTGAGGCGGTGAGGGGTGGTGTATTATCTTAATTGCGTTGTGGGGACGGCTGGGGGGGGCAATTAACGTTATTTTGTTAATGCGATATTAGGAGAGTCTCATTGGAAACGCTTACTTACAAAAGTGAAACACTAATGTTTATTCTGGCGCATGGAAATTTTAGGAGAAAGCATATATTAATAGTACTTTGTCATAATATAGTAGTCAAACTGTAGATTCCGGGTTTATATCTGTGCAAAGAAACGGTCCACATTTCAGCAGGAGAGTTCCACCTCGATGTTTTTAATTCAAACTTTTCAGACCATCCTCGTATACTATTAACAAAGAGTAATAATACTATTTTCTATATTTTTTACTGGTCTGAATATATGAAAAATATTTTAAATTTCCTTATTATATCTGTAATGTTTTAGATTTACTGTTGATGGAACTGATAAGCATGCTGTAGCACCAGCAACTGAATGTATTTTTTTTATAAAAACTATATTTTATATTGGAGCTCCTTACTCCTTACTATTATTGTGGCCTTAAGGGAAACCTAATAAATCAATAATAATAAATAAGCTGTTAAAACTACAAATTATATCGATTACTTCAACAGACCTTGTCACTCACATATGTGACTTGGCAATAATTCACTATTAAATTAAACTGGTAGAACATAAGGAAAATAGTGCATGTATATTCAAACGATAAAATTTATAGATGACTTGAGTAAAAAGTGATTGCCCAGCACAATTAGTGACAAGAATGAGATAAATAAAAATTAACCAAACAGTGTCAGACTGTTTATCTTTCAGTTGCCCCTTATTTAGTAAATGGTTTACAACCTGCTGGGGCACCAGGCACCCGATACTGCCATGCATCAACCCACGCTGCTGCACGGGGACACCCAGGCCAGTCTATTTCGGTCTCCGAGGAAGGCATAACTCTTCATTAACGGATAAACTTCCTCATCGAGAAACAAAAAAAAAAGATAGAATATATTCGGGTACGGACCCTATGAGGGTGGTGTGTGTTTGTAGGGGATGGGGCGAAACTGCTCAATGTTTTGTAAAGCTGCTCAGCGGCAACACACTCAAGAGCTGACAAAAACTAGACCGGCTCAGCGCTCTGGAGCCCACAAAACCCACATGTGCGACCCTCGAGCATGCACGCCCCTCACCCCCCCTTCATTCGATTAACTACTTACTGGCTTCTTTTCTTCGCGGTAGCGTTTAACGTTGTTCGATCTACGTATTTCCAAGTCCGCATATTGCTCATTCATTGCGTCATAATTATAACTAACTAGCGGAATAGTTTCTCAATTTAAAAGGGAAGCTACGGTGTTCGGATTTCATTTATACCATTCTTGCAGGATTTTCGAACGGATTTAACGTCGAGATAGTTTAAACTGAACTTTCGAATATATGACTTCTGATTTCAGTTTAAAATACCTTATGAATGGTAACGACTGGTAAATCAGAGCAAGGAAAATAAATGTTTGGGGTTTCTTCTCCTTCATGAGAAAACAAAGATAGGCAAACGGAAAGTGTGATTCTTTTTATCGAGTCGTTAAAAAACAGATAATAAAAAAATAAGTGAAATCGTAAAACCGCCTGTCAAAACCCAATTTGAATCGACTCTTCCGTACCCAACAACCTTCAAGCAGGGACTAATACTTTATGTTAGATAAAGACCTCACTTTATGTTAAATAAAGGTTTATTCTTAATAAACATAGAATCAGGATAATGAAGATATTATATATTATTAATTAACTACAGGATTAGATACCAAAACTAGTAATTATTAATCGAACTAGATAACATATACCCCAAGGAGTCCGGCTCCACGGCTAAAATCACTGTTTAATTCAGTCGCGGCAGTTTGAAGTCAGAAGTATCTGTTGTTTATGCAAAACCAGCTGCGTGGTTTGAGTTAGCAATGGGGCGGTTGTCGTGTCGGACTGGTAAAAGTCTTGCCTCCCGCATACAGATTCTCTTCGCCGTTCACCAGCGCTATCTTAGTGGTCATAGGCACTCTGTTGATGCGGCTTCTTTATGCAACATTGGCTGGACATTTTTTCTTATGTTATTACATAACAGAGTTGAACGTAAATTTGAGAGTAGGCATAACTTATATTAGTCATAATTGAGACCCTTATTATTTACGACCAGCGTAGTCTGACCATTGTGGTTTAGCGTAGTTGGTCAAAGTGGCCAGAGGAGCAGTTGAAGATAACAATTTTTTTCGATTTCCGTGTTACAAAGTTTCAAAATAGTAAATGATGGAAAATAGTTTAAGTAAGAGAGTAACTGGCAGAGACCGCACAAAAAGATCCGTGGGTAGGTCAATAAAGGTAGCTAGGATTTTTGCTTAAATAAAATCGTAAATTTTTAAATTTACAGTACTTGTAAATAAAATAAGCATAAGAGTCGATTTGCGAATTCTTTCTCTGCTGATTTTTGCGAATCGCTTTTTGGATCCTGTCAACGAATTTTTAATATTTTTTATTCAAGGAAACCAAGGAGGTTAGTTTGGAAATTGCGTTTGACCTAAAGATTGGAAATCTCGACTAAAATATATTTGCCTTAATTCCTAAAAGCTCATACACGATTATTTCCTTTTAGAATAAAGCTTACGACTTATATAACTACGAATAAATATTAATATGCATAGAGACTGAATAAGCAACTTATTTAATTCAAAAAACAAACTATACATAAAGTGTAATTACCAAAGATGGCCATAGTGAGTTTTATTTTGCTGTATATTTAAGAGATGAATTCGTTAGCAGAATACAGAAAGCTGGGAGTATGTGTATTAGAGAACTGAATAGGGAACAGAATCCGCTTAACAAGCATAATAAAACCTGGGGGTGACTTTGCCAGTACACTTAGAAGGTGAAATATAGTCCTGTTTACTGCCGTCGAATTCCAAACTTCCTACGGCGAACGCACCAGCATCTCAGTCAATAGATATCCTGTCCGGGGGGGGGGGGGGGGAGGGAGAGGGACGGGAGTAAATAAGGGCAGTGATTTATACAAATAATTTGCCGGTGCCCGAAAACGGGAGGAGGAACAATACCGTGGAGGTAGATTATAAACCAGGGATCGATTCGGATAGGGCCATTAGGGAGTACTTCTAGCAGAGATACTGCTTCGGCCCTTGGAGGCAATTATCGGACGCCAGATGAATTATTAAACATCAACAAAGAAAGGTCGTAGTAACAATTTTTAACAGACGCACGACACCCTGTTGGGACCACTTCTAACGAAACAAAACCCAACATGGGCCTCGCTGTTTACACGATGTAAATATTTGCCCTACGGGAAGGGTTGCTATTCTGTTTGGGACCAAAAACTTAAGCATTAAGGCCTGCGTGTTCACCTTATGCTTGAATATTCGATTGGAGTGCTGGTATGATTCGTTTAAAATTATTTTGAGAATCATTCTATTGAAAAATCATCTTATTGACAAATATTTTACTGTCAAAACACGTTTTTACGTTATTATTCATGGACAGAGCTTACTCATTTTCTTGAGGAAAAATGAGTAGCCACTTTAACCGGAACTTCTTGTCAATAAAACTAAAGCAATGATTGCAAAGAAATGCCGAGCACTGGACTCAGTATTAACAGCCCAATTGTCCTACTAATTGAGTCGACTCTGTGTGTGTTGTTTTGCCCTGATTTTTCTTACCTTATTTTTTTATGTTTAATTTTTCAAAGTAGTATAAATTTGAGCCAATATGAAGATAAAATATATATTTGCCTTTTATTTTCAGATAGCATAATAATCCTAAAGTAAATAGTAGTTTAAACCTTCAGAATTGAAATGTAACAAAATTATTACAGCTTCCGTCTCAAACGTCCAACCAAATTCCCTGACGAGAGAAATGTCATGCTATTCCCTGTTTGATGAGTATTTACAAATAGCCAACTACATTCAACCACTGAATGAAGACTTTATCGTTAATAGTTACCAGATATCCATTCATCCGCACTGCTGTTTCTAACTTGATTCACAACGTTTGTTGTTGACTGCTTCGGATTCGTAGTTTGATCTTTGTCATGCGTGTTTACGTAGTACACATAAGCCACTAAAGCTACAAGCTGATTTTGATTAACTTTTGAAGACCGGATTGCCGATTTAGTTCTCAGGACCGCTTAGCGTTAGTATACCTTCAAAGCTTCGCATTTGACGCTCATACACCCTCCCCGGCTCTTTATACTAAGTTGAATCTCTCAGCAGCTTGGCGTGTACAACAGACTTGTTCATTAGTGGAGCGTTATTAGAGAAGTTGAATTTATGCAACAGCTCAATCTCCTTACTAGATAAGAGATTAGCTACATGGCTAGTATACTAGATACATGGACCATAAAAGTACAAAGGAAAACAAGCTGTTAGGGTGAGCGCCAACGTAAATAGTCAACATTTGGGGTGTGAATGGGAAATTAAAATGCTGTCAATCCAACGTCGGGGTCACAAATAAACTAACTAAATTAACAAAAATACGCAAGGCACGAAAACACATTTTCGTATGAATGTTTCAGTACGTTTCAAAACTGGACGTTCTAAAGCAGTGAATTAATGACCCCTTAATCGGCATGAAATAAGCTTTAACCTTGATTCTGATGAATTATCTCCGGATCGCATCCACAGTAAGCAAACAAGGGATACCTAATGAGGAATGTGAAACCACGATTTGTGACATATGTTACAACACTTACTTTAAAAATCATTAAGACGCAGTACTCTGACGGCAAAACTAAAGAATTCCAATTACATTACTCAAATCATCGATTCCTCGTAAGTTGTAAAATATATAATTGTACTTATTTATTAATTATAAATTTAATGCCCACTAATATACCAGTGAGTAAATGCGGAAAATAAATACAATTAATGAACAACAACGTTTATTTTGAGATATTTTGAAAACGTTATGAAGTTTTCAAGATATCCATGAAAAAAGGATAGGTTTTTCATTTTAATACTTGTGATCTGTGGCTTTTGCTATAGGTGAACAGTTGCATCAAAGCATTGGAACTATCATGTAAGTAAATCATGGTTCGTTTATATTCTTTACTTTTAAAAATAAATCTACTATTGTTACAATCCAAAACATTATCTACGTAGATTCACATTTAAAACTCCCGCATTACAGCCTAGTAGGGTTCTAAATAAGGGCCCTATCCACCGGCAAATAGCGACGGAGAAGATCCATAAGAAGACGGAGAGAAAGATGAAGAAGTAGGTGACTGTATGAAATATTAAAACGGAATCTGGGACCAGCCGTAAATGTAAAGAACGAGGGGCAGGCTTATTACCGCTGCTCCAAGCGGGGCCCCCGCTGTTTTGTCTTTACCCCCGCCGTATAATATTGCAGTATTTTCTATATAACTGCGCTGGAATTCATTTTCGCCCCATAACAAACCTTAATATACATTTTACTTCTTGTCTTCTTCCATACTTGCATTGTAAAAGGTTTGACTATATCCCCTGAAGCCTCTTCAAGTCGTTGTTGGAGTCACAAAGCAATACCGTTTTAGCGAATATTCATGTTGTCCCATAATATTTTAAATATGAACACGTTGTGTTGATTCAGCTCTTAAAATATTTTAATTTTTTATTTTCCTTTCATAGCACCTTTAAATTTACAGATAATTATATATAATTATAGCTCCACAGGCGAATCTATTTACGAATTATTTTTGTATTTCCTGTAGCATCGCTACATTATATTCAGATTTAGTTATTTTATAAAAAATTATATAATGAAAAAACAAGTATAATGATACACATTAACTTGATCTCTAATAATATTTTTATTCAAAAAAAAAAAAAAATATACGTGACTGGATTAAACTTACTAACAAAGGTGATGGGGTTCACCTTTTTTATCAAACTCAAAACTAACTTACATACTGATTCGTAATCTAGTTTTTCCCCGACAGTCTGTTGCCATCGATGCGGGAGGGGTGGTGGGGTCATAGTGTTAAACACTGGGTAAGTTAGGTGCTGCAAAAATACTTGATGTGTCTCCGGCGGATGAACTCACCCACCGACGGCACAACAAGTAAGGGGTGCTGGTCGGCGTTTTTCAACCTCTCGAGTGAGGTATGTCGGACCACTTTTCGCATGATCCCATTCTGGAAATGATGGAGACATTTGTCTGTATTGTCAGTCAAGTGGGTAAATAGCGGTTCACGGGGCACTGTACAGCAGAGCTGGCCGGAGGTCACATTTATATATCATCAATTTGGGACGAAGCGACAGGTTGGGTGATGTAAGCATGTGCGATAGCCGGTAAGACCTGTGCCGTACTTTTTCTATTTTATTACTAATTATACTAATGAGTAGAGAAATGGAGATGCCTATCCATTTTTATACCCAGATAATGCATTGAGAAAGCTGGTGAGTTCTCTTGCCCTTCTATACTATAAGATTTTGGCAAGGATTTTGTCGGCACAGCTTCCCGTGGGACACTGAGTCGAAAGCCTGCGTGCAGTCCAACGAGATCATAGCAGTTGCTGTATTCTTGTTGATACCGACGGTGGCTTCCGTCTGTACCTTCACAAGTGGATGTTCTGTACTAAACCGAGCAGTGAATTATTATGAATAGTTTCTATTTGATCCAATGTGATATGTCCTCGTAATCCGTTTTTTTACATTGAACGTGTCCATTGTAAACTTTGTAAAGAAATTTTACTAATGATTTTTAATGATTTTAAATTAATGTTTTTGGCAATTATTATTATTTAGAACAACATTCCAGTTAGTAGATATTTATAATCGATTACATACTTACTCAGTGGTCAATTACTTTGTGAGTACATCTTTTATTTTAAAAAGAAACATTTATATCTGCGTGAAATGTTGTCGATTATACATTCACGTTCCAATAACTATTAGAAGACAGAATACTTTAATAAATATATTTTAAACTTGCTTAATTCGCATATTTGAAACGTGTGTCACAAATCAGTGATTATGGCCATTGGTGTTCGGGGCAAACCCTCTAAAAAATAATAAGTCACACTACTTGTTGTTTTCTCTGTCTGTTCCGACCCCTCTTACCGTTCAACTGTAATAAATCGGACCGCTCCTGGGAAGACGAAATAAAAGAAACACAATCCCCTGCGCCTGGGGGATAATCGTTGTGTGTAATAAGAGTATAAAATATAATACGTAGTTAAATTATACTGGTGAGGCTTGAGGTGGATGAGAACACTTTGTGAGGGACAGGTGTAAAAAAACCGGACCTGATAATTAAGCCATAAGACAAAGAAGCCCGCTCTCACACGAGCTGGTAGTAAAACTGATGCCGGCCTTCCCTTTGAAGGCTGCCGGCACCGAACCCAACTCCAGCCTTTATTTGGTTTTATTTTTATACTTTTTAATTTAACTTTTTATGACCTGGTGTTACCCGGTTTCGTAATAACAGAAGAATTAGATTTGTATTTAAAAGACTAACCTAACGGGTAAGATTTAGCCACAAGAGAAGTAAAAATCATATGAAGTGAAAAGTGAATGGACTCCATAACCACTTCATGCAGAAGCTTCCATCCAGGACCGTTCCAAAAAACCAGAGATCGAGTATTAGTGCAGCCAATGGCAGATCAAGGTTAATGAAGCAAAATGTTCCCACATTACCTTCACCCTTTGTCGCAAGTCTTGTCCACTAGTTTATTTTAATTCTATTCCTCTCCCTGTATCTGAGACAGTACGGTACTTGGGCACCATCTCGACAAACGACTAACCTGGAACCCACATACGAGACTAAAAAGACAAGAACTAAACAGACGCTTTGGACAACTGTACAGACTTCTTCAAAGGACATCCCATCTCTTAATAGAAAATAAACTACTTATTTACAAAGTTATACTTAAGCCAATCTGGACATACGGTATAGAGCTCTAGGGGACAGCAAAAAAGTCGAGCATCAAGCGTATCCAATCCTTTCAATCAAAAGTCCTGAAAACAATAGTAAATGCCCCTTATTACGTCAGCAACAAAACCTTTCATAATGATCTTAATATATCCTACATTCTTGAACTCATCCCTTCCAAGTTTATGAAATTCCACAGTAGCCTTTCCACCCACCCTAATCCTGTAGCACAGTCGGCAGTGGCCTCGTGACCTGCTATAAACGCGTAACATTGGGAGTCCTGGCAATGGCCAGTTTCTCCAATCATGTCCTGAGCGTATGTGGCTCTCACGCTCTTGGTCAGCCTCCGCTAGCTCGTATCCGGGGACGCGGCTGACGGAGGAGCGTGGGGGACTTCCCAAGACTCCACTTTCTCTTTAGCATGTGGATTTGGGGGACCTCTGGACGAATTGTAAATATGGTATGAATGAGAGCATTTATCTTAATTACTTATTGCCTAATAAGGTAGATTATAATTTTAGCACAATAAAGGATATAGAATCTGTACCCAAAAAACCAGCATCAAGATTCTGGAGAAACTTGCAGAGATCCTTGCATGTGCGCTCCAATTTGTATACAGATGATGCTGAGGGAAGACTCTGCTTCTAGGTGTATAGAAAAGGAAATCAGCTTAAGTTGATGAAAGCAAGTCTAAAATCTTGCGTATTTTTTAGCTATAGAATAATTCAGGACACCTCTTTTGTTCAGCCCACAATAAGAATATTTATATATAGTAGAACATTCGGCAGCCCATGCTGTCATTATCATGCGTATTTATGCTTTTGCAGCTTGAGAAGTGTACAGATTAATAAATATGGCAATTTTCTACCAAATGTATTAACGGGTTAGTGACTTCCCGTCATTTCACGATTGCCTGCTTCAGGTCACGAAAACTAGGAAAGAAATCCAACAAATACTCACCCTCATATAACTACGAACTCCTTTTAATAAGTCGTGTGAATGTTGTATAGTTCTTATCGCAGAAAATAAACAGAACGGCCAAGCAGCACATCTGTGCATCCCCACCAACCCAATTCAACTCCCTGGCTGTGGTTGCTGAGGGTTAATGGACCGGACAGGGTTCACGTAGGTAAGACGTCTCCAGAATGTTTTATAGCAATTCCTTCCATAGCCCTGTTGAGTAATTGGCTTGCTTAGACTAATGCGTGGCGCCGACCCTGATGGGTGACGGTGTCACGGAGGAGTATCTGGTAACGTTCCAATGATCCCCATGATAATCAGACAGATAGACCTGTTGCCAAAATGTTACAACTCATTGGTGAATAACAATTGCATTGGTAAAAGGGAAAGATGTATGAGGTTTCAGAGAGACATCCTTCTTCTATGCCCATCCCATACTGGAATACAATTTAAAAATCAACTATACAAAACTTGGACTTCAGCATAATGGTGGACCATGAAGATGGACGGACGGCAGTTTGAAACGATGGCAATGCCATATGATTGATGACCATTTATGTGCCAAAAATGATTCATATATATAAAATTTCAAAGGGTACCCATCCAAGAAAAATATTCTAGTCACATGTGTGGATAACAACATCCCTATGTTTGAAATATATATATCCATTAGAATAATGCAAGCAAACGATTTTTAATTATTTCCTTTTTTTGCAGATTTCTGAACATTTTACTTACTTAATCATTTTACATCGTATCTTCAAGGCTTCATTGATTTATATTCACAGGCAGACCACAGTTCAAGATTCAAACAGTGCTAATTGAACTGCAGATAGAACTATGTATAACGGGGGAGATTGACAAGTTCTACTCCAATATTATAATTATAATTAATTATAGAAAATTATATGAGTAATTAAAGGATGATTGGCTGGTCGTGAGTACCTGGATAGGTAAGTAAGAAGGTTTTTCTATTGCCGTGGCACACTGAAAATGTTTTACTATATTATTTTGAACAGTTTTGAAAAAACAACAACCTTAATGTACATAATAATCACGATTAAATATTGAAAAGAAATATTCTATTAGTGTAATAACATGATTTTTAAATTCATATTAAATATTCAGATAAATATTGATTTTACGCTGCTGTTACGGGAACATTGTCTTTGTGTTGTTTATTGTTTTTCAATCGATCAGTATTTGCAGTACAATTTTGTATGATTATTAACAAGTTTTCGAACAATCTTAGGGTTCAATTGCTGGTTGTTGGTTTAGATTAAGTAAATTACCTCCTACTTTGTCTACCTACAAATTTCTATAAATTATTCACAAACACTTTCAGCGCCCTATACTCAAGTGCACAGAATGTACACTTGCTGAATGCCTGACTTGCTACTCATGAACACTTGAGAATATACTGTTTTGCTGAAAGTGCTTGTGAATAAGTAATAAAAACCTATGGAGAGAGAAAATAGAAGGTACCTTATTTTTAAACAATTGTTTGAACATTTTTACATAATAAACAAGAGAAAATTTTACCGTACAGGGGAACCCGATAAAATACAGCAAACTAGGGGTGCGTGAGTGAATATTATCTCAGGGAGGTAATGATAGTAGACCCAGGCCCAGGGCGGGAAAATTAGGCCTCCGACTAAAGAGCGTTCAGAAAAGGGGAAAAAATACAGCGGGCGGTTAGGTTAAGTATAAAAATGGGGTGTGAAAGGGTGCACTAAGGCGTGGCTGGTGTAATTTGTGCTGTGTGTGTGGTGGGTGTAATGAAGGGGTGAAGGAAGCGGCTGTAGACGAAGACAAATCGACGTCATAGCCCCACCAGCTTTTCGGTAATTAGTAAATGTATTAATGGTGAGGGGAGGCCGGGTCATGATGGCTACTTCAACCCCTGTTAGCTATTTATTTAACTCGATATATTACATGGCATTTAAATTTGAGTTATTAAAGGGTAAATTATTATAGGAATTATGGTGGGGGGGGGGGTTAATATGAGCATCAAAACGTCAAAAATATCCCTATATTCTCTGGATGGATTTTGCGGTAACCTACTGTTCCATGGGCTTCCCCATTTTTTGTTCCAGCAACATAAAAATTTATTTTCATTTATTCTTATATGGAGCTATCCGTCATCAGAAGTAAAATATTATTGTTATTTTAATGTTTTACATTTTTTGTTTTCAATTTTCTTTTTATTAAATTAACCCCTGACTAAACAATCTTAATTTTCAATAATAATTTTAACAATCCTCCGTATTGGTTGCCGCCACTACTTCCTTAAATAGTTTCCTTCTTTAAGTTTCATTGGACAGTGAAATACTTATTTAAGAGTAAACCATTTTTAACAAACAGTCCGTGAATGGTTATATGAATCATTCATATAATTGTTCATTGAGCAATTCAGGACAAACTAATGATCCTGCGTTTGAATCAGGAGAAGCGATAATTGTAAGCAGTAGGCAAGTTAAAACGTTTATGACGAAGTATTGACTTTTAAATAAAACACATGTTTTTTGTCTTTATATTATTTGTTTAAGACTCAATAATAGTTCGAGTCCAAAATTAAATATATTATTGTTAATTTTATCATCTTTGCTGATGGATGTAACCAATCACTAGCTCATAGTAATCAGGCTATATGCAGTTTTTTGTACTTCTGCTAATGAGCTTATAATAACGGGTTAATATTTTTTTTTTTTTATAAATCTTTATTTGAAGAAAATTACAATATTTACAATAGATAATTGTGATAACAAATCGCATTCATACCGTATTTACAATGCACTTTCATAATATAGGGGCATTTCTGCTTTAATCTCTGAGGAAGGTTTTAAGGGTGAGTAATACTTGTTAGAGAATTTGGACGACCAGATAATTTATGATTGAGCTTGAGAAAATGCTATCTTGAATAGTGGGATTTTTAAGGTCAAAGAAGGTTCTAAGCATGACAAAAAAAACAAATAGCTAGTGTAGGATTTGTAAATATAGTATTAGAGGTGGTTCTTTTGTTTCTTTTCTCTTTACTTTAGTTTTGTGGTTTCTCCTTTCTTTTTGTATATTGTTATCATTTGTTTTATTTTCCTTTTTGTTTTTGAGAATAAATGGAACAAAACAGAATAACCAAAGTTGCGCTGACCGGTGCAACAATCCCATTGCACCGGATAACGCGCACCACAGGCTACATAACCCCACGATCCCGCTTCACGGGCTTGTGGGGCAAGCCCGTTTGAGGCTCAGCCTCAGGAAGGGCGGGAAAAAAAAAAAAAAAAAAAAAAGGTTCTAAGCATGACTTTGAAATTTAAATTAACAGATTGCAATGTTGTTTGGCAGGATTGAATGCGCTTTGTTTTTGAGGAATTTGCTGAACGGGCTATGAATATTTGTAGACTTAGTTGATTTAATGTAAGTGTCAAGTCATTCACACATTCAATAAAGAAATGTTACTGTAGACCGTATCTTTTTATTAAAATAAGACTCGTTTCACTACATCTTCCTCACCACTCAGAGAAGTACATATTTGATGCGTTACGCTTATGTTAAAAAAATTCCCAATAGATGGTTATATTGTTGCGAATTTACGCTTATTATAGTCACATTAAGCTCCAAATATTATTTCATCTCCAGGTTCCAAAGGCATTGGACTAAACAACTGCCACTGGCAACCAACCATACACGCGTCCGCCAAAATACTTGACCACGCGGATAGGAACGGAAGCCAATGGCAATATCAGACATTAATACTTGTTATCGGCCAGCGACTGCCATGGGAGCGTGGACCATGGAGCATGGAGCCAGGAACCCGGCGAACTTGGGCCAAACTATCCTAATCCCAAATTAGCAGAAGTGGCAAGTTGAGCACCCCGGCCCGAAACAGACCTAATAAACAGACGCGGGGTCTGAATCCGACTTTATTAATTAGTTGGTCTGTTCGGTTCTGCAGCAGTTAGTTCTGCTTCTGGGAGCAGAGCGGTGGGTCCGACGTTTTTGTAGGCCACTATGTCTGCAGACGTAAACAGTTCAACAGCCACGACGGAGAGGGGATAACTAAACATTTGCATAGTGTTTGGGACAGTGATTACTAAATTATGCTCGGGGCTTTATCGGAACTGTATCTAAGGAAAAATGTGTGACGAACTTAAATACCTCTGGTTCAGCTCATTTCAATAATACAGACAATTACTAATCTGAAGTGTATAAATGATACAATTTGTTTTTCATGGATATTTATTTTTAAAATAATTAAGGAGATTGTTTCGATTCTATCAACAAAACTCAAATTGAGGAATTAAATGTATCTTCCAGTATTTAGTGAAGAGTATTTAAACATCTTCTATTTCAATCATTTAATGTACCATAGAATCAACTTAAGGATTATAGTGAGGTTAATGTGATATAAAGGATGAAAGATATACTACACCGACAAGGATCTTCTAGTTCATTAGTACCAATCTGAGGTATTATTTTTTAATATTGGTATTAATTTTTAGTATAATGGGTTTCTCTTAGAAAATGGTCCATTAGGTGAGGAAATAGGTTGTTATCTAATCCCATTCAATCGGGATCATCCGAGACTCACGTGACTGTTGAAGACTTAGGGGCTAAGAGTCAGTTTCAAAAAAAATAAATCTAGCAGTCATAAAATTATAATATATATTAGATTCATTATATCTATAATAAATTATAGATTCATCGACTTCATCAAAGCAAATAAGTGACTATGATGTTGATATTTATAATGTAAAGGGATTAATTCATCCATTTTCTGGGTGCTATTTTGTTTCTGTTTATTGCTATACGTAAGTCACTACTGCTATGCTGAATACTACTCAAAATATAAAGTATAATACACTTTCTATATAACTCTACCTACAAATAATGTATGGTGTCACCGATGAGCCTTAAAACAATTCAATTAAAATTAATGGAGGTATACTTCAAATCTTCCGGTGTGAATTTATTTTTTAATATATTAATAGTTACACATCGTAGGATCTCAATAAAAGTCTAAGTACATTACATTTTGAGTCAAATGATATCTATCACGTGGATCATCAGGTAAGGATTAAATTAGGAACGCATTTTCAGCTAGCATCATCCCCCAAAAAACGTCATTTCTTTAATAAACTGATCTTCAAAATATATGTGTGATACTTCATTCCTCTTAGATGGCTATGTTTCATGCACAGTTAGTTCAAATGAGACTTTCCTGGATGATCCGACATGCATGCGAGGTCATTTTAAAGTTAAACAGCCCATAAGAAAATGACAGATAATGAGCTATTTTTGGTTGATGTACATTTCTAGGACGTTAGAATTGCCCCAGAAGTATTCGGTCCAACCCTTAACAATTCATTGGCTATCCTATCTATTAGCTGGACGAAATATGAAATAGAAACATCAGGAGAGCTCAAATAGCCCGAATCTATAAATAGGGAATACAGACAGGAAGTACCAGGAGCAAATACGCGATGCCCCGGGCTCCATTAATATTTGTACTCATTAAGGACCGCGCGGCGGCCGGTCTCCTGTCAGCCGTTCTCATTTGTCTTCGTCTGTCCCTTCCTTTCCGGATTAGTTAGCCGGTTTTTCTCTTCTTTTTTTTTTTTTTTTTTTTGGTTATTTCTGAGTTTTCTTTACGCGTCCTTAGTGTGATAATGTGTCAAGTTCGAATCCAGAACGAGCGATCTTCCGAAACTTGTTTAACTGGCTGCGCGAAAGGAGATATATGATACGTCGGCTTTTATTCAGGGTACAGGGTAATCGCCTATATTTCTCGATTGGTTATCTGCTGAAACAGTCGTCAAAATTATCCAATCGACTTTAAAGGAATATTCTATAATATTTCGAAATTTGACGGTTAGGTGTTAAAATATTGTTAGGGGAAGCATGTTGGGACCTCTAGCCTAATTTTTAATAATACCTAAATCCCAGATTGGAAGTTATTTAAGATATAAAGCTCTGAGTTTTCACCATGGCTGAGGACTCTTTAAACACAAATTATGCAAACATAAATTCACACCTAGCACAAAAAAAAAGTACCGAGAGATAATAATAGAAATTGCTTAGTCAATAACTCGGTTTTAACAGATTTTTTGACAAGCCAATATTTTAGCTTCTATTTCATTATTTTAAAGCTATTTTTAGTGACTAGTTTGAACATTTTAATTTCCATTATTTAGTATACTTAGAAAAATACTATTTGATTAATTACTCAGTGATTTTCCGACGAAGGGTTTCGACGTCCGAAAAACTCCAGTTTAATAGAAGATTTGCAGACTTGACTCGATTTTTTTAAATACGAAAAAAATTAGAGTAAATTTGAACAAAATAAGTATGGTCTATACCTTATTTCATTACTGTATCTACATTCACTCCAATACCTATGCCACAAAAAAAGTATTTTTTTGTTCCCCAGTGTAAATGACGTTATTATGGTCGCTTAAAGTTAAGATGACCCTGGAGGGGAAAAATTCATAAAAAAATGGCAAGAGTACTGATCCAATGGGCCGACCGTTATATTCTTATTTACAAAACCTAAACTATACCTCCTTCCTCCTCCAATTTAGTAAAGTAACCTTAATGGACCGTTTCACCTGTCCTTCTCACAACCAATTGGTGGAGCACACCCTCAGTGATCTTGTAATGGATCTTCGCTTGCCAGGACCCGAAGGGAGGGGTTAAGACGGACCAATCACATTAGAGCTGCGCTAATGATCAGTAATGAAGTGTGTGATGGCGCAGCTAGCTGTGGTCAGATCAAAGAGCAGGGCACAGCCGGGCACTCTTGTCGTATGAAGAGGAGCACAGCCAGTTAATGAAATGCCCGGCCCCTCAACAGAACAGGCAATATTCTATCGGCCTTTGGTTCTCTTTGCTCTCTTTGGTTCCACTCAATACACCAGCTTGTGATTGCTTTTGAGGAATATGAAAAACTGGGATCGACTGACCGCTACTAGTTGTTGACTTTTATTTTGGAAAAAAAAAATTGAACTCTTACTTATAATTTTAATAATAATAATAATACCTTAATTACTCATTGCCTAATAAAAGGCAGATTGTAATTTTATCTTAATAAAATTGTTTGAAAACTTATAATTTTGAAAACAAAAAGTTTTATTTCAATCTTATTGATTTTAAACATGTTTTCATAGGATATGTTAACTGTTCGGTTAAGATTAAGAGTTTAATCTTCATTTGTGAGTCGATTTATGTTGGCCCAAGGCAGGTTTTGGTGTCCACATTACCGTCATAAATAGCTACAGCGTAATACAAATATGTATTAAACAGGTCCGTAGATATTTTTACGTCTTATGTTCAACCAAGCATTTAATTTTTAATGAAAATGTTTTTGGATTGAAATAGTTAATTTTTATTCATGTACATGTGGTATCTATTTCCAAGTTGAACTCAAGGTGAATACAGAGTTTCAAAGAAAATACAAACTAAAATTTTCCATATTCAAAAAGTCGATACATCGAAGGAGGTAACTTTTTCAATTCTCCGACAATTGATCAATAATGCCGGACCATCGGGAGAGCAGCAGCATATATTTGAAAAGGGTTTAATACTAAGGGCTGGCTGGCCAGGGGTAGACCCCGCAAACAATTCCCCGACCCAGAGAGTTTTCCCTCGGTAAATAAGAGATTTTTTTTTTAATTACCATTATCCCTTGCCCTGGTGTAACCATGGTAATATCATATTTCTGGATTACTTCCTACCGATGCACAAATGGTATTTGGAAAAACAAGAATGCAATGAATAGAGTGGGGAGGGTAGATTGCTTATGAGTTTAGTTAAAAATTCTGAATATTTTATTAAGCTGTTTTTACTGTCTGGCATGACATGAATTTCACCTTCAGAAATATTATTAATATTTTTCTCAGTAATGGAAAATATTTGAGTGGCTAAAATGGAAAATGCAACGTTAGGCATGCTAGTAGTGTTGTGAAGCAGGAACCTAAAGTAATAATAACTATTACAAATAGAGAAATATAAAAATTCAACTGGGTGTTAGTATGGAGTATCAAGCAGAGAGGATCCAAAGCTCCTCCACTCAAAGTAACCGTTATAAGTAATAGAACCATTTGAAAGGTTTTGTAAAGGTTGGAAGGGACAACAAAATTAAGGGCTGAGTATTAACATCTATCATGGTGATCAATGTTAGAAGTGCAGACCCTCCTACAAGCCTTCAGACCGCAGGAAATAACACAGGCAGGAGCCCCGGGTGATATGTCAGAAGGGGTTCAGAAACCAATATACCTTCCCCTGCTAATGTTGACAAGAAACATGAGCAACCTTTCTAGTTTTTTTTTTTTTACTCTTCATTGAACTGCCATAGTTGACATATATTACTGTCCGCCTTTGATATGGCCAGCTCTGCGACTCATATTTGTTTAATGTTCATTTTATTTTTAAACTTAATCTAGCAAAAGCTTAAAATATGCTTCACTAATCAAAGTCACAGAAGATAAATAAACTTCAAATAATATTTAGCTAAACAATAAAACGTAATGGATTTTACGTCACAAAGTACTATTATTGAGCTGATAGAAAACTGCTGTATATTACTGGTACATAGCTGGAGAGAAAAAACGGCACCCCAACTCCGCCAGTCAGCTAGGCTTATTATAATAGGAAATATGAACAAAGAAATTAAAAAAAAATCACTTGAAGATTACGAAAGAATATTAACCGGATGAAAAAAAATTATTACTCATCACTTTATCTTCGTATGTTATTCATAACCCTGTGTTTTTGAAAGATTTACTGTGAACACTTAAACGGCAATGTACGGAAGTACTCTTAAAATCCTAACGATTAATAAAGATTTAATTTTACATTATTATAAAGAATTTCGTTTAATTTATTGCGTGACTGTCTTATATTTAATAAACAAGTGTCAACAAAAACTGGCTTTAAATAATTTAAAAAATACTTTAGCACTTAAAAAAAAGTTCATATACATCAACCCATATGAAGTTGAAATAGGTACACACGTCGAGATTAACTGAAATGATTGCTATCAAAAGTGCAGATCTTAATATAGTTAAATTCAAATTTGTGGCACAGTAAGTGCAATAGTGTGCAAATAAAGATTACTTGCATCGAAAATATTATTTATATTTTTTATATCCTGACTCATTGGTATACTTGATTTTATTTTACGTTAATGTCCAACGGAGGTAAGGGTCCCTATGGATCCATTCTAGAAAAAGATAGGCATATCAGAAATAGTGTAAAACTGAAAAATAGCCGCATCACCCAGAATTCATGTAGTTATCGTTTACACCGTCACGAACCGTTGAAAAACCCGAAGCTGTTAAATTAGTTATACGCGCCAGAGCTTATTTTTACACTAATGCTGGATATCATCTGAACGTATAAAGAATGAGAGAGGAGAGAAATATAGCGTGGCCTCAGTCGTAATAAATACGGACCATTTTCTAAAAAAGACATATTTTATGAAAGGGGTGTACTCTATACTAAACTATATATAGAGCCGGGCAGGGATTACTCAAAGCACACTCGACGGCAGATGCAGTCACATTAAATCTTATAGTGCATATAGAGAAACTATCTCATTAGGGCCGTCATTAACTTCCACTCGCCATTTAATACTCGCAGGCCTTAAACGGCCGAAGCTCCCTCCCGGGCTGGATTATGTCTTATTTTTTTTCGTCTTGTTCCGATTCATATTTATTCCATTTTATCTTTTGCTGTTATTAATATCTTCAGCCGTAAGACATTCCAAATCTCTCGGATAAATGAATCAGTCAAGAATGTAAGGGTGACGATGTTTTTTTTTTTCTTCTTTCGATTTTAATCGCTTGCATCTTCTTCAAGTCCGATGCATCAAAGGTATCAGGTATTAATAAGTCATATAAGGAGTGGCATTCACAGATGTGCAGCAGGTCTGTAATAAATTAGTAAAACCAGATTTCTCTTCATATACTTTAATGATGGAAAGTTCATGTTACCCGTATACGCGACAGGTTGTAAAATAACTTTTTTTTTGGGAAAATTCGGGATAATCATATCTTCAGTCATCGTCAGTGAAGTATTCTATGGTTTTCCAAGTAAAAAAGAGTTTCAGAAGTATTGCGATTATGATAAAGGAATTGTGTAGTATTGTAGTTCCAAGGTGGTAAGGTGTGGTTTGTCACTAGCGGATTTGCAGCGAATGAATGTCTGGTTTGATGCTAAATATTGAGAAGTGGTTTGAAAGTTGTTCGTTGAGGAAGATTTGTACATAATTGAAAAAAAGACTAATCAATGCCAACGTGTTATAAACAAAAAAGTCATATCAGGGTTCAATTTCTTTGTTATATGTTTTTGTTTTTTTTGGAGGTTACAAAGTTTTATATATAAGGCATAAAGTAACAACATTAGTAGCAGAAAAGGGAACTACTAGAAGGGCTCTCCTTATCTCAAAAAAATTAATAGAGGAAATGAACTAAATTCTTAAATAAGAGTTTGCAATTGGCCAATAAAATACAGCAAAGACCCATAGAGAAGGGAAAGATAACCGCATAAGAAGAGACGACAAAGAGGATCAAGCTCTTTTTAAACCAAATATTTGTCCTCTGGCTCCTGCCCACTTGTCCCTGACTTGAATAACGTTGCCCCCGTAAGGAGGAGACTTTACCCGCCAGTCTGCTCCACTAAATCAACCTTGTTCCCGCTGGAACAAATATTTTTACCCACCCGCCGGTCTCCAATATCCCTTATCACCGACCAGGAGCCAATATTCTGACCTATTACACCGAATATATAACGGGAAAAAACATCGCTGTGCCTCCACTCTTATTTTTCATGCATCATAGTACACCACGGGACGGGAAAAATATAAAATGATGAGAATAATTAAATTAAATATCTTTATTTTTAATTTTTCTAATTACACAGTAATAGAGAGATATTTTATTCAGCCGAGGGGTTTTCAAATACACAATATAATTGTACCCAGTTTTTAGGAATATGTGCGTTAAGAATATAAGTGTGATATGCGCTGTCTAAGTAAATACAGGCGAAAAGGAAAACAATTGTGGGACAAACAACAAGGAAGGATATTAGTGGAAAGGTACGGCTGGTACCAGGTAGGTACCAACCCTCCTTAGTAAATTCTGATTCGGAGAAAAGATTTTATTACAGAGCCACAAATCATGTTATCAGAATTATCGTGATTAATTTGTCAGAAAGCTGATTAATGACATGAAGTTGGAAAAAAAAAAGAAAGGAAACTAGGCGTTGACACAAAAACGAAGAAACAGCCCAGAAGGTGAAAAAAACCCTAGGCGTGTTTGGATAACTGTGTTTTTCTCTTTGCTGTCTTTTGTCAGGTAATTGAAGGCACGCTCTTTTTGTTAGCTCCTAGTTCTGCTATAGAGCTCCTTTGGCGCTACGGTTGAGTGACTTTTTTCTCTCTCTCTGACGTTGCCTTTACTGATTCCGTCCTTCTCCGCAAAGCAGTCAGCAGTAAGACAATTGCATAAAGAGAACGAAGGTCACGGTTCTCTTTTGAGCGTGCTAATTGAGAAAATCAGCTCAATTTGGATAAGCGCTTAGTAGAAAAAGGAATACCGTCATAACAAGACAGTTATTTAAGCAAGTCTACGGAATTTCTTAAATATCTGAATACCTTTTTTTAATCTGTATAGAAATGATAACATTTTTGAACTGCATGTTTTTGATTTTATAACGTGATGATTTCATTGGGTATTCTAACAGCGGGGTCCACGACCTCGCTCACCGAAGACAATTTATAATATATTAATAAGTATGTAAAATTTCCTTCTCCAAAAAACATTTCATGAAAACACCGTTTTGAAAATATTTCAATTGTTATGAGTTAGTTAGCAGATGAGTGGAGCCCAAAGCAGTAGCAATATTTAACGCATGCTTTCTTAAATAAGTATTTTTATGTAAGTATAAATAAGAGAGTTGTTCCAGTGTCAGGTGAGTAATGAAACGATGTATCTTCCTTACTGACTTCAAGTTTGTTGACTGCTGGAGTTATGCTTGGATACAAAATTTGATTATTAGAAAGATATTTACCGCATTGCTTGTTCAAAAAGAAATCAAAAGACCTTTCGTATGCCATTGCAAGATCACACTGTCAGGTTTTACCAAGTACCCCTCTACACCATGGAGAAAAAATAGGTATATCAATAAATATAATATAATCCTTTTAATACATAAAGGAAGGGAATAAAGTAAATCCGAATCTTGCAGAATTTATAAACTTACAAGACAATTCATATTAAACACGGGCAAGCTTGATCAAGTCCTATTTAAGTTGTCTTTTTTTATACAGAATTTAATTATGTAAAGAGTAATGCATAGTAATCTATTTTATTTAGCTTCCAAAAACTTCAATTAAAACTCGCTCATCTTCGGTAAATATATTCAGAGCAAGAGAATTTGTTAGAATACTATCTAATTGTGTTTGGATTTGTAACAATTCTTTAATAATCAAGCTGATGACAGTGAACTTGCCATTTTAGTGACATTGTTTGAGGAGACTAGTACTGATCCTTTGGCTAGTAACTAGTGGACAGATAATTTATTTATCGTAATATTTTTACAAATAAATATTAAAATGCGCAACTATAATCAGATGATCTATAAAGGACGAGGAATAAAAAATAGATGTGTATCAAGATGTAACATCCAGTATGGGATTCATTTTATCACCTGGTTCCAATTACGAGCAGGAAGCAACTAACATACGGAAGCAATTTTTTACTCTGTCTGTGACTTTAGACTTTGATTGTAGATAGCATAATAAGTATTTAAAGTAACTATAAATAAATTAATGGTAATTGGTATCATGTTCAATATAGTGTAGAATCATCAGCTGCTGTTTTAATGATTACATATATATTAATAGGCAGAGATTCTAAATTAAACAACATTCTAGATCGGCTTAGGAAGACCATCCAAATTTATATTTTTAGCCAGTTGCGTACCTAGAGATTTTGTCACCTGGGGCGGTTACGAAGTCCACCCTTTCTAAGTCAATAAAAATCAAGATAGGTTATTTAGTTAGTTCAAACATACTGAACACATAATGATAAAGTATAAGCGCTTTTATCTATTGATTTTCCTTGCTTTTTTATTAGACAAGTTTTGTGTGATATTGCCAAAATTTATATAATCTGTTAGGTGTTTGTCTTTGAAAAGTATCAGAAGATCTCAATTTTATCACCGACGTATCTTAATGTGGCCATTGTCAATTTTTAATGCAAGGCACATCTCCACTGATTAAGCGGAAAAATATTGGGTCGTGGGGTCAACACGCATTTTCGTAAACTGCAGTATTATAATCATTGATTCTGTTGATTATAACATAATTATTTCATTTTTATATAAATTAAATACAAATATTATAAAATGCCACCCCAAAATAATTCCCCCCTCCAGATATTTTAATGTTTTTAGGATATACAAGTACTTAATTCTCATTTTCCATTCGAGAATAAGTGGTCTCATGCAAATCCCATCTACATCGAATACATCTTTGAGAACTTAATAATAGAACGTTATTATATATATTGACCTACCTAAAACTGTATAATTTACATTTATGTTAGAAGCAATTGATAAAAAATTTTATATTAAATAATTTTTATTAAATATTTTTTAACATTATTCCGTTTATAACAACGACATGGTCCGTTTATTATTTACAGCACTAGTGATGTGAATAAAAATACTCTGAGCAGACAAGTATTTAATTTTATGATGTCCCTTTAATTATAAGCGATTGACTGAGAATGGCGGTCGGTGAAGGATGGGCAAATATTATAAATCGATCAAAAGGTCAGTGGCGAAAACGTACAATCCTTATGAGGTCTGGTAGTTCTGCTTTTGCATATCGGCGATTCAACTGACCTTTAGTTCAATGGTTGCGCGAAGGTCAAAATATGCAACGAGACAAACCACTTTTACGCTCTGTTTCTACAAGACAAAAGACCGCTAGATAGCCAGAAGCGTACAGAGGGAGCGGCCGGGACCATTGAACCCTCCTATACCTGGAACAGAGAACAATATGCCTAGGCATGTAGATCTAGGCGTAGACGGTAGCGAGAGCTCTATATGGGAAAGGCATAGTTGTATCGCCTTACATGGCGGCCGCTGCTGGCCAAGGGATTCCCCTCCGCAATGCTCGGTAAGGGATCGGAGGAAAAATAAACGAGGATCCCTTGTACAAGGTAAACAGTCTTGTTTGACCCTCGTCCGTCGATTCTTGGTGTGTGCGCTCGATGCATCAAGGGTCCACAGCCCAATGGTACCGCTTGCTCCAAGTCATGAGTGCTACACATCAAACTAATTTAATTCTGCACGTGTCATATATTTAAGATTCATGCAGCCACCACTTCCAAAAACAGCGGAGGAAGAGATATAAGGCTGGAAAATAAATTTGTAACAGTATATTTCTTCGAAGTTGAAGAGCGTTAGGTCTTATATGAAATAGTTCTGGAAAGCAGGATAAAATCTGCCAGTTTTAAATCTATTCAGCGAAATCATTTAAACTGTGAAATATAAAAAAAAAAACGAAATGATCAATGAGCGTACAGCAGGAATTAACATAACATTCCCCTCCACCCTAATTAAGTAAAAAATTAATGCTTACAATCATAAAAGCGACTCAGTGATGGAATCTCAACCTTCAAAAGCTTAGCTCCGTAAATCGTAGGGAGCATCACCAAAATTATTCACGGATTTTAATATATATAGCAAAGATGGTCAACAACCTCAAATAAATAATGAAAATAAACCAAAGCCTTATTATAATATCAGGATTATACAACATTTCAATATGAATGAAAACCCTACTCCAGCAAACCGTCAAGATACTTCCAGAGAGGAAGTACTTTTTTAACATGTAAAAACACTTGAGGTATAGTTTTTCTGAGAAAAATTAATTCATAAGATACAAAACGTTTACCGGAATCGTGTTTCGGCTGGCAAATCTGAGTGGGAAAAAGAACCCTTTTGATTTTTGTCAGGAATTAATAAGCGTAAAATGGCTGAACATAAAGAGTGGAGTTATTTTCAATAAGAGACCACCATGAATAGGGAACGAGAGAAAAAACCGGGAGGAATAGAAAAGTCCATCAATCCACAGTCTGTGATCCGCCGAAAGGGTATTATTTCATTGAGAAAATTAACTTACTTAAAAAAAAAAAAATAAATAAAAAAGAGGATGAATAAAAAAACTGGTAATAAAGAGAAAAGAGTCCGTGAAGAACAAAACCACGCCCAAATACCGGAATGAAACAGAAGTTTTACTTTTTTGTCACTTTGAAAGATAAAAAACAATGGGAGTAAAAATCTTTTGTTGCCCCATCCCTTTTTATACAAATGTCCTTTTAAGCAAGTAGATGAAAAGGGAGCCTCTAGGCTGTATAAATGTGTTTAAGGATGAGGGCAGATTGAATTAGAGGGGTGGGGTAGGCTCATTAATATTATGAAGGGTTAACAAACTTCTGTTCTCATTGCAAAAATTACTGGATTGACTCCATCTGTGTTTCAGTATTGTGTTATACTCCTATCGTTCACTGAGGTCCTTATTTTATGGTTTGGAGAGCAGTTATTGTCTGTGTAAGTCTCATTGATCAAATAAAACTAAATCAAATAAAACTATATAAATGTTGCATCAAAAATAAAAACAATAATTAATATCACAAAATCACTCTTGCCCTTTCCCAACAACCGAAAAACGGCATGAATATCACACAGGTGACGCCTAATATAAATCTATCGCTCTATTTAATAAAAAAAGGTACACTTACTTAATACATGACCTTTTGGTCATAAGAAACATAAACCAATTGACATACTTTAAGAGTGGAGGGACTGGGGATAGGATAGGATGCCCAGCCTGTCTATGTAGACTTTTTGGAAGTATAATCATCAACCAGAAGGTATCAATGGGGGCTTTTCACATCCACGCTATTATGCCAGCAAAACTTCTATTGCATATTCACTGTGTGTTACTTTGTTGCAATGTTGTAAGAAAATAAATAAAGTATATCATATATTTAATACTATTTAACCAATTTAGAATGTTTTGTGCATAAACTACCTTAATTAACTGTGACCATCTGGGAATCTGTTTTTATGTTCATATTCGATGAAATACTGCTTGAAAATATTGGAGTGAGTCTTAACGAAAAAACATATTTAATGAACGTTCCCGAAATGTAAACGTGTTTAAAAGAGGCTTTGTTAAGTAGAAACACGTAATACGTGACCGAGGTCCTTAGCCTATCTTCAAAATTTATATCGCGGCGAAAAATCACCTGAGAGATCTCGTTTACTATAAAACAGCCGATTAACGAGATAATATATACTTATAACTAACGATTACAGATCAAGAGGGTGGCGGAATGGAAGATAAAAAATGCAATTCCTTCGAGCTGATGGGACGTGATGATTATGGATTGAAAATAGACTTGATGAGAAGGTCAGCAGCTAGGGTCGTACGAGCTGTCTCAGCGGATAGGTGGGTATTTATTAAGGGAACTACAATTTAAAAATGCGTATGTCACAGCGAAATACCTCTTAAAAAAAAGCATTAATCTGGCTTACATTTAATATAAAAGATGTTAACTCCTATTGATATTACATATCAGAAACAAACTTACATCTGACAGCAACCCTTTTGGCGACAAAATAAAGAAGCATACAAACGGTTGCTTCAACACTAACATTGACAGAAAACTTTCACATGTGTACTGCTAAACATTATTCTCAATTATTATTGATCAATAAGCAAGAACTATTTTGCAATATAAAATTCGATTTTTGATAACACAAAACATGAACCGTTTGAACGTGAATATGTCAAGAAATTTCCATGACGACAACCAAAGCGAGCATTGAGAGGGTAATAATGCTTTCCAGAGCAAAACATACATCAAGCTAAAAGGAGACTTGGGTCAAGATGTAAGGACTATTCTTGATACTTTTTTTTCTTTTAATGCTTTATTTTGTTTTACAAATTGGTCAATAAACAAACAGTCAATAAAGTAGACAAAGATAGTCTTCTGGGCTCTTCGATAGGAAAATAAAGTAAAAAGTAAGATTTGATACTAATATCGAATCGGCCTAGTTCCTGTAGAATAGAACTTAGAGACAGTGTGGAAAAGGGTTTAAATGACAGTATTATGAATACATAGGAGTTCTAAGTAGATGCTCAAAGAAAAGGGACCAACCACTCCCTGAAAATCTAAAGAACGGGTTATGATTTATTCATCGGATGTCCCTCGCTGATGATGCAGTGATGAAGGCACATCTGCCCCGGCCACTCCGCTCTGGAATTAATATTCTAAATCCGGGCTGGCAACGTATAGATAACGCTTAATTAATAGCCGGTCACGATATGGCGCAGATGGGACTCACTGGCTTCCTCCCTTTGTGGCAAGGTGATCCTTCTTCAGTGGCTTCAGAAGCGTATTAGCGACATACATGATAAAAAAGTAAAATAAATCTGCATGACAATCATGCAAAAAAAAAATTACGGAATAAATTCCCTACAGGAATAGATAAAATTATTTTAGTTGGCAATCGTACAAAAATGATTCGACACAGAATATTACAAAGTGCAAGCATACGGTAAAAATAAATTTAACGAGATACCTGACGGTGGTCGTGATAAACAGTTATATCAATATTTGTTTTTAACATGAGAAAAATGGCTTCCTAGACAGATTTCCTCTGAGGGGGAGTGAGAAAAAATAACTTGTGTACGGTTCATTCACTAAGACTCCTTTGCTGTTGATACTGTCCAGACTAGGGTCTTGAACCCCCACACAACAGCCATGCTCTAATTTGACACTGAGCGAGGAAGAAGAAAGTAAAAAAAGGAAGAGAGAAGTGTGGCGACGACCGGAGAAGCTTAACAGTCTGTGGCGGCATCGGCTACGATTTACGAGTAAACAGGAGAGGGGGAGAATGTTTGAATACAGAGTGGCTGATCGTAAACCAAGGTGTTGAGGCAGGGCAATGGTTAAGTCTTCTTTTTATATATTTTCAGCTGGTGTGTTTTATGACTGAACAGTTCGTCAAATAAATAATTTAAAAATTGATTCTATAAAATCCCGTTTAAAAAACATTCATGTCACGAATTAATTTCAGAAAATTATTATTTCCGATGTAATACATCTATTACATAATACATAGTTACTATCATATGAAAGAAACGAAGCGAATATTTCTGTATTAACGGCTGGATTTCATACATCAGGATGAAATATATTTTTCTGATGAATTTTCACCGGGTTTTTTTTTTTATTCACATTGTTTAATTAGATATATAATTCATCGCAATTCAAAGGAACGTATAATATTTTTCGGTTTTTGGAATACCAGAAACCTGTGAGTTTTCACTAATGTTTTTTTCTTGTCATAAAGGCTTTATTCCTCAGTAAACATCCTCCCCCCCCCCATAATGGAAACAGGATTAGTCACCCACTTCTATTTTCAGAAGAGAAACAGAATTGTTATTTTAGATCTAATTATGGGCTTAGTTGCCCAGAATATATTAGTCAATAATCCCTGATGAGCTACCAAGAATATAATTATAAATATTATGTCAAAAGTTTACACAAAATGTAGGAAGACCTATATTTTCATTTCCTGCAAAACTACACTGGCTCGTGTACAGAATTGAACTAATATCAATAACATCATAAAGGTTTACACTAATTTATTTACTTATGAGGGCGATTAATTGTCATATTCGATGGTTAAACATATTATTAGTTTTCCTAAGGTAATATTATTTCCTAAATCAAATAAATTAACTCCATATGTCTTAAACGATATGGTCAGCCGACTAGGAGTTAGATGTTGCTCGGTTGCATCCTTTACATAGGGCTGCCATCTCTAAAACCTGCTCCCCGGACCGGAAGCGTAAGTTCCCCGGATTTTGGAGCTATCACCCCGGACATTTCAAAACGTATTCCCGTCTCGTGTTACTCACTTCTGCGTTTTCTTTATTGCTAAAAGATTTATAATAATTTACTTTTGTTCATGTTATTTACCTTGCCTATAATATATCTGCAATAGCGTATAGGGTGATTTCCTATATACTAAGAATCGCCACACACGTCTACACATCTAATATTTTGCTACGCAGCTAAATAGATCGCTCGCGCTCGCCATTCGCCAGATCACGCCATGCGTCGGTCAAGCGCGCCCCACCCCCGCTCGCCGCTCGCTTAGTAAAATAGCGTCGGCAGCGCGTGCGGTGAAATACCTAATCCATAGTTTTTATTTACATAAATTATGGGAACGGATCTGATCGAAAACCCGGACTTTTATCATAGTCCGGGTTGCACCCGGACTACAATTTAAACCCCGCCCGGACGCTCCCCGGACGTCTTCAAAACTAGGACAAATCCGGAGAAACCCGGACGGATGGCAGCCCTACCTTTACATCACGATAGGGCAGCTGTTCGCTATCCGGCTAAGGAACAACTCGACCCCAAAGAGACTATCTGCGAGGATAAAGGTTGGCTACGCCAATGTTCACGGAGACCTACGGCCTAGGTAAGAGCCGAGCTTTGGCGGGAGATAAGAACGGTATATATACAGGGTTAGGCCCCCGGGGCTGGGTGATGTCGATGTATCAGTTCTAATCGATACATCGAAGCCGCTATAAGTGGAGAACCGTGTAGCATTAGAGACATAGGCAGAGTATTTGTCGGGCGGGTGGCTATTTGTAGCCGGCTTTTTCTTGATTTATTGATAGTCAGCACCTTCCAACGTCAACGGTCTGTGGACGAGTCAGACGTAGTGGTGGCGGAACTCGCACTGACTAGAAAACATTGTTAACGAATCGTTCAAACATATTAAGTGGATTAGCATCAAAACATGATACTCTAATACCCAATTGTTTGCTACACTCTCCCCTATTGAACCCACTAAAATGTTACTTATATACGAATAGCCTATTACACCCGCACTAATATAAAGATATTTGACGTAGTCTGAAAACAGCAACATCAAAAACCAGTTCAACTACAGTATCAAATAAACTGTTAGAAAATACAATAGAAGACTTATAGTAATCAGGAGAGACTTTAATGCGAAGAATTCACCTCTCATTTTATTACTATGGCCAATAACACACAAAATTGAAGTGCTCACCTCAATCACTATCGAATGAGAACCGGTTAATATGCAATTAAAGCCACTTCAATCAGATATCAAACGCACGGGTACTAACATTCGCCAATATCGATTGAAAGGGTACAACTACGTTGCTTAGTGGACCAAAGGCCAATCACCCCAATATGATCAGGGCGGAGAAATATTTACCTAACGTAGCCTCGAGCTATCCGGGACACAATAGTGTGCATCGTTTCAGGCATATTAACACTGTTGACCTTTCGCGGGCCGCTATCGGACTTGTTCAGCCGTATTACTGCAACTGATACCACCAGTATCTGCCTCGTTGGCCGGCACCAACTTCCCACAGTCAGCGTAATCTGCATGATCTTAACGGTGCCACGCTACATAAAATGTATTCGGTTACGCAACGATGCAAGATTGATTTAAACAATTATAAATTCTTATCTTTTGCATTTTAACATATTTATTACAAGTTTACAATCGCAAACTAATTCAACGACATTTGGACAATATAAATACAAATAGTTAGGCTTATGTTCTATAGAACAAAAAGTGATAGCGAAACCTATCCTGTAAAACATCTGTCATACTTTGTCTTCTAATTTCCTAATTACGAGGTTGTGTCATGGTGGATTGGCTAAATTAACTACTTGTGGTATCAACGTTCTGGGTTGAAATCCCCAGATCAAACGTGAAATTCTGTGACTTTTACCATTAGAAGTGAATAGCTTCCAATAGGATATCCTACGATTCCTGCATGCAAATAAATAAATTAACAAAAACGAGTATATATTGTTCCAAAAGTAATTACATAAAACTTAATAAATATATATATTTTACTTAAAATGTATTATGGGAGCGACATAATATGAATGTATTCACAGTTTTCAGCTTGTACCTGAAACATAAATCTAAAACGGATTAGTTAAATCACCAGTGGGTAATCGCTTGAAATTATTGCAACATGATTTCTATTTTAAGATTAATGAAAATGACTCGATCCTAGACTTCATTTCATGTAAGTAGGGTATGTTATAACTTATTATATATAGTAGCAGCTCAGAATCAGATAGGGTAAGAGCGCGAGAACCACAGACGCCCTGATATGAAGTGGCATGGCATGATAAGAAAGGCTGAAAATACCGAGTTAACTATAGGAAGGAGTTCTGGAGGTCAATCTCCATTTCGATTTCCAAGATGGATTGCAGGGGTATGAGAAACAAGATAGCGATGCTACAGTGAAATTAGGATAATTTTGTACGGAATTTTAAAAACTTAGAGTGAATGTCTTCAAGGATAGTGGGTACATTAACGTAAGTATGGAGAGTTTTATTGGTGACTTAGAATGCGGAACATGTACTACTATTTTTCTTTCGCTAATGATTAGTAGAATAAGCTTGATCACCATCCAAAAAAAACAACAACAAAACACAGATCGGGTGCTGTTATATGCTCCTGGAATCGATCATTGGACACCACTGTTCCTATCCGTTGTTCAGTAACGTCTACAAGCCCCAGCCGTTCCACGTTACCTCTAACATTGACGAAAGGTGAACAGAGCTCTCCTCAAAGTTATAATTAGGAGGATAGCTCCCATTTTATAACGGAAGGAATGAGGCCTTACGGATTTGCATATCCTTACAGCCGGAGCAGTTCCAATGATTGAGTGCGGTCGGTTGCAATCCTGTTTCTTCCAGCGGAGATCTGCAATGCATTTCAAACAGCCCTGGAGCTGAGGGACCGACTCCATTTAAATAAATCCCATCTATCGATCCCGATAGTGCTGCATACGATCTGTGCAAGGGAGGAGGCTGTGGATATTTTCTGACAGGGGCGGACAATTTACAGGTGTGTAATATATAAATTATTGTCAGTAACATGCTGTTCCCTAGAGGTACTAAACAAATTATGTCTTTTTCACAGGCTGAATTTAAGATAGACGAGAGTTGTAAATTGAATATAATTGGACATCAGCTGAAAACATGTATCTAAACTACGAGCGCCTTTACACGTACGAGTTACATTTCAAACCAAGAAGATAATTTTCTGCAGCCCAGCATTCGATTAAGAATGGCTGGAACTCAACTACAAAAGAAAACTAACATTGAAATCTTTGAAAGAATGCCTTAATTAAACATAATTTATCCCATAATTAGATTTAAAAACTTTACACTTAAAAAAAAAACACCTGTAATCCTCCGGAGCCACACTTCACCCTATGGTGAACTTTAACTAGTTCATCATTATATGATAGTTATTAACAGTTTTGAAGGTAGAAGAAAATTTGGTGTAATTTAAAACCTAAATTATACCATTTCTTCCAATTTAACACCTGATTGTTCATTACTGACCATAACTTTAATTCAACACAAAGAGACATACAATGATCTTTTCTAAAGAGTACACCCTAAATAGTATACGTGCATAGCAAAGGTATACATGAAACATTATCGCGCCAAACAACTAAGAGGTAAGACATTAAAAATTAGATCTTACAACTGATCATTTTCGTACCGGCTACCTTTTTTTTTTGGAACCCCAATCAGGTGATGTGTACTTGTGATGAATGATATCATTCATACCTAGTATACAATATCACATTCACTCTCTCATTTTATACATTATTTACAATATGTACCAAGCCCTAGAATTCACCAAACTTACCTACAGAAATGTTTGATGCCGGTTATCTAAGTTCAAGATTTAACCGAAATTAGTAGGACGACTCGATATTATTTTTTATTTTATTTTTTTCCCATAGTCCCTTTAAATTTACAAATAATCATATACAATTATAGATCCTCAGGCGAATCCACAAATTATTTTTGTATTTCCTGTAGAGTCGCTACATTATATACAGGTGTTGTTATTATAATAATTATATAATGAACAAACAAGTATATTGATACTCATTATACGTGACTGGACTGAACTGACTAATAAAGGTGATGGGGCTCACCTTTTTGATCAAACTTAAAACTAACTTACATACTAATTCTTAACTTATTTTTCTCAGACAGTCTGGTGCCATCAATGGAGTGGTGGGGTCATATGTTTGGGTTGGTTAGGAGCTACAACGAGCGGATGAACCCACCGACGGCACAACAAGCAACGGGTGCAGGTCAGCGTTCTTCAACCTCTCTCGAGAGGTATGTCAGACCACTTTTCGCATGATCCCATTCTGGAAATGTTGGAGGCATTTGGCTGTATTGTCAGTCAAATGGGAAAATAGTGGGCCACCGACAGCAGAGCGGGCCGGAGGACAATTTGATAACATTATTTTTTCTTTCATAGGCCTTTTAAATTTACAGAAAATTATGCTCAGACGAATCCGCCTAAACGAGATTCGATAATTTTGATTTTCTTAGCTCTCAAATTTTTAAGATTATGGATAGGGTAAAAATAAAGGATTTTATTTGGGGTGAGTGGATCCTTTTACTAGTAGTACCTGTTTGAAGGTGGAGTGAGGGAATTAAGGAGTGTGGGAAGCCTCGGTAGAGGTGGAAATGTTGAGATGCAGTGGCGAGAGTCCACTGAAGGCTAAGCCTAGAGTCTCTCTAGGCATGTAGTGCAAGCTCATTCAGTTGGATAGCAGTGATGGGTGCCCGTCAGAGGCTTGTTGTTGGTTGGCAAAGGGCCGTAATGTCCACCAATTCGAGAACATGATCATCTCTTTATTTATTAATTCCCAACGGACGTAACTTCATCGAGACGAAGTGCATACTGTTTTCACCACGGCAACGGATAAATATTTGGCTCATAACCTATTCATTTATAAAACAGACCCATTGTTGATCACCAAAATATCTATTAAGTAAGATACTAAATCACTATATAAACTCAAATGAAGAACCTGTGAGCCAAATAACACCTGATAATTCAGAAACAGTATTAGGTGTGAAATATTAGCCGAGCTTGGCAAAAACAAAGACAAAGAGAAAGGTGCACAAAGAGCACGGCATATAAATACGGAGATGAAATATGAAGGTATAGCGAGGAAGGAGCGTGCTACAACTTCAACAAGGGTGGGGGGGGGGTCACGATCCATGGGGATGACAGGGATAGATCCACGCAAGGAGATGGGAGGCCCACGATAGGCTACCATTGTCCATGCCGGTGTTACAGCTTAATACAGTATCACAGGGAGTGTCTATTCCACTATTACGAAATAATTAGGCTTACACTTCATAATATCAACGTCACATTCCTAATAATGACAGAAATAGGATAGGATACAAATAACAGCGGAATGAGCAGGAGAGAGAGAATGAATGTGAGAGGAGGTTGGGGAGAGATCTATTTGCTCCATAATTGCTAATAGATTGAGGTCGAGAGAACTTTCCGCGGGCCTAACTTGGAAAACCGCAATATAAACAGGTTCCTGTTTCCAAGTTTCCGATCGGTAATTGTCCTACTGTCGAACAGGTACAGCCTGGATTTGTAGTTAAAGCTGTAAGCTGCCTCCTCTGCCGACCTCAAATCAAACTTAACCGCAGGTGAACTATTCTGAACTGAGCATAAACAAGCGGGCGTTCAATGTTATATAATAAAATGCATCATACAAACATAAATGAATTCACGGTGATGAAGATGATATTCACGAGCCACGATTCGTTTTTATAAATCAGCAAAATAGAAAGTTAAATTTAGGGTTGGATGCCGTTGGTTTTCTTGAATATACAATAAAATAGAATAAGCAATGAAATAATATAAATAAACAGATCGCAATACAAATCACTCATAGGAAAATAACAAACAAATGTCTCACTGAAACATAAATGTATAAACAGATAAAGGTTTATGTTCTACTTGAAAAATGCTTGACCAGGTTCGTCCTTAGGGATTAACACTTCCATCCAAATTCCTTGGCGTCTCCTAAAGCGGCCATATATTCATGATTTATTGTAAAAAGATAGTATGGTTTCCTGGTACCGGTCAACATCCCTACTCATGACTCTGTCACTATCTCTCTGGACGTCAGCGAAACTGTGAGACGCAGGGAGCTGTGTTGCCTCCGACTTCTCCACCTCCTTCACTTGGGGAATCCGGGGGGGGGGGGGGATGAGGGCTCCTGGACAGATTAAGTTTGTAAATATCGCATAAATGTTGGTGTGGATGTGAACTGTACATTTAACTGAGTGGAATTGTATATAAAGCACGAATGATCCTTTAATTCAGAATCATTAATGTTGACAACAAAATCGTAAATATTCAAAAATATAGATACAATTTTTTTTTTAGTAACTTTGGTCAAAAAATAAGGACCAAAACGTTTTAGAAACGTAACTCATACATAAAATTGTAATGTATTTAGAGTATACTATATTTTGGGATGAAAAACCTACCAAATAAAGCAGGATGATCAGGCTTTTAATTTAACAATTTACTAATCTTACACGCCTAGTTTAAGCTATATTTGATAAGCTCTTTTATGTTAGAGTCTCCGGATACATGCCAGAAACCAATTCTTCATCACTCAAGGTCACACCTATGCACACATAGAATTACTCGTGATGTTTTCTTCCATCTTTTTGCTGTCGAGGCCTTCAAAGATTTTATAGGAAATATAATATGGGACACATATGACTTTCTCATTATAATCAAGAAGTAGGGAGAACCGAAGGGAGCGTCTCCAGTTCAAGCTAACGAGAATGAGCGAACACTATTCAAGTGATCCCCGACTCGTGTTACGGCCTTGGAGTGACACACATATGTGCGATCTGGGCGGATCCTCAGGACACTGATGTAACTCTAGCTGCTGGCCAGGTGGTTGAGGCGAAACTCCAACCGACAGGCGGGAGGAAAAAAACTTGTTGGTTTTCTGTGCACATGACAGTCCAATTACGAGGAGCTAAGAATCAACATTTTGTCATCCCTCCTTCTCTTTATACTACGTCGCTTAAATTATCAAGTTTACCATAAGTCTTCACTAAATATGGACGAAAATTCAGGAATACATACTTTAATTGTCCTCTACAATGTCGGTTGAAAACCAAGACTCAGGGAAATTTCCCCGTCAGAAATAAAAATCGACCCAATGAGAGAAATCATAAATAAGATTTATATAAGCCATTTCCAGTCTGCATCAGTCACTGGTAAGCCTTTTTTGTAAGTTTTGTAACTTTTTCAAGTTGAATCAGTCAAGTGTAAACCATCTTCAAATTTAAAAATACTTTTCCTATTAAAAAATTCTTTTCCTCCGTTTTTAATCTCGTATGCTCATCTTCTACCGCAACCTATCTGAATACCTGCCTGGACAACTGCCAGACTTCTGCAAAAGGGTGCTATCACATATTCCAATGCCTATATAACCTTAATAAACGAAGAGAATAGAGAATAACTTTTTAACCACTTGGATTCCTATATTTTATTAATAAAAAGAGTATTTTCGTTTTTGTTTAAACATTTTCTTATAATGAAAAAAATAATGTATTATAAAAGAACACAGCTTTTTTGTCTTTCTCAAATTGCTACCGCTTCAATTTCTTTCCAAAAAATGTTATTTTTAAAAAAAGCACTTTCGACAGTTCTAAGCTGTCATCTTCAGTTATCTAAAATAAAATGTCAAATGTTAACTTGGTTTGAAAATGTCTTTCTATTCTACTAAAATTAAATTCTTAAAATTTGGCCATATCTATCTTAGGCCTCCGGCTCATACTACTAGCGGAAGAGAGGAGCCCTATAAAACTTAGACATGTGCATAATTGACTTCGAAGTACAGCGTTTTACGTTGTGAAAGGCTATTTACGATTTTTAAAATTATGTAATCAGTGATCTAGAATTCTCAATATTGTTAGTTTACACTGTTCCCTGAACTAATAAAAAGTATTATTGGCTACCATTAACGCGCAATACAATGAGGGTACAGAGAGATGATGGTCCTTGATATTTTAATTAAATCCTTTTAATCTCCTACGTAGCAAACGAATCTAACGCAAATATTCCATGGAATCTATTTAAATAACGCTGATTAAACCAAACGCCGATTTCATATCCTCTTTTATGAAAAAAAAGTGAAACAAAAAAACGATACACCTAATTAAAACGGGAAATTCGTGTGTGCGTCGAAAGAGGGAGAAGAGATGTTTGAATGAATATTCAAGTAAATATTTGAAAACGGAAAAATGAATCAGTGAATTAGCTGATTGTTTACCCGGACAAGCAACGACATAAAAAAATATGTAATTTATCTGCTGAGAAAATAATCAAATATTCGAATATGTGAATATATAGTAACATTTCATTTGAAATTCCTCATGGGAGTGTATGTGATTAACAGACTCTTCATTTCCTTACTCACTCCTTTTATCAAGTGACCACGTTCCTCCAGCTTGTCCAATATCCAATTTCAACTCACTGACAGATTGTCTAAGACCATAAAGAAAATAATTACGTAAAGAAAATGGAAACCGTTTCCTTTGGACATCAACGTCACTACCATCAAAGAGTCTTCTATATTGATTAATTTTGATTGAATTACATAAAATTTAATTAGAAAATTATGTAAGAACACTCTTTCAGGTGGGACTACGAAGAAAATTTTTCTCATCCCTTGACGAGAACTTGGAAGAAACTTGTTTAATTAATTAATAACCGGCACTGAAGAAATTCCAGGGCTACCAAAGCGGCACTTACATCATGTACTCAAATTGCTAAAGCTTGGAAAGAAAATATTTGGCTTAGGAGGCAAAACCGGAATGGTGATTTGTTTTATTTTGAGACTATGGGTTTATTCTATATGGGTCAAATGAGTAAATATAGTTACTCATTTTACATATAGAAGACGAAAGGGTATATGTAAATGTAAATGGAAAAACTGGGAATGGAAACTGTATACTTTGAGCATAAACTGGTACACTTGTATCACAATCTATGAAAGACAGCTGTATGAAATATAGAAAGCTATAGGCAGGATGATAAACTTTTAAAACGAGTTTATCCCAGCACTAACAACAGAGTTCCCAATTCAATGACGTCCGAATAAACAAGCTAATATATCCCAAGTATGGGGAAAAAAAAAAAAAAAAAAGGAGAAAAAAATTCATATTCAATAGCTCCTTATCGGGGACGTTCCCCCGCTTCTTTTTCTCCTTTCCCCTCCTCCGGGGAAAATGGAAGGAGCAGAACTCCGTTCCGACGTCTGCCTCCTTATCGGACGGAATTGATAAGACGGGCAATTACTTCTCCAGAAGAGCAAGAAAACAGTTTGTCATTATAAAGAGATCCGAGTCGGTTGCAGGAGCATCGCTCATGATCTGCCACGATAAAGCTCCTAACTCTCCATTATTGCGGCCGAGTGGCTCCTCTATTTGCTTCTCTCAGGGCTCTATCTCCTTTCGGCGTCTCTCTAAGTGCGTGTGTTTACGGCGATTTGAGACACTAGGATGGAAATGATATCACTAACATGCTTACTTCTTGGCAACAACATACTTTACAACGAGTATCGATAGCGCCAATCTTCCAGATTGAATTAGGAACTTCAAATTGTAATTACTTTTATAATAATAACATATATATTGATAAGGTAACATATTGTAAAAACGGCTTCGATCTCGAGACCACTTGATCGTTTGGCAGGTGCTTTTCCGTTTGAGGTGATTTCCCATGAGCAAACTTTGTTACATAATGGATATAATGATACAACCTTGTTCCATGGATGTCTGCATGTTTCAGAAATGCAAAACTGTCACCCCTGAGACCATGTATCTTTTCGTGGAAATACAACTCAGGATTCTTACTTTGACATAAAAATGGCATCACGTTTTGGATGTATTATTAAATCAAATATTTGTATTTGAGACCCTACAATCTCTATTGAAGAGACTCTACAATCTCTAATAATGTCTCGTTTTACATCCTAAAGCACGGCCAAAACAGTAAATGAGTATATACAATAAACACTTTGGTTGAAAGCTAAATGTCAAGTAGTTGTTCTATAAAAGTTAGGACCTCTTCTGGTGAAGAATGTCTTGGCTGTGAAGAAGAAGGGTCATGGCAGCTAGTGCTTCACGACTGGACTTCTCCCATCGAGTATTCCCATTTGTATATTTTTTTATGTACCCCTCACTTTTATTCATGGCCAATGTCATCCATAAAAAGGACATCTTAGAAGGACTAAAATGTCTTTACTTCCGCACATAAATATACTTACATGACAGGAAAAAACATTCTTCCAGTAATATTACTTTGTATACTATCCAAAGAACGTGTCACAGTATGCGTATAGTAAAAAAAAGAAAAGCATTGCAAACTGGCGTGATTGGAGTTTTGATTGGGCGATCAAATCGCAGAAAAGTAGCGATGTTTCAGCGAGCAGCCAATATAAATGGGACACACTGAAGAGCTGAGCAAGTTACTCTCAATGGAGATATCATTACAAATTACTCTTCAGAGGGGGAGGAAGGTTCTGAAAAGGCGACCGCTGTGGCCAAGAACCGGCAATAAAGGGGGCCCATCTGCCGTACCCTCGGCTCCGGTGCAGGACATCTCCCTCTCATATCCCTCTGATTTATGATACTTGCATGGATTGAGCAATGCTACCAGCAGCGGACGTATGTCCCTACTAGCAAGGTCTAGCAAGGGATTAGTCATCTGATTAATTTGCCCAAGCTAAACCAGTGGCATCGGGGAGCAGCTGAGTCTGATGAGGCAATCTGATGTGTGCGGGGATGGATCTCCCTAGGGCCTGTCTCATTTGTCATATTTAATACATTAATCGTAATTCACTCATCAAGTAGGCTTGTCCGGGCATTTCTGAAAGCAAACATGTGTTGACTCATAATTAAGGTGGTAGATGTTCTCTTGGGCTGAAGTGTCCTTTTCCGAAAACTCGTTTTTTGAACCGGTCCAAAATAATAAGCTCTTTAAGTATCATAAGCCTAATATTTTGATATTATAAAATCAGAAAGCCAGTCCAACTTAGTTCAATACAAGATACATTTCAAACACGCATCAAGCCAATTTTGGGACAAAGACTTCTCATATGTGTACTTTTATTTCATCTCCGATGCTAAAATCAATCAAATAAACGCATTTTCATGGTATTTAAAAAGGTAAGCATTTACTATATAAATTATGTTTTAAAATGCTTTCCTATGAAACATGTTGTACCCCTTCAACAAATCCAGAGTGCGGAGAACGTGGCATGGTCTTCTGCCCCAAAGGAGGCACTATTGATACTGCAGATCATTGAATAATGCCTGACATTTATTAACAACTTAGCTCTTCAGAGACTTTATGAAAGAAACATAAAGCTTTTTCAGCATGTACAATAATTTTATCAAGCGACATTAGCGATAGACACAATTTGTCATAAACAAATTATTTTTCATAAACGCGCTATTAAAAAAAAAATCCAAGAACTAAGCCTATTTAGTAAGGGAAATGTTTTTAAAAAGAAAAGAAGGTATTTATGCAAGGGAGAGGCCGAGAGGTGGTGAACCCAGCCAAACGCTGGGTTGTTAAAACTTCAAAGAGTACCAGGACCCCCACAAGCTCTTTGTGAGGTATTCCAGACATTTTAACGACTACCACGGTCTCCAGGATTGCAGGCTGGAATTCAGAGAATCTCGACTCGCTGAAATTCACCAAAAACCAAAAAAGGGAAAGTAGAAAGGAAAAAAAAAAATTCAAAGTTCCAGCTGCGTATCTCAAACAAAAGGGTTGTATTTTTATTCTATCTTTTTGATGTAGGACTTCTAGGCATTTCACCAAGAGGATTATAAACTGTTTTAGGATGATCCTAAAGATCATTCAGAAAATTATTATTGTTCCGAAGATAAACTTTGTAATGTTTCAGTTTGAAAACGCGAAAATTTCTCAGTATTTAGTTAGTTGAAATACATTTTTTAAGTGGAACTTGAATGAAACAGCTGCAGTTTCGTAGAAATGATTTATCTGTATTTTGCAACAGCACTTTACTCCCAACAACCCTTAAATTTTAAAAGGAATAAATTTTACCATCTATTTTGTCATTCTGATGCAATCCAACAGAAACAACTTTTTTTATACAGAAACTTTTTTTTTTTCTTTATTTTCCATAGCTCTCAAACTTATAAAAAATAGGATGTGGGAAAAATAAAATGAAAATTATTTTGGATCGATGTGTGCCTTTCACTAAGGGGAGTCCTATTTGAAGGATGTATGAGAAGGATATGAGGTGTGGGATGCCTAAAGGAGGCGGGTGGGTTCGGGAAGGTAGTGAGAGTCTACCTATGGTGGAGCCTAGGGGTAATAGGCATTGGTTTGTAGTCGGCCAGGTCATACCTGGCCCCGGCTCTGAAGGGGGCTGCACTGTGTCGGCCTATCGGCCGGGAGATCGACCCACCCTGAGCAGGTAGAAGGGGTCATGGTGCTTCGGTTGAGTCGACCGGGAGATCGACCTCGATCTCTCTGCTGGGTGTGGGTTGCTCAGTCCCCGTCAGGGTTCTATGAGGTCTATCTGGCTCCAGGCTTCGGCGGTCCAGCAGTGCTTCCATCGGACGGGCATTGGTGGTGGTTGAAGGTTGGAGAATAGTGAGTTGTGGCTGTGTCAAAGTGAATCGAAAAATTTGATGTGTCGTCTCTTGATAAAATCTTGGATGGTGAGCACTTCAAATTTTTCGTGGATCTCGTCTGCCTTCATTCGATCGAACGGGGTATGTTTGAGGGAGGTGCGGAGAACTCAGTTCTGGAATTGCTGGAACGTTTTTAGAGTGTAAGGAGTTAGATACTTGAATAGTGGGGTCCCGTACATCAAAGCAGGTCTCAGGACGCTCTGGTAAATCAGCAGCTTAAGGCGTACTGATAAAGCCGGGCTGTGACGTAGGGGTCCTAGAACTTTTTCCTAACACTCTTTAACTTCTTGCTGAGATGTGTCGTGAACGACAAGTGTCTACCAAGGGTAATCCCGATGTAGCATAGCTTGTTGCTCACAGAGCACTCTTTGCCGTCTAAGGCGAAGGATTTAGGTAACTTCTTTCTTCCAGATTTATAACTAAATATAATTCCTTGCGTCTTGGCCGGGTTGACTTTGATGTTGACGGCGTCGAGTTTCTCAGCAATGTGTTGACTGGCGCTCTCAGCAAATTTCAGGGCTTTGGTGGGATTGATGCTAGTGCTGTAGACACCTATGTCGTCTGCATACGCCGATACCTCGTAGTTGGGGTACGAGGCTCCTACGATGTGGGCGGTGTAGATGTTGAACAGCAGGGGGCCTAGCACTGATCCTTGGGGGACACCGGCAGTGTATTTTCTTCGGGTCGTAGACGTGGTGCCTATCCGAACCGAAAAAGTTCTGCCGGTGAGATACGAAGTAATCAGGTTCAGTAGCTGTAGTATAGTAAAATACAGAAACAACGGAAGGTAAATATATCATTTACATTGTATTTTCGGTTCAGCGGGTGAGGGGAGAAGACTTCCGTTCAAGGTGAAGCGACGGAAAAATTGATACATATAGCAGTTGTGTGAGAATCTTAGGTCATTGGGGATAAGAAGATTGTATCCTGGTGTTCATGCAAGAAATGGATACAGTTCACTAGGGTGTAGTTCATTGACAATTTTACAAGGTGTGTAGGGGATGATAACTGAAGAAGACGTTAAAGATGTCCATTATTATAATTAAAACCTTCTGGAAGCAAGGGAGAAAATGACAGTACACCGATTAGATCAGTAATTTAAACTGATGCCAGTATAGAGTGCTTTATTTTTAGAGTTTTATTTTTCAGGATTCTAATTAAATCAATTCAAGAAGTTTGGGAAAGAAATGCGATAAGATACATTAGAAATCTGAAGATTAGATAAAAAATACATTAGAAACTGAAAAACAAAAATTAAATTTAGACAGTGAATCCCGAAGAAGAGAATTTAAAGGTGTATAAGAAACTGAAAAGACAGATGATGCTGGAAGAAATGTATTATATTTATGCACTCCTTCAAATGCATCTGCGAATGGCAGGAAGAGGAGAAATTTGTATTTCAATTATTATTAATTATTATTTATTTTGTTCATGCTATGATAAAGAGGATTTGAAATAAAAAAAAAAAAAAAAAAATGCTGGAAGATCTGCAGTTTTATGATTTACGATTGGCATTGTCCTATATAATCCAAAATAAATCAAAGCTTCTGAAAATCCAAGAAGATTATTACGACTGATGGGGTATGATGGGATGTTTGGAATTTAATAAACAACAACTCTATTCTAGTATTTAAAGTAAATGAAGACTACATTGAACAAAGTAATTATTATTAGTTATTTGATCGAAACGTCAGAATAAACTCCATATCTAGTTGGCAATGCTTTGACATAAGAACTGTCATTTTGTCAAGAAATTAATGTTTCATAGAAATAACAGCTCAGCCTAAAAGGTGAGTTGGTACAAAAATACCTGGACTTGAATCACTCCACCCCACCTCCCCCGACAAAGACAAACGTCACGCTAACAAGGAACATGTGGTTCTTGTTTTGCCCTGATTTACTCCTGGTCGCAAGGACCTCCTCGCAGACACATCTGCCAAACCGGCAGGATCGCGAGTAATTGGAGGCAGTTTAGGCCTCAGCTCTGGCCAACTGGGGATATTTCTGAGCAAGCCATCTAGCCCCTTAAAGGTACTTCCTCTTCCGACATCGTAAAGCTATTTTACGCTTGGGTTAGCCCTTTCGGTGTCATTAAACGCTCATAAATGTCATCGCTATGGTTCAGAACTCTGAAAAAAATCTTTCAATTGCTAAGAACCTTTCCTTGTTCGAGTTCATTCCGGATGTTTATTTATGGAAAGATAAATTATCCTGTTAGAAAAAATATGTTTTCTGGGAGAACGGATGCTCATTTTGCAGGATGTTTTGAAAACTCTCTTTATTTTAGAACAAGTTCTTAATGATAAAGAATTATGAAACCTTATCTTTATTTTAATTAGTGTAAATTTAAACTTAACTTAACCAAGTTGAAAATTATTGACCGAAATACTACCCACTACCTAAGTAAATTCAAATATTTGCATTTTATAACCTTAATATATTTTATATTTTTTTGTTTTTTAGAATCACGAGTTTCACTCAGACCTTCAGCCTACTTTGTTTAAAATGTATACTGCATTACACATTTTTTGTTTAATCCATTTTATGGAATAAACAACTAAATATGCAATGTGCTCCTTGTTAGCTATGCCCAAAAAAAAAGAAATTAATAACAAAGCTTTTTCAATCAACAAACACATATATAACACATAATATTCATTTAAAACAGTGTTATAAAATATAATACATAAATCTAAATAATTCGCAGAATATTCTTCCATTTCATGACACAATATTGTAGTCCCCAGCATGATTTTTTGATTTTTTTTTTCAAGACAGTTGTTCAGAAATTCGCGAAACCAACAATAAATTACCGATAAGAAAAAGAGCGAGGAATTATTTATGGGAGTGTAATCGCTAAAAGGGAAATGGGGGTTTTCCTGCAAGGAATCACTGAAATAAATTTCCTTTATATAATTCCCCTGAAAGATCTGAACCAAGTTAGGGCGCGGTGCCAAAACATTCTGGACGAAATGGAAAAAATATAACTTAATTCGTTCCGATTCCTCTCGTAACTTCTTTACCCTAATAACCCTTACCTCGAGCCTTTTCTTTTTCTTCATCTTAATTAAATACAATAATTAATACAAAATCAATTAAAACGTTAATGAATATTAAATCGGTACAGCTGTAAATCCTAATAATTTTAGCTCTCTTTTCATATTAATTAATTATTCTTTATTTAAAGAAATAAATTTAGTTCGTAAATGAGTCCTAAAATAAAGTCCTAAAGATCAGTAACGTAAATGAAGAAAATCAGAACATTTGAGTTCAATTAAATTAATATCTAAAATAAGTTCTTGCTCCGGACGAAATTAAATAATTTAAAAAAAAATTAATGTTAGAGTAACCTAGTAAGGAAAATGCCCCCGGAATTTAATAAATGTTAACAGTTGAAACTAGGGGGAGCAAACTTTCGCAATAATCAAGGTGACCTACATAACTATACATTAATACAAACGAGCTGTAATATATAATTGGGAATAATTGAGGATATCGTGAAGGAAAAAAAACGTTCAAGCGGAGAATTTGAATGTTTATGTTCTTTGTAAAATGCCTGAAAATAAAAACGCGTGTAGCTCTCGTCTGTCCTTTCAGTTCTGGTTGAGACAACGTAACTGGAATTCTTAAATTTTTTTTGGATGCTCGAATGAAACCAGGATTCCGGAGTTTCTTAACTTAATCTGTGCCGAATAGTAAATGTATTTTATTCCGGTTTTTTTTGTAGGTAAAAGTGAGATATGTCAACAGCAGGACATTCTTTAATGTTAACTATTTAGGACGCCAGTGTTAAGAAATGCCTGACTTCAAGAAAAAGGAACTATAATTCACGTTTCCGTTTTTATGAGAGATTTCCTAGTGTACCAATTAAACCTCTATTGTCCTCTATAAATAATAAAGGTAATTATAAGACCTTTAATTAGTGCTAATTGCGTGTTATCGACGTTCACTCAAGTGCCTAATAATTAAAATAAGGATGAAGGGTTCTAAGAACGATCAAACAACGGGGTTTTCCGGGGTCTTATGACCTAATATTTATTTTAAAGTTTCTTATTTAAAACATAAAAAGTTAATTCATTATTTTATTACTATAATTATTAACTGTAATTTTTCAGTTCGTGGAGCAATATCATCCCCTCCTAACTATGCTTTGTTTTTTCACAACAGTGAAGAAACATTTTATATAATGGTACTTTTAAAGTTTAATTGATGTCGTGAATAGTTTTACTGTAGCCATCGGGTCTTATAAATTTGCCAGGTGTTTGTGGTTTTTAGCTACAGAAATTGAACAATGTTTTCATCATGTAATCATGACAATCAGTCGAAATCACAGAAACGAGCACGTCTCACGAAACTTCTTTTTTTTTGTTTACAAGGATCTGCAAATGTATTTAATAATACATTGTTACGCGTTATCTACATCAAGTTGTGAGCAACATGCAAATGTCAAAAAACAAAAAAAAAAAGAACTAGTCTTACTGATTCTACGTGATGTTCATGTAGGGAGGTACAAATAGACCTTATAAAATTTTGCGACTACCAAATAAGTACATTAACTCATTTCTTTATTGAGAGAACACAAACCCTAATTACCTTGGGAAGAACTTGAAGACTAGAAATCTTGAGCATACGAGACGAAAGATGAGTATGTATATGGGGCATACATGTTCGAGTCTGACTGACGACGCGAATGATCCAGATCTTGCATGTTACTAATCAATGCTTTTTATAATTTTAATTAAACACAGTAATTAATTGTACTGAAATTCATTTTTTTTTATTATTTCAACTTTTATTTATTTACCGAGGAAAGGCATAATTAGCATGTTATTGAATATATAAATAGAGATGGGTTTTCCGAAATCAATGGCTTGTTAGTGGTTAGAATCACTATTCTCGAAGTGATCTGCTAAGCATGTGATAATCCAGACAGGCTCTGGGGTCGTTGCGTAACCGCGTTAAGTAATTAAGTATTTTTTCTCATTTATAAAGAATCGCGTGGTCATCACTGATAGGCTTATTCAAGCAGAAAGCTGACAGAAAGGTAATTAGAAATAATATTTATTAAGTCTTTAGCGAATACGTGTCCTTGATCCGCTAATAATTCAACAGCTGAAAAAAATATACAGATCTAGGCCTTATCTCAACTTGGTGGTCGGTTAGAGCAATTGAGTAGGATTGCTTTAAACTAGCGGAATTGGAGCAATTTTTCATTTTACTATAGAATAGGCTGATGGCGTGGCGAAAACAAGAAACACAGTAATGGAATACTCTGCGGGCAGGATCTCTCATCCAAACGGCTCCGAACCGTTTTCATTTAAACAGGGCACTGATCTATTACAATTTTCGCCTGTACGAAACTTTAAAGTTTTGTATATTCGATTCTTTTTCAATAGATTCTTTATAAATCATCCTACAAAACCTTCCCAAAGACTTTACCGCAGGTCTTACATAAGAGCTAACCTACTGTTTGGATTTTTTTTTTGTTCAAATTTATTCTTTTTTAGCATTAAAATTATGAGAATCCGTGCATGGAAATCGTGCATTACAGAAGCAATTATTTACTGCGCTATGTGTTAAAATAAGAAAACAAATTTCTGTTTTTATCCAGCGGTATCTCGTTTTTGGTCGTTTCAGTAAAATGAATAGGACGGCTTGAATATTTTTTTATACGACGCGCCTTACATTCTGATCCCTTCCAACTAAATGTCCAATTCATTCAATAACACGCACCCAGGAATAGCAAGCCATTTGTTGTCGCCTCCCGTTGTCGCGTCACAGGCAAAGAATGTCCGTCAACGTGACAAAAGAGCTATTCACTCCGTACCAACACGGGAATAAATTCACAATGGGGTTAACTACCCTGATCATTTCTCTAAATATAAAGAACGACGTTGAACAAGAGGGGAACAGAATGGGCACGATGTGTATTAATCCCTCTTCATCTGGGAGACCGTTCCTGCCTGTAGCTCTCGACTCCCGGAGAGAAAAATAGGAAGAGGCACACTCGCTGATGTTATTCATAGGATACAGTGGTGTCGGGCCACGGCAGCCAATATCTTCACTCCCCCCCGGTCATGTATATATGCAGTTTTACTTACCATATCATTTTTCGGAGGAGGGGGATCATACACGCCTTTCATATTCCTCAAAAGGAGGCATTTTCTTTCTTTTACACCAACGTTGAAACTAACTTCTCTTTTGCTCAGCTTATTCCCAATTTTCGTCCAAAATATAAGAGCGAGAACATCGTTCCAGACCTACTAAATAAAATTCGTTATAATGAGAGTACGCTCAAAAAAGATCGGACAATATGTAATGCCTAATACATGATACATGAAGTTAAAAAAGCAACTAAATTTGGGAATGCGACAAGTAAAAAAGAGTCAAAATCCCCAGTACATGCAATGCAGGGTGTAGTTAACTTGTGCAATTCAGACCTACCCAACAAGACCCTCTCGAAATTATTTGAAGACATACGTGCGGCGATTTAGGCAATTTGTGATAATTTATTGTCTGCTAAACTGTTTGAAACTGGAAAAAGTAAGCATACTATAGCAAGACAAATTTACAAACTTAAAAGCTGAAAATAAAATGATAAGATATTAAAACGAATTTATTATGAATAAGAAGTCAATGGGATGCATACAGGATTTCGTTTTTTCTCACATTATCGTAATTATCACATTTTAATTAAATCTAGATTAACTTTAATTTATTTCTGAACTCATTCAATAAAATTTTAATTAAATATAGGTAAGCATAATCAGGGATTACTTTCCAGTTTGATATTGTTTATAAAGATTTCATCCTTTCGTACATGGGTTACGCAAAGTTGCATGAGACATTTTTTGGAAATAATGTTTTCTATACCTTCTATAGTTTTCTCTACTTTTAACATATCAAATTGACTGAGATTTCAACTAAAATAGGTAAATTTTTATTACGAATTTAAATTTAAATTGTTTCTCCTCTTTTTTTCAACCCAGGCCCCTCAAATATTTTAAATGCCTAATAGTAACATGTAATTAGTAATTATATTTTATATTCATAAAAAAAGAAAAATACCTGACTAACCAACATGTTTACCGTTAATGTCTCTGGAATATCCACAATTTATTTTATGTTGATACAAGCCCTTTCGATGACTTCACCGCCATTTTCAATTATCTTATAATTGAAAAATAAAAAAGAAGAACAAAATTAAAAGTTTTAATAATGTCTGGCATTCTTACGTCAGATCTGTTACTCGATTAATATGCTGGACCACAACCAGACTTCTCAGCATAATATGTTCACCGTTTCTGCTGGTACTATCAAAGCTATCAAGTTGCAAAATCGCAACTTTTTACACGCAACGGATTTCCCGGTTAAAAGACTCCGGCTATGATTTTTACCATTTTTCTCATTTCTTAAGTTACCAAAAATATAAAAATAGCGATTTTTTGTCACAAATAACTATAATTTTTTACTTGAGTAATTTACACGTCACCACATAATTTTAAAAAAGAAATCATATCATGAATGTTAGCATCGAGGAAGTTGTTATTTATATTTGTTTGCAGAAATTATTTTAAACCGCAAAAACTGGAGCTAATAGCCAGGTCGCGTGTAGCCGACACATATTCCCCATCCGGGAACTAAGTCTGAATCGATGGCGCCACTCGCTAACAAACACCTTAGCAAAATTGTTCATTTTTCCGTCCTAAAGTAGGCCATCAATGTTTACCATTAACCCATTGGTTCAGTAGTGATCGCACACCAGAAAGGTAATATTAGCAAGAATTAAGTAGTTACTACGAACTAATCTTAGCAATAAAAAATAAAATAATTTGTTTACAGCTTACTGTAAGAGGAAGCGTGCATAACGATGAAGAATGGCATACCTGTAACAAAAAAAAAAACATCATGTAAAGGATCTGTGAATTTTAAGCTTATATTTAGCATAAACTAGATACCTATTTCATGATTAAGTGCGTAACATGTTGTTGTTGTTTTTCTATTTCACAAGCGCTTTTAGTAACACTGAAATTCCCAAGTGTTCATATTAGCAACATTCCGAGCACTTCAGGATGGCTGAGTAGGCTTCTAAAAGCGCTTGTAAAATATGAATAAGAAAAAAGACCATACTTACATAATCTGAACATCCGACAAGCAATCAGAAGATAAATCATTCATCAACATTACTGTATAATAGTTTATGGTTCCATTTTGACAAAAACACTATATATTGCAGGCATAAAGCACAGACATAGGCGCTTGAATTTTTCAAGCCTGCGCAAAGGTAAGATATGGAGGAACATGAAAAGATTACTTAGGCTCTTTATGGAGGAGGCAGAGAGGAGATCAAAGGGGCCCATGAAAGCAGACCATAGAAACATAATGAGAAAGGAGCTCAGCCCTGGGAGTTCAGAGAGCTTCATTTCCATCCGTTTTGGTTGAAGAGGAGTATGTTTTGCGCAAAGTATTTGCGGAGGGGGAAAAAAACTGAAAAAAAGGAGCAAATTTCAAGAATGTAATTATTTTGTGGCAGTAAGTTGTTACTAGGTTTAATAATCAAAAATAAAAAACTTCTGAAGGTATCATTTCCGATCCTTAACGGACAACTTTCCTTCCAAACTGGGAGCTTTCCTTCCAAATCAACTTACTAAAGATTTCTAAAGATAGCGGTAGAGCGTAAAAACGGTTCAATATGAAAATGGAAGGATACGTTCCACAACTTTATAATATATGCTGCTTAAGTGTTGGTTAAAATATAACCCATTACAATCTTTAAAAAAGTCAGTCACTTTTACAAGATAAAATTTAATTAGATTTTCCGTCATATCTCGTGCTGTCTTTTTTCCTCTAAAATTCCTCAGTGGTTACTTCTCAGAGAATACTTAAATATACGGTTAAATAACAAATAATTTAATGATAATATTACAAATCTCCAAGGAGTTGAAAATAAAAATATCATATTTAATTTCTTGCAAGCCTTTTTCAATATATCGAGTATGCTACTTTTTTCGTATTATGTGTAAAGGGAAATTTCAAGAAACTCTGAGATTAGTGTAGGTATATAGAAATGGTTTGTATGTATTAAGAGAAAATACTTTTAATTTATTTTAACCGAAAAAAAAATAATGCTAATTTTTTAGAATCTAGTGAGGTTATAGAAGAACTAGGTTACAGAAAAAGGTTTCTTGAATGTAAACAATGTGATTATTCTTTTTTCTTGTTCAAGCAATTACGATGATATGATGTATGCGGCTTTTATCGAGAGAACTAATTTAAGAAAAACACTTGGAACGGATTGACAGATCAGGAAACAAAACGAAACGAGAAATAATGACTACACACTAATGGACGGCGATAACTGATAAATGTGATTTTTAAGAATATAATCAGTCAGGAGTACACTTTAGTTAATAGAGAAATGTTTACGAGACGGCTGAAGTCCACAAGAGGGGTCATCAATATCTGGAAGAGCAGAGACGAAAATAAAGTTTTTTCCATCTCTCTCTCATACTTCTGCTTATTCAATCTGTGTGTGAATGTTTATCATGATCTGCCATTTTGGCCAGGGACCAAGGGAGGACATTGATTAATTCTATAGGCAGGTCCTCACAGTTGAAGTTGTCTTAACAGAGCGTTAGGACCATAGGCGCAGAAAGTGGGACGGTCGCACAAATAATGACTGGGTCTATTCAGTGCCACACAGGTCACATATGTGAGGCTTCATTAGAACCAGCTGTGACATTTAGTAAGGAGTGACACTATAAGAGGGGGGTGTTTTTACATCGTGTTGGTATTAATACACGGCCTACAAGCCTAACCGTTCATTTACGGTAGCTTTCATTTTCATTTCTAAATCTTGATTGATCAAATATTCTTCTCAGAACTAATTTACTAAGTCATAATAGTTTATGTAGTGTTTTCACTGGCTGGTAATTATTATTTACAATAAAATGCATGCTTACAAAATACATGCTATTCACAACCAGCCGGAAACAAGCATGAAGATTGTGAATAGGTCATTACAGCAATCATATTTTCTACTTTGGGCAGGGGGGAGGGGTATTACTGCAATTCACCTTTGTCGTAAGAACGAATGAAGTGATACTTCCAAGCAGGTGATACATTGCACCGTCCATTTTATTTGTATTCAACAGCGAGGTTTATTACAAGAACTAGAGGGGGAAGCGAGAAACGAAAATAAATATGAAATGTAATAATACATGAGTGAATGAAGTTTCCTGGCCCGTGGCCAGCGGTATATATTATTCTCGATTGCCGGATATTAATCTCGTTTGATCGAGCGGAGCAGGAACACGAACCTTATTACCAGAGCAAGTTCAGGGATCAGGGAAGACTGTGTCGAACCAGTGTCACTTCCGGATCGGGGGTGATAAATCTAAGGGGGTTAACAAGCGCCGGGACAAAGAAGTGTAAGAGGAGCAATTAGGGAGCAGAAGTGAAGTACCAGCAGCCGTTGTCTCAGGTTCGCTGCTGCTGCTGATGCGGCTTCTCACGCCGATTAAAACTGATTCAATCGGCCGTGCTAAATGACCCACTTAACACCCGCGTTGGCAGGACAACTGACTGTCTGTCTTTTGTTCGCCAATCACGGCACAGTTATCACTACTTGACAGTCCTTATGGCCTTTCGAAACAAGGGTTTCCGATGGGGGCATACACAATGGACACTCTTGCTATGTTGTGCTACGGCACTTAACCATTCCAGTTTTACAGTCTTCACAGATACATTCCACTTTAAGCTAAACGGAAAAGAATTTAAATACTTAGGACTGACATTCTCGTATTAGGTACGGGGAAATATAAAGGTTCCTTATATAGTCAGTTTACAGTCATTGCACTGCCACTGATCCCTATCCTCCTCGTAGACTTAAACGGCAGTGGCCTCGTGACCTGCTATAAATAAGTGACAGTGGGAGTCCTGGCAATGGCCAGTTTCTCTAACCATGTCCTGAGCGACTGTGGCTCTCGCGCTCTTGGTCAGCCTCCGCTAGCTCTTATCCAGTGACGCGGCTGACGTAGGGGCGTTGGGGGACTCCCCAGGACTCTGCTTCCTCCTTCGCATGCGAGGGAGGTGACAACCATGTGGACTTGGGGGGCCTCTGGGCTGTTTGTAAATATTGTATGAATGAGCGAGTGAATGATGAATTGTAAATATAGTATGAATGATGACACTTATCTCAATTACTCATTGCCTAATAAAAGGCAGATTGTAATTTTATCTTAATAAATTGTTGTTGACTAGTATATAGTCAGTTATGTCGTATATTTTAAGTACGCAAACGTAGTGCGTTCGGTTTCATTACCAACTGAAAAAAAAAAGGTTAAAGAGAAATTTTATTTAAATTAAATTAATTATTAATTTAATTAAAAATTAAATTAGCACCGATTTAGGTTTTAAAAACCTACTCACGTAACACCAGCCAAAGTTTAGCTAGCTACCTCCTTTTGTTCCGACTAGATAGTCAAAGGGGCAGCCGGATTTACACCCCGAAAGGTAAGACAATATATTTTATCTGGATACGAGATGGGACCACCCAGCGTCTGTATTGTATGCAGAGCAGATCCAAATGTCACTGTTGTTTGTTCCTGTAAGAATATTTGTGACAGCTACAACAACTGTCCACTTAATTGTACTTACAACCTGTGTTCTAGTTCTGGCTTGAGCAACTGGCTTTATTTATTGTATACGATAAGTCAAATAAGCACGTATTTGATCCCTTAAAAGTAACTCTAATTATAGTGCGCGTTACAAAATAGAATAAAAACCAATTGCATCAAATAACTCATTAAGAAAAATACTTCTTTCGAAATTGGAAGAGGCTTCGCATTCGGAGATCGGACGAGAGCACCTATAAAGAAGGAGAAAATTAATTTCGTCCCGGTTATATTTCATTCAAAAACGATGTGTAGGCTCACCTGGGAACAACAGTAATTAAGAAGCGGGCTGGACAGTTTTGGAAATTGAAATCAAGCAATTAGTAAGGTTTTCTCTCCCTCACCAAAGGAGATACCGTGGTCATTAATCAATTGTAATTTTATCCGACGGAAAATAAAATCAATTTATTGGAAAGGCCTTAAATCCAATAAATTTATTGAGACTTTTCTTCCTGAAGCATTGGGGAACGCGTGGGAGAAATAAAAGTTCTTGATGAATTTGTTCTTCTTAATGTGCCTCTGCAATACAACATTACATATTTTGTGATCAGACAGACTTTCAGCTTTCTGACAGGTCATTATTTTCACTTAAGGTTTTAATTAAAAAAAAGATGAGGGGAGGAGGGAGAAATCCCAAGGGAAAAAATGGAAAGAGAGAGAGAGCCTTAATTGTTAATTTAACATTTAATTATGTTGGACAAATGTAGTACCCTCCTAGCTGGATTGTAGGATTGCTTGAACAAGAAGTCCGAATAAAAACATCTAGCAAAAAAAGCTTATTTGTTATGGAATAAAATATTTCTGAGTTGTCTTACAAACTGATTTTTCAAATATGTTATAGGCAGGAGAATACACACACATTTAATGTTTACCTCATCCAAAACGGAAAGAAACAATGTTAATTTTTTCTGACCACATGCTTAGGATAAACGAAGAAAAACTTGTTTTAAATGTACCTTAGTTAGTAATTTATACCTCGTAACCTACTATAAATCCGTAACAGTGGGAGTCCTGGCAATGACCAGTTTCTCCAATCATGTCCTGAGCGTATGTTATGTGGCTCTCGCGCTCTTCAAGCAAATGGAGGCTGACGGAGGAGCGTGGGTGACTTCCCCAGACTCCACTTCCTCTTTCGCATGCGAGGGAGGTCACAACCATGGGGGTTTGGGAGGTCTCTGGGCTGTTTGTAAATACTGTATGAACGAGCGAGTGATTGTAATTTTATCATAATAAAGTTGTTTTATGTAAAAAAAAAAAGAAAAGTATATTTTCTTTTATTTTTATTTGTATTCAAGGGCTAATCGATTGATTTTTCCTATATTCTTATGTTTGAGTAGCTGCTAATTTTCATTGCAATCGGTTGCGTTTTTAGGCAATCAAGAAAAATAGTGTATATTTAAATGATTGACATTTTTGAATATTTGCTCATTGCTGTATGACTATTTTTGTTAATTCCAGCAAAGAAAGTGGTCTAGTTTATTTTTCGAAGTTTTTTTTTTGTTAGATACTTCATTATTTCTTTCAGAAAAATGATTGCGCGATAAATTCTTAATCCAATTAAAGTGTAGAGGGTGGAATTACCCCTTTTCTCTTTGCTTTTAATTGCACCGGAAATCTCGCCTTTGTATTATTTCGGCCCATTCCTCAAAAGGAGGCGGCTACGGGATGGCAAAGAAGGATCAGAATGCAGAACTGAGCGGTCAAAATTTATAAGACAGCCGAAAGAAAGACGGGGGGATTCAGCTGTCAAAGGGGAGTAGCTTTGAAGTTTCGGCGAAAATATATCGCCCGTATTCAAGACAGGGGGGAGGGGGTGGAGTCTCGGAAATACATTTGTCGCTATTGTGGTCCTCTACCTACAACGAAGGTATTTTTTTGTCCGAAAATTTCTTCGGAATCGATCCCATTAATCTCCCCGCTAAACTATTCGCCTTGATGGATAACACGCCCCATCAGTAGGACTGCTTTGCATTCTAAAGTCGGACGATGGTTGGGATGAGTCCATTATGATGAGAAGGAATAATGTATCAGCTATCTGCATTCCATTTGGCCTAAAGGGCTTCAGGAGCAGAGTGCGAATCGGATTTGAGCTCCAAATATTCATTTCTGAGGGTTCTCTCACAGCTACCTAACTTTTATCAAAGCTACCGAAAACCGCCTAGAATTTGAATGCGCATTTTATTAAGTTAACAACTTACATATAGATGCTTTGCACTTATTATTTTCTAATTAATTTCTAAATAAAAGACAAATCATGAAATAGTTCATTAGAATAGAGGACACACGAATTGATATTTTTCTCTATTCGAGAAAAAACATCTATTATATATTTTATCAACTTATTATCAAAACCAGCAAACAATAACTCCTTTTTTAGTCTTAGATATATGTTGATTTTTAACGGGAACACATTCGTTGGAGTTCCATGCCGAATGATTCAAACATAATACAGATATAATATATAAGCAGATATATAAGTATATTTGAACAAAGTCCGACGGCTGTGTATCGTGATAGATTGGTTTGGTCGGCGCGGCATTATTCGAATGAATTCGCAGGGATAATAACCAGTTCCCAGTGACTCAATAACTAATAATAAATTAAAGGCTGAGTAGCTATCTTTTTACAAATATCGAATGTGCTTATTCTGCCAGAACCCACATTGAAGTATAATATATATATATTTATTTATTATATCTACGTATATATTTTATAATTTGGAGTTTTAAGACTTCAAAACACTTCTGTAAGTTAACATTACGAACAGAAAAGGTGGGGTAGCAAAACAAAATCACTGGAATTAAAACACCCACGCTAATTACTTCATCGTATAAGTTCTCTTGGTGGTAATAGCATTTTTGTTGAAAAGAATACTACAAAATATTCAGTGTTCATCAGATTATCACTAAGTGAAGATAGATATGGTCTAACTAATGAGAAGATTATTATGGAATTAAGTTAGCAATGCCCCTCCTCCCTAGCTCCGTTAATTACTCCTTATCAGCCCTAGCCTCCCCTTCAGTGATAGCATCTAGGTCTGGGGATCTTTCCTCCAGCATCGACATTAAAGCGGCGTTTTCCAGTATTTTGTCACCATGTAAATTCATCTCTCGGACGAAAGTGCTTAGTTATGGTTCTATATGTATTTTTGAATTAATAAACACATAAATGAAATTTATTACTGGTTTTAAATATTAAGTTTTAGATACCAATGATCGAAAATCAAAATACGCAAGAACTAATTAGCGAACTTAAGAATTAGAACCAACCTAGGCAAGCAACATACATCAATTAAGGTAGGGTAGTATGAACATTTCTTAAGCATGTGCAAATAATATAGAATCAAACTGAAGGATTTGGGAACAGGTGAGGGTTGAGCGGAACAGCAGATACTCCAACTTGTTCAGGACGGAAAGACCTTAGCAGGCCATTGTAAAAATATCCCTTCCTGCTCAGAAAAAGAGGTATTATATCATACCGTTTGGTAAGATAATGTCTAGGAAGGAATTGGATTACATGCGCCCATCTCTGTTGTACCTTAATGGGCTACTCAAGGTATGGCATCGTAATGGACACTAATCTACCCACCAGGAGTAGCTACATTTGTTGGCGACATTTGGAGACCAAAGGGTAGCGGGCTTTAGGGTAAAAAAAAGTTTATTAGCAGTGCTCTGTCTTCCTCAAGTACAAACGATGACTTGCTGTTTTACGGCAAACCTTTCTGCTGTATTCTGTTTTAAATCATTGTCTCCAATAAATTTTACAAACTAAAAATACGACACTAGTTACTAATATCATTGTCATTTTGTACAGGAATGTAATTTGGTAATTATTAATTGAGTGTCCAAGGGTATACCCCAATCCCTGAACAAAGGGCCTGATGTTAAACACATTATGGTCTGCCAATTGTTATTAAAATTGCACAGTCACAAAATATAAGTGGATGAATTTACTATTGATTGAAAAAGTTTTCACAGAGCAATAGTATATACCGTTGTTTTCATTTTTTCCATGAAGCGGAAATATTTTCCATTCATCTCTGCCCCATAGAAGGAGTTCCATAAAAAAGAGGCAAATAAGCGGGAAGAACGCGTAGAAAAAAAGGGAGCGGACGGACGGGCAGTGGCCATTCCTCGGCGATTGCAGACAGTCACCGAAGAGAAGAAGGGGGTCTCAATTAAAAAAGAATTTCCCGAGCCGGCGTGAAGAAAAAGGCGCCGAACCCGTGCCATATTTGGCGCGCATGCGATCCTATCTCTCTTTGTCCTGTCAGCTCTCGCGTCAATTTGTGTTCCTCGGCCACCTGGCCTGTCACCTGAACCACACCGTCCTCAGGCAGCGCCGCGGGGCTTCGCAAATTGTTACCTTCTTATCGCTCCGCCTTATGTTTTATACATTCATGCCTAACTCGGGGGAAAATTAGTGTTCGACACCTACTGGGATAGCAGTTCTATGGAATGGAAGTATACAACTGTCGTGGATCTGCAAGTTATAGGCTTTATCCGCTGGCGAAAAGGAAATTCATCACTTACAAAGGACCACACACAATATATAATATTCATCAAAATACAACTTCTGCATAGGCTGTTTTACAATTTCAGAAATGCTTGCTAAAGAGGAGTACGTGGAACAAAGTAACATTTGTTTATTTTGACTATTTTTGGAAAGACATGAATCAAGCGCTATTTCATTTTTAGGTTCTTGTTAAGTTCTACGTGATTTTTCACTTGCATATGAGTAGCTAGACGAGCCGCATCTTCAAACTATATTGGTAAATTTCAAATATAATAGTTTAACGTTACCTACTAATGGTTTAAGTCTAATGGTTTGTGACTAGATTCAGGATAAATGCCTCAGGTTTGCATACAAACGTGATAGGAAAACGACCCTGATAGTTCTAAACAGCAATCTCCATGGCTCTCGTGGACATTCTGAAGTACATTCCTGTATATTTATAGGAAGTTTCCGGTTCCTACGTGGTGTTCTCTGAGGTCACGAAAACCGAAATAGTTAAATCCTAGCTTAGACTATTGTTCCTTATCACCACATATTTTTGCTTAACAAGTGAAACCTCCGCCAGCCACGTAGTTAGGCGTGAAGGAGTGAACTGTAATACTAACTGTAACATGTGAAATCGAAATATAAATTACAGAGAGCCCAGATATCTTAACTCAGCTTCTAGATTACAAAACACCATTATTTAATTTACAAAAAGCCATTAAATACATCAACACACATTTTCTTTGAGACTGTTTCCATCATGTTACCATCAAGTATGATTTGTTAATAACATAAATTAATCAAAAGAAAAAATTAATAATAAAAAAAAATGTGAGAAAATTAAAATCCCCGTTAAATGGAAAGACTGCTTCCTCAACGGCAAGATACTACACTAGGGAGGCGAACTTTACCATTTTCCCGGCCTTTGCCCTCGAGCGTGGAAAACTTCTAAACCCCGCTTTTCTACCGCCTAAAGGTTTTCACGACAACTCCGAAAGGGAGTCCGTACTTTCAAAATATAAAGTAACTTGGGTCGAATACACTTTTCCCTCTCGTCTCATAGAAATCTTTTACCAGATCCTAACTTCTCATTGTAGGAGCTTTCAATGGACATTCTACCCCATCAGCGCTTTCAGTAAATAGAAGGAGGGTGGTTAATTAAACCAGTGCTTTGTATATTAAATAATCCTGTGTTTGTTTTATGCTTTCTAGATAGAATAACTATAAGAGAAAACCATTATTAAATAAGTGGGTAACCTTTAAATGGATGGGTTTGCCCTACCTAGAGCCACCCTTCATTTGATTATCTACCCCTGACTACCTACTAAGTTACAATGTTTATTGTCTACTATTACTGATCATACAATTATTTCTGTTATCGATAGATTTCCTTCTTTTCTGTAGTCCTCGACTAACTGGGACTAGATGCATTTCCCACTACAATAGAATTAATTATTATCGTCACTGAAACATCTATAGGGATGAAAATAGCTTGACTAAACAATGTAGGAAAAGGAGGTAAAGTGACAGATGAAATTTAATAATGCCAATAACACTGAAATTAATCACAAATGATTGAAGGAAGCCGTCTGACAAGCCGCAGCTGTCTCCAACAGACGACACTCCACTGACAATCAATGGAACCACCTCCTTAATTACACGCCAGTAATTGCCTTCAAATTAACCATATGATCTGTTACACTCCCGCGCAAATTAAACCGCCAAATGCTGGGAAGGTCCTAATTATATACGTGGATAGAGCAAGGTTCTTACTTATTGCCTGACCTCTCAGAGAGTCAGAAGCGGTATCTATTCCGAAACTCAAGAATGTATATCCTATGCATATGCATGATTATATAATCGCTATTATCATACGACCAAATGTCCTAATGGGAAAAAACGGCTGAAGGAAGAAAGAGAGAGAATAAAATAAATTGTTCGGGCAATGAGAATAGAAAATTAAGTCATGGAATGGAAATATGTTGCAGAAGAAGCTAAAGCACCTGGGATAAAAAATTAAGATAGTAATAAAGACTCATCTTAAACTGGCACTTTAATGGAAAATAGTGCGCAAACATGTTGCCAGTCAATGCGGGGCAGACAACTTCAGATGCTGAAATGTTTGAGGCACATAAAGCCTTACCCACCACATAAGTATGTCTGTTGTCTTGTTAACTCCTTCATCCTGCAGTAAGCGTGAACAACATTCAATTGTCTGTTTGTGCATTTTTTTAGCCAGAAACGGAAAGGATAATTAATAATTAATGTAAATGTTAAGAAAAGGGTCGGTTATCGTACACCACATAACATACACTTCGCTTTACAATGATATTCCTCCGTCTTTCTATTTTAACGTTACTCAATTTAAATAACAATATTGCATTCTTATATACCATATGCTTGTCTCTCTATTTATATTTCTCAGTAAATTGGGACTTTTTAATATTATTATAGAGCAATAGGGCTTCTTGTCATGTATGAGGAATACTATAAAACAAATAGATTGAATTATAAAAAGTATATTCAAAATAATTGTAGTAAACATTTTCAACGAAAATATGGGGACAATTTCAGTTTTGCCTATAAATGTGGTGTTGGCAGGACCCATATAAATTTAGTAGAATAACAGCTATATTTGTAGTATGAAACTAAATCAACAGCCTACAAGTTATTTAGAATTCATCTGAGACAAAATTACTTGATACTAACACTGTAACTTATTAATTATGCTGAAGATATTTATTATCATTAGAATTTCTTTAATGAATATTGTTATATAATATATAAATAACAAACCACAGGTGTAGGTCGCCCACTAACTAGCCCCTACACAACAAATACCAGGACATATCGATTCCGATTTTACTGCCTGCGGCGAGCTTCATCGGGATTAGTGCTACCTAATAAACTGTGGAGTTACTTACTGCTGATTCCGTCTTAAGGATCTCCCCTCTGACAGTTAGTGCTTTAAAGATAGGCTTCATTTTATGTTATCTTTGTTTTTTTTTTCATGGCTTTTTCCGGTCCCCAGAAGACCAGGTGGGTTCATCCTCATCTAATACGGAAATATGTACGTCTTTATTCATTTTAAATTATCCTAGAGCAAACCCTTGGGTCTTCGTATGTAATATATATTTTATGTTATTACTAGATTATTTAATATATATGTTGAATAATAATATGGAGATTGCAAACTGGAGTGCAAACCTTCGAATACATGCCCTCATATTTCAATCCTAACGATCACAACTTATTTATGTCATTATTAATTATTTTTTATGAGAACCAATCCAGTAACGGTCCGATATTTTTATTACATGATATACTAATTTAATAATAAATCAATTCAAACTAAGTATGCCCATAATCGTAATGAAATAGCCTCTTTATTATTTAAGGCAAAAATATATATTATTATATAATATATATATATATAGATATATATATATATATATATATATATTGTGAAGGGAAAGCGCTAACTAAATCTCGATAAAATTTAAAACTTATTCAATTTTTTTTTTCTTTCATAGCCCCTTTAAATTTACAGATAATTATATATAATTATAGATACTCAGGCGAATCTATTTACAAATTATTTTTGTATTTCCTGTAGCATCGCTACATGTATTATATAAAGGTTTTATAAAAATTATGCAATGAATATAATGATATACATTATACGTGACTGACTAAACTGACTAATAAAGGTGATAGGGCTCACCAGGTAGTCGCGGGTTCTCCTGACACCATCTTAATTATTATTATACAATAATTAAAACAATTGTACTTTTTTCAAAAACAGATAATTATTAAATTACTACCACTTGGTCGTCATACAAGTTTTATTTCGGGAATGTGAAGTTTAAAATATTATGTATTTATTTTCTTGAGACCAAAAATTTCTTTGATGGTCCTTTTGGTATCATTTGTATCATGTGAATATATTTTTTCTCAAAGTAATAAATAAACTAAAAAAATATATTAAACCAACAAGCTTTACCTCTCAATCATTTATTTTTATATTAGTCGATGTATCACCAATTCAGGTATCTTCAGGACTAAAAATCAAACGTATAGATGTTAAAAAACATTTAAATATTTTTTTCCAATCATATATGGGTATGTTGTTTTATTCTTTGGGTTATTACCAATTTTAGTATTTATTATTTTAGTACACATACAATGTGTTTGATTTTTAGCCCTGTACACGTCTGAATGGGCTAAAGGTCAACTGAAAAAAACTAATAGGAGAGACTGAAACCCCTTTTCGAAAAATATTTGTTTTTCACATGGCCGTGTTAGCTCCTTACAATATTAGAGATACCAATCAAAAAATATTTCCGCCAGTGTAAAATTAACAAGGCTAATAATGTCACCAGATGAATTGGTGGAGAAATATGATGTCGTTACTGATCAAGGTATATGCACAGCTCTTTATCTATTTTACATCACTCCTCCTGCTGCCACCATACATCTCCTTGCATCGAGCTTTCCAATTTTCATAATACCGATTATTATATCATCCTCCCACAGGGCGCTGGAGGCAATCACATTTCCCCTCATTCCATATGCATCCCGGTCAATGTGTCCGCAGCACCGTACAGGCGGACAACCAATCTGATCTATGTCGCACATTTAGGCTCCGATGCCGCATTTAGTTATTTCTTAATCGATCGCTTCTTCTAAGAGTGAAAGTATCGGCACCCTGATTATTGATAATACAATTTTAAATTTCATCGGTTCATTTAAATGACGTAGTAACATTCAAATTGAAACAAACAGTTGAAGCGTTCCGACGAATAATGGTCTAGGTTAGATTTTCACGAAATTGGGTTTTTGATTGAATAAGTTTATATGTTGCTTCCCTTACATGTTTCTTACGCAAATGTGTCATAGGCCGTTATTCCTATTATCGAACTCACCATTCCAGCTGTGTAAAGTCATCTATGTTGGTTTCTCTAGGAACGTAATTACCTTAGCTTAAAACATAAAATGTAACATTCGGCTGTCCATTGAAGACGTTTAACATAATAACTGTAAATAGCATTGAAGACCTACGAATTTCATTAGGTTTGGCCTTTTTTTTTTGTTATTACCTTATTTTCACAGCAGTAGCCTAAACATGACAATGTAGAGCGTTCGGAGGCGTTGTAGAATAAAACATATCTTTGGTGGCTGTATAATATTACTCTGAACCTATAAAAGGGAACCCCCTCCTATCAGAGCTAAATTATTGTAATGAAAGGAGCTGACACTCAAAAAAGAGACATCTTCATTTAAAATTTACACTATTGGAAAAAAAACTTAAAAAATCAAAAAATCTTTAGAGCCTATCCAATTATTTATTTTTATATCTAAACGTCATTCATACGTTTCGCTTCTTCAGGAATGATAATATTTTTCAAAATAATAGTTTCACTGTTTTCATATTTTTCGGTAAAATCTCCAAGATTTTAATAAATGCAACAAAAAAACATAACTATCATCCATCAAACAAAAGCAAAATCCTCACTATGTAAAAAAAAAAATAATACAAATAAATTATAATTAGTATGCTTATTTACGTAATCATATAAAGTAACTGCAAGAAATAAAGTAACTGTTTCCTGCAGACATGATATAAAGTGCACCGCAATACATAGACACTACAAAGTATTGAGTACATAAAGAGGAAATAATAGAAGATGCAGTAATATGGCTTTAGCTGAGCTGAGGAAGTGCTTTATGTTGTGTAAAGGTGTCAGCTCATATAAAGTAAACACACTTTGGTTCAACGGCGAGGAGCTATAAGTTTGAAAATTCTTCTCCTTTTGTTAGGCTCTGAAGGTATGAACTCCTCTGCAGGGCCCTTCCTATTATCAAATACGAACAAAGGCCCGGTAAACTTGACGTGATTTGTTTTACCGGCATCGTTTGTAGACGTGAATTTTATCGCGGTGTATTGAATATCAACCCGGAATATTTACTCATCGTTCTTAATTAGTGGACAATTTATGATGTGATACTCTGTTATAAGTATTTCGAGTCAGGGTGAGATATTTGAGACAGGTGAGTAAAGACTAACATAGTTGTCAAAAGACAAAAGAAAAAAAAAAAGAGTTAGAACCAACCACGGGTATTTGGAGCCATAACTGAAGTGCGGTAGTTTAACTGAATTGGAAAACTAAGATCATCGACTGTCTATAAATCCAGAAGAAAGAGAAGGATATTTTCAAAAAAATCAAATTACTAAAAGAAAGCATCAATTGCTCATAAGAATATTTAAAAAAATTAAAATTTAGAAACATTATTATTCGATCTGTAACACACTACAACGCAAAAAGTTACAAAGTACAATACTATTATTAAAATATTAATTTATTTAAATATTGCTTAAATAAGTAAGTTAAATTTATTTTATTTAGTTATTTAAGTAAAGGTTAAATAAGCTATATTAATTGATACTTTCTTTTAGTAATTTGAAAATTTTGAAAATACCCTCCTCTTTCTTCTGGATTTATAGACAGTAGATGATCTAAGTTTTCCAATTCAGTTAAGCGATGTACAGTATAGCGCATTGTGTTCATTGGTGTGATACCGCAATTTAAATCATACGATGTTACACTAATTAATGTATGTATAGTTTTATACTACTTTATGTCAAGGAGTTAAAAAAAAAATATTTGTATTAAAGTGAGGAAGGGATGCTTCAGAGGAATTCCCTATCAGGAGTCTACGTGGTAATGGCTGTTGGGTACAAAAGCCTGCTTCGAAATTCCCCAATACAGGTATTCTACTATCTTCAACAACAATCCCGGATAAGGGAAGCACATCCAAAGTGAATCCCAAATTCCAGATAAAACTCTCCAAAAAAGAGACAGAGCAGTTAGGCGCTAAAGACCCACCAAGAGAGACCGTGGGCGGGCCCGCCTGCTCACAGACAGAACTGTTATACTTCAGAATCACATAATTACATCAAACTTCACTTAGTTCGTCCTGTTCGTGCCTGGATAGTATAGCTCTTTTAGTGTCTTCGGCTTTGAAACCGGTTACTTTTTGTCTTCTCCCTGTTCGGAAATTTCTTGTCAGTTCCTCTGTCAAATTAAAACTGCGCCTGAATAGATTATTTATAACATTGGGAATTGATAAATAGAAAGCCACTCATATGAATAGGTATAACATTTAAAACAATAATCTTACAAGAGCATCCCTTTATTCTCCCGCAAGAACAGATAGGACTCAAAATTCATGATCCGCTCACACGACGGTCCCTAATAATAATACCCTTTGGTATAATAATGCCATCACCTCCATATACAATGCTTACTTTCGTTTTGGCTTTGATTTGTTCGATCCATGACCTTAAAAATGATACGATAGCGAAACGTCTGTCTCCAATACAGATTATTTTGGAGACTAAATGGCCATTATCTTTTTTCCATCTACCCATCTTAGGTCAGAAGTCTTAAAGTATAATTAACGAACTGAGATGATAGATAATACAAATAATGAATAAAGAAAGTAAGAAGATCGAAATTGAAAGCTAGCTTTAGAAGTAGTTTAAAATCATTTATGGCTGAAGTGCAAATATGTGAAATTCCGGAGATCCTATAATTTATCCTATAAATTTGAAGACAGGATTTTTTTCTACTTCCGCATGATAGCACATAATTGAGGATTTCAGCTGATATTTTTTGATATGACTTCAGTACTATTATCTTTATCATATTCTCTTGATAATCAATAACCATTTATCCATAGGCCATGACTTTTATCCACTTAAGTTCCACCATCTGTTCACTCCCGGTAGCTTAGTATATACGTGAACCACATGGCTCAACCATAGAGACAGATTAATTGAACAGATAAAATCCAGGCCGATTCTTCAAGATTATCGTTTTCCAATAAGATCCAGAATTAAAATGGTCTTCATTCACAATTCAAGGGGCCGATTACGTCTACGTCTACGGATATACTGCGGCCGGTGAAGCATTTCCCCGATCTTACCCTTAAGTGAGCGGACGAAGGAAGGGAAGATAAAAGTGTGGCAACTAACTTATACCCAGCACTAATAGCCAAGACGGAGGCTTCAAATCAGCTTCTATTACGGCGATGATTCCGGTGGTACCACGGATCCACTAGGTAAAATACGACACCGAAGACTGCCGACAAAGCCAAACCTCCACCACTGAGGTTATAAAATATCGACTTAGCCGTTCCAATTTTAGTTTACATCTAAGAGATCGACTTGTTAATCCTCTTATATATTCTCTGGAGAGAAGTTATTTCTTCACGTCCGTTCTTATAGGCTATTCTAAAGAGAGTCTCCGGCTTACTTAGCGTTATTTGACCGACTTTAACAATGCCTTCAAAAGATGGGATATTGTGTAAATGGATAACAGAATCTTTATCAATTTTTTTTTTTTTTTGAATCCGAGTCATGGTATAATTGTTAACTTTTTAAAGGTTGGAGTGATGTTTCAATTCAACGACATTTACATGAAATAAATTGTATCTTTGGATTTATTTTTGATACATTAATGTGATTATTAAATATGATAGAATTCAAAATGAATAGTAAAAAAGTGCAATAATAATTTGGATAGTTCGAATATAAGGTAATAGTCCCTTTCAAGGATTAATGAAAATGAACTCTTTCTGCATCTACCAATCAGTATCTAAATCACGAGTGTTATCTGGTTTTTACGTTAATTTACTTATCTATCAACTCAATCCCAGGGACAAAATGTCACAAGCATTTTAAATTGCACAGCTTTTGGTTTATAACGATACATATTACTTTCTTCCACCTCAATTTTTAAAAAGTGTAAAATAAATTCTTTTTCAAGAATCGGAGATTCTCATAGATTATAATTTCCTTCTCACTCTTCAATAACTACATTTTCTACAAAGTTACAAGAACATTCCAATGTGCTGGCAGAATTTTCATCCGTAAACACACGATTATAATCTAATCTGTGTGCCTTACTCATAAAAAAGGTTTTTGCAGCATTGCTTTTGAATCAGGCATAAAATAAAGGAAAAAAGGACGATTGAAAAAGTACAGAAAAAAATCTTTAAAGTTACAGAAAGATAAACCAAACTCATTCTAAATCTGTTGTTAGTTAAAAATATCAAGGTATTGATCGCATGTCCCAAGCTATAGTCAGATAAATGTTCTGGCTCTTTGCTCCTGGCATAGTGTTTCTGAAGAAAAGTGACTGACTTGCTGGACTACACAATACATAGTAACTGCAATAAATCAAAAGCAACATGAGAGCGCCGTTACTTTTCCAACAATATTATCAATCTGACTATGCCCTCTTGACAACTAGAAGATGTGTTCCTGTGGCTGCTCACGTGTCATATATTTTCCTCTTCACGAAGACAAATATATAAAAATCCATTGGTAGAAAGTGGACTCTTAACACATCTAGCGATTTGTAATTGTCAGCAACTGTTGCTCAGGTCTGCTCAAAGAGAAAGCAGTAATAAAACCAAAACCAGAATAAAAACAAAAGGAATACTACGAGCTCAGACTAAGTGGAAACTATTGTACGTAATCAATTCGAACTAGAGGCAAGGTTTATATATGCGCCTAAGCTCTGTCTAGGCTTGGTGTGGTCCCTGTGAGAGAGTTGCCTTTTATCGCTTTATAATTAAATAGTTTATATCCATCTCCTTCATTAGCATTTATACTCTTATTTCTGTCAATAAAAGAGCGATTTATGTCGACAGTCTCAAAGGCAGAGCACCGCCGACTATTTTCAAGTCAGTTTCTAGTATTTCCTTTAAGAATATATAATTGAAAAAACCGTTTTCCTCTTCAATGCAAGATTTAACATGAGAAGTGAAATAAATAGGTTCATTCCGGAGGGTGGCTTTAGAATAAAAGAAAACATGTGTTCTAGCCAAATTAATGTATTAAAAGTTCACATACGAAAAAACATTTTTTTAATACAAAAAAAAAAAGAAATGACAATTATAAATTAAAAGAAAATAATACAATATCGTCTTCTTATATTGAACACTTTCATTTGCAATATCGAATAAAATTCTGTTTTTTTTTATTCATGTACATAAATACATTTTCTTCTTCATGTTCTCATTGTGGCACTATAATTGTGGTGAATAGGATAAATTGGGATATATTTTATAATTATTACACTGCTTCAGAAGAGGGAAGTTGGAAATGTCTTAATTTGACCTTTGTAATTATAGAACAATAGAAAGGGTATTTGGGACTCATTTTACAAAAACTTCTATATTTTTGTTATTTTTCGGCAGATAATAGCTTAGATTCATTTCCCCTTCAACACCAGTGTCTTAGGTAGGAAGGAGGCTATCGAAGGCGTGCCAATCATTGCATCGTGAGACCGCAAGCCTCGAGAGATTGTGATTTGTGGCCTCCGTCAGCCCACAATGCCCTTCCCAGCCGTGAATACAAATCACCTACAAAGGGCTGCCATGTCCGAAACTCAATAAAGGGAAATAAAAATTCTAATGGCCTCCATATTTCTTTGTAAGGGGATCCTCTCAGGCGAATAGAGGACCCTCTCATGAAAGGACTCAAGCCTCCATAAATGTAATATAATATTCATCACATTGACCAGTTTTCCTTTGAGAGAGGCGAGTACGAAATTAGCCAGCACGGGAATATATTCACACTTTCGTCGACGTATATGTTTTAAAGCTACATTCAGAAGATTTTATTACCCAATAATTCGCGATGTATTTTTTTTCCGTACAGGTGTGCCCATTTAGTAAGAGCCCAGGTATTTCGGCGCATCTTTAAAAAACCAAAGTGCACACTATTACCAATACACTGAATTTAAAAAAATATATCCTTATTAATATATAATATATAACTTAATATAACTTATTAAAGACATATTTAGACAAAAATAACGGGCAAGCAAGAAAAACTGTGATTCATGCTTATGCTTAGTTTTCAATCAACAGAATAATGAGCAGTATTAATGATATGTAATAAGGATTTTCTGCAATTATTGGTTCATACAAAGTTGAAATGAATTTATAACTGAATCAGGCTCATCGCTTACCCATCTAAATGGGGGGCTATAAGCTTTTCTTCAAGGAAAGACCTGAAGAAGTTTTAGGTGTCGTATAAATATAGGATAACATATAGGATAGGCGGTTGCCTGCCTCAATGACAGAGCCCGCAGTTTTCATCAGCAACCTGTTGTCACCGCAGGACAACAGGTTGCTATCAACCGTAATTTTGCCAAACCTCTTAACCGGGATTATTAATAGGGCTATATCTCACTGGAATCAATAACTGATGTATAACTCGCACTGTTCGGAAGCATTAAATAAAGTGGGTTTTATTACAGCGAGGGGACTCAATTATTGTACGACTGTGAGTGAGGGTGAGAGTAACGGCTATTCGAACCGCTTTGGAAAGTAATTATATAAATCAGAAAAAAATAATAGTACGCAGATGATATCACTTTTAATAGGAAACCAGGATGGCCACGAAACGTTACGTTAGATCTACAACAGTGTAAGTTCGATTTTCCCGCCATATAACTGAATAATCTAAATACCTATAAAATGTTTTTAAAATAAACGCATTTGTCAATGAGAAAGTAAGATGTGCCTAGATTAAGTAATGTTTAGACCATTGCTTACACTTGCCTTTATAATAAACGGTAGTTTTAACATTTTAAATGTTTCTACCATAAACTATTTATTAAGATTTAACGCAAACGATCTAACCAAGATATGAAGAAAATAATTTCTTATTCTTATTCTAACGTACACTAACTTTTCTCAACTTTGGAAATTGTCACAACAACTGTAACAATATAATGTTTACTAAAAAATGTCAAACATGTATAAGCTTCTTTGGTTCTGTTCTTGAAAAGTAACTATTTTTACTAAGGCACTGCTGCCTTTCTGGACATAGCGCAAGCTGTTGACAGGGTCTGGCACGCAGGTTTGCTTTACAAGCTCAATGGATATTTACCGCAGACCCTATTACTAATCCTAAAGTCTTGCCATTCAAACCGCTTCTTCAAAGTCCGCTGTGGTTTAAAATATTCTAACTATTATCCCATAAAAGCATGAGTTCCACAGGCCTACGTCCTGGGTCCCATTCTCGATAATCTAACACCGCTGATGTCCCCTCTACCACCAATACCTTCTTGGCAACATTTGCAGATGACACTGCAGTCCTGTCAACCCATCCAGTCCCTCATATAGCATCCCAAAACCTTCAAAACACCTTGATGACATCGAGTATTGGTGCATCCAATGGCAATCAAAGTCAATGAAGCAAAATGTTCCCGCATAAGCTTTACCCTCTGCCGCAAGTCCTGTCAGCTAGCCTTTTACAATTCGACTCCTCTCCCTTTGTCTGAGACAGTACGGTATTTAGGCTTCCATCTAGACAAAAGACTGACATGGAACCAACACACGAAGCTGAAAGACAAGAACTAAACAGAAGCTTTGGACAACTGTACAGACTACTTCGAAGGACATACCATCTCTCAATAGAAAATAAACTACTTATTTACAAAGTTATACTTAAGCCAGGGACAGCAAAAAAGTCAAACATCAAGCGCATCCAATCCTTTTAATCAAAAGTCCTGAGAACAATAGTGAATGCCCTTTATTACGTCAGCAACAAAACCCTTCATAATGATCTGAATATACCCTACATTCTTGAACTCATCCCTTCCAAGTTCATAAAATTCCATAGTAACCTATTCAACCACCCTAATTCCCTAGCACAGTCATTGCACTGCACCACTTATCCCTATAATCATCCTCGGAGACTAAAACGGCAGTGGCCTCTTGACAGCGGGAGTCTTGGCAATGGCTAGTTTCTCTAACCATGTCCTGAGCGTCTGTGGCTCTCGCGCTCTTGGTCAGCCTCCACTGGCCTTATCCTGCCAGGCCGTAGTCAGTCTCTTATCCAGTGACGCGGGTGACGTAGGAGCGTGGGGGACTTCCCAAGACTCCGCCTCTTCCTTCGCACAAGAGGGAGATGACAACCATGTGGACTTGGGGGGCCTCTGGGCTGTAAATATAATATGAATGAGCGATTGAATGAAAATTGTAAATTGGTATGAATGAGATAATTTATCACAATTACTTATAGCCCAATCAGGCAGATTGTAATTTTATCACAATAAAGTTAGATAGTTTACAGTAGTTATTAGTACTATGACTACAAAATGTGTCAACGGATGTTCTAGTCAAAAAACTATAACTATCACAGAGGACTGCGAGGAGCAATTAAAAAGCCCCGTTGAGCGAAAATGTGTTTTGAAGCGTGTATTAGGTGCGATAATGCCACAAGAGAACTAATGGCTGGGTGGATGTCGGGGGATTACAGGGAGGACAGGAGTCCAGCCGTCAAAGAGAACATATTCCTTTCAGGCCAGGACACAGATATCTTTAACATGCAGGAACGCCCTTAGTTCGGAGCTGTAGCTCATTCGGAAGGCAAACACTACAGACAAAGCCAGGCTACTTGGGCTGCAACTGTACACTGACTGTAGTCAGTGCCTTTGAAGCAGCTAACAGGAGGGGGGAGAATTCATAATGATGGAAATGCCTTATAGTACGCAGTCAGAGCAAATTGTTACTGATATTGTAAATTGAATTTTCATATTTGAAAAGCAGGAAGATGTCAAGCACCCAACACGGCAAAATAAAAATAAATTTATGTCTATTTATAAATAAATATATATATTTTTTGTGTTAAAAAATCTTTTTTGCGATAAAATTACAATATACCTCATTGGGCAATAAGTAATAGCAATAAATGTAAATAAATAAAATATAAATATATACATACATTTAGGTTACGGAAGAGGACAAAACAAAAACGCTATTTGCTTGGTTCTCAACTTACTGAGCCAGGAAGATTTGTGAAAACTCTACTTTTAGTCTAGGATGTTTAGTTCTCTTTCGAGGTCAAGTATTTACTACACAGATAACATCGGGAAACCCTTCATGGAAATTTAGGACACTTTTGACTCGGTGAGACCGTTGGTGATTGGTGTTCGAATGTACTAACTACATTAGGGGGATGCTGGGTTCAATGGTTCATAAGTGGTTATGTAACTGGCAATTTATTGTTCATTATTGTGGATGAATTTGTTAGGACATCGGATTAGACTCATAAAAGAGAGATTAAGAAATGTAAGTTAGTGTCTCTCTTAAGAGTAAAGTTTTCACATTGATTTTGGAGTTGAAATTAGTACGCATTTGCAATAAACAGGCCACAATTTGTTTTTCACATTAACATGTGTGGAACCAAAATTCCCTAAAAATTCTGTTGCCAAAAAACCATTATGTTAAAAATGATAAATTTGAAAAAGATGCAAATAATCAATAATATTTGTTAATTTAAACTATATATGTTTGTATAAATCCACAATAGAATTAAAACAAATGATAGTACATGAAAATTGATTATTAATTTAGAAAAATTCTTCAATATGCATTAATCTATCATAAGATTACTTCCATCTTCCAACCACCTCATTCCAACACCTGATGGAGACGTACATACAGTATGTCGAAATGTTGTATAAATATATATATAAATTTGTTAAAAAACTAACATCTCTTTTCCATCAACCTAACCAATATCACAACAAATAAATTCATTCAAAAGCGGGTATAGATGCCCAAATCATGTAGCAGCTCTAATTTGATTTTGTGATGAAAACAACGCCAATATTGTTAATTTGGAAGTAGAGCATAATTTCAAAGTTAAATTTCTGTATGTAAAGATTTTTGTGTTTACATTTTCGTTTTTAAGCTCAAGTCTCCAATGCCAAAGCCAAGAGAAGTGAATGAAAGGCAATTACCTACTAAGAAATGACTATGTGTATGTATTATGTAACAGCAGAATTGTTATAGTAACAAGTAGTAGTTGTTTTCGTTCTCTTTTCGGTTAATTCAGGCGAACTGAACGCTCTTCGACACAGGACTAAACAACGCAAAGAGCATCCACTCTCAACTTGCACATTAGCATAAAAGCGGGAGAGCTGGTACGGCTGCCTTCTAAAACATACATAATCCCTGGATAGTGGTTATTTGTTTAAATTATTAAAAGCGGGGTACTCAAAGAGTTGGAGCGTAAAGCGTACAATATAGTCCGCTTGAAAGTTTTACAATATTGCCAACTAGTGCTGGCGGGGGCGGAGGGTGGGTAAGTAGGCTAAGTTGGTAAGGCCGCATCTGGGTCTCCCATAACGCAACCACTCCTGACGATAAAGTGAATTAGGTCAGGCCAGGAATTTATAAGTCCTGTATACCCCACTCAAACCTCGAAAATATGGCAACGAGCCGTAGGGGAAGAAAGCAAAAAAATATTCTAAAAAGGACAATTAACAAAAATGGAAACAAAATTTTAAATGTATTTTTCCTATAATAGAGGAGAGAAAAACAATTTTACTTTTATACAAAATTCTATTATGTATTACGGGTAAATACAAAGGCACCCCAGTCCAACGTGTCAGGTAGTAATTACAGATACAGATATTACAGATAAATTAATAGGACACGAGATCCAATCGGAGGATACGGATAAAAATCACGAAATTCCGCTAACTTGAAAACATAAGTAAATGTTTTAATTTCATTCACTGCGTTAAGTCCAACCCTCCCAGTACCTCGGACCTAAAACATGACGTCTCATGTAAACAAGCGAATGGATAGCTCCTGAGACTTAGCTCTACTACAGCCGTGTCCAAATGTGGCTCACATTCAATTTTCAAGGTCTCCAAAAACCCCACCATCGCGTCGAATTATCTACCTAGGTTGCGTAACGACCTATTCGTCACTTCGTGGGTCAATATCGGAAGAATAAATTTATCACATCATTATGAATTGAATGAACCATTCGAACCTCAAGTAAAATCAAAGAAATGAATTCCAGTTAGAAAAAGTAATTTATTATGTGAAAATAATAATGTAATGCATGTGTTACCTCTTTTCAGTTTTAATTCTGCAGTAAAGATGTACAACGTACCTGAAACAAAACAAAAATTCATAAAGCATTTGGTATCAAGAAAAAAGAAATATATATTTTTTTTTACGGATAGGTGAATTTGTGAAAAGATTTTTGGTTGGCTCATACGGAAACATATTGTAATGTAAATCATCACAAAAGAGGGGAATAAATGCATCGTTCTGCGTAAGAAGAAGGTGAGAGGGAATACAAAGGTTCACCCAACAAGGAAGAAGTTGTATGTAAAGCGTAAAAAGATTGACTCTTCCAGACAGTACAGTGGCGATAAGCAGACAAGGACGAAGTGATAAACATTTGTGCTGTTTGCTGTTGAGCTTTGATCCTTTCAGACGCCTGATAAGGCCGTCGAAGGATGAGCGTTCCGATTAGACAAGATGTTTTGATGGATGAGCGCCTGACCTCTCCCAAATCCCTCGGTTCTGAAAGCACGGGATTTGGCAATCTCTGCCCTCGGGTCTACTGAAAGTATTTCCCAGTAGCGTTCCTTTGATCATATATGGGCCCCAGAGAAGATCTATTGCTGTTTTTATCGAAACTTACCACTTCCTGGAGTAAGATAGCTCAGAACTCGCTAGAAACGATCATTTGCAGAGTACAAGTACATGGTACACTTCAAACACATATAATCAGCCAATAATAAATAATTCCTACCAACGAGATATTACTAAGTATAATACCTCCAGATATCAATTAGGCACAAAGTGCTCCTATAGTTCCATACTTAAATACCATGGACAAGAGCGAATTGATTTCACTACCAGATCCAACTCAAGCTAAGCCGTGAGAATAAAAGTCATTAACTCTTCGTAATTGCTAATTTTATATTTGAGCAAAGTAATCTTTAAGCATAAATACTTTAAATATTAGTAAAATCTTCTGTTTCCCGATATTTTTACAATACGAAATCAGCCCATTCGCTGATGATAACTGGGCCTTGTGACCAACTGCCACTGCAATATGAGGAGAAAAAGAGCCATAAAATTCGCTAAAGAAGTTCTGAATCAGTGGACAAATAACAGTTTTCCCTTTTGCTTCGACAGCGCGGAGTGTTATAATTCGTCTACCATCAAAGAAAAAAAATATCCGCGAGACGCATTTCTCGGTGTTCCCTTTTTATCTTCCACCCGCCAATTAAGGGGCTTTGTTGACTCAACGCGCAAATTAACCAGATTCTCTTAATTAACCGACTGCTTTAGGCGTATCCAGGCTCGGCTCCCTCCCGGAACAGACTGGACACATCTGTAGCAATTGTTGATTTTTGAAAAAGCTTCAGTTCGCTCGGTCCGGTTTCGGGATGATTAGTCGAAGAAACCTTTAATTAGACAAACTGCTACAGGATTAGCACCTCCACCGATCGAATTATCTTTTTTAGGAGTTTCATTAAAAATCTTCTCTCTTCACCTTCTAACCTTCTAGCAGGCTAAGTTTCAAGTTTTCCAACCAGCAAATGTTTATAAGGAAGATACGTCCATAGTTAACGGTTTTTTTTTTTCTTCGACAGTATCAGCCTAGTCGGATGGGGACCGCTAAAAGAGATTCGAATCTTTGATTCGGTCACAGATGGAAAACGAACAGCACCAATCGAAAGATAAATAATCTTTATATAGGAGAGTATTTTAAAAGAAAATAAACAAAAGCTTTATTATGAAGTAAAAGCGAAACACTGGTACATACAAATATTAAGAGTTACGTTACTACATTCTAGTTGGGATGTGTGGGAACAAGTGGGGTCTGGGGCTAAAGCCGAGGGTAGTTCTTGGAATTGGGAGGGAGGTCTTGAAGGGATGCGGTTGCTTAATTAAAAATATCAGTGACTTCCATGAAGGCACGAGGCAGGTATACACTAGAAGGGGCTCGCTTCTACTTTTAGCATTATATATAATATTAGCATTATATATAATATTAGCATTAGAATATTCTCAGCATTATATAACTGAAGATAAGTCATAAGACTATTATACAACTAGTCGCAGTTAAATATTCAAGGTCTTAAGAACCACTAATTCACCGGTCTGCCTTTCTGGACTAAGTGGAACAAGTGGGAACTCGCGTCTTGCATCAGCGACTTAACAAAGTATTTCGAAATTCGAAAATAAATATTTTCACTCTTCAATATGATTTATTGTATAGGCTAGTACCGTAATTACATCAGTCTGACCTCCTACGATATTTCGACATTGCAATAAACAAAAATATTACCATGGATATGTGAGGTAATGCACTATTAAATAAGTATGTACTTCGAAATAGAAGTATTAAGACTAACTCTAACTAAAGCCAAAGGGTGGGTGGCCTTAGCACTTTTATTTAACCAAAGATTTTTTTGGTCACTCCTGTCACAGAATATTGTCTTCTAGATAAATGCAAAAATATCATATTAGAACCAGTAATCGTTTGGCAAGGGTATGACAAGCTAAACTATTATTAACAATTTTCAATTTAATAAATCCCAGATATATTTCAATTTGATTTTTTCCTCTTTTTCAATCACCTGTAAACAGCCTGATCTGTGGCAGTATTGAAATGTTCAGTTAATTGTACGTTCGCAGTCGAAGAACAAATTCAATACAGCTAGAGGATAGACGATTGTTCCAGGCCTGTTTGAAAGTAAAACCTCTCCCATGGGATACAATGAATACTACCCTATAGTGCGATAATACTATTATATTAAATACAAGGAAGGTTCGACTGCTTGAGTGTTTAAGGTTGAAAACAAGACATCTCGCCAGGTTTCTAGCAGCTTGCTCCAGTTTTGTGTTTACATTCAAGTCAAGCCAAGTTTACACTTAATTATCTCGTCCAAACTCCAAGACCTGCTTCACGCTCTGAAGTCTTCATCTAAACAGGTCCACTTAGCGTAATCGAAATATACGATAGTAGTTGCAATTAGCCTCATGATGAACTTTAAATATTGTTTGATAGCAATTTTTTACTATAAAAACATTTCATAGTCTTAAGGTATATGTTCATATATCCTTAAAGGAGCACGAAAATCTACAGAAGGCGATTTAAGTGAAGCCCAGAAAAAGTGTGGAGCTATAATATTAACAAACTGAATAATTAATACTTAAGGTTGTCTGAAGCAGCTTTGGGATCTCTCAGAACTACACATAAATATTTAAAAGGTTTTTGTTAAAACTTCCATTGTAAATACTTAATAAGCGTGACAAAACTGGCAAGAAATATATAAACGTATGACGTGAGCTAAGGCGTTCACGCTTAGGAGATAAAAAACAAAACAAAGGAGCGTGGAAGTTATTAATGCGTTGTTTACAAGATTTACAAGGTGGAAGGTGAAAGCATTGACTAACTAATCGGAAAGGGCGTGACAACTGTTGGTTGTCAGGTGTTGTGACAGTAGTTGTGAGGAAGTCGTTAACTGGGCCTCTGGCCAGACTTTATGTTTTACACATTATATTAGTGTCCCTCTCTAAACAAGGCAACATATGTGCTCAACGAGCGACCGTGAACTGGTGGATAGCCCTCCTGTTGATAGCAACCTGTAAATTCCAGAATATCATCCGGTTTTTGTTGTTAGTATAAATAGACACGCGCGTGTTTGTCTGACTCTCGTCTCGAGGCTCAAGGGCTGTTACCGAGCATACATAAAACGAATGTCAGGTATTAAAAAAATTCAACGTTTAAACAAAAGTGGTTCCTAAAGTAATGCTTTCTTTCTGTTTTGAGCTTGTTGCCTGGAGAAGTTACAAATATACGGTAAATTCGTATGTTTAACATGAAGGAACAATTCCGGGATAAGTTTGGAGAGAGGGGCTTCCAAATAAAAGGCCAATGATGTACACGTGGACGCCACATTTCCCAAACCATGAGTGACTTTTTCACAAATTAAGAATCGATCAGATACACCTGGGAGATTGTTGTTTCGGGATCTCTTATTTATTACTATTTATCATAATATATTTGTTTTTATAACACTTAACTAGTTTTATTTTAATTTTCTTTCACCTAAGACTCCAGATATTCTATTGTTATATTTTATTATAATTTTATACAGATACCGAACTGATAAGTCCGATGTTTGTTGTTGTTTTTTCAAGGATGGCAGTTCTTTTGATTTTAAATGCTTCCATAGTACTAAATATTGTGTGGTCATCTTAAAGATAAGATAAACAACTCAAACTAATGTTTGATCTATCTTACGTTTCTCCGTTCCCAAGATACCACAATATAGGAACTTGATAACGTAAAAAATGCTTTTGTATACTCTTAATGGTTGTTAATAATTGAAGAGAAACGACTGGCTAAATAGTATGTTACGAGGATATGTCAATTGAATAAATATTTGATGGTTAATGTATTTAAAAAAAAAATAAAAGAGTTTCTGAAAGGAAATAGGGACGAAACCGAAGTCATACAGACCCTTGAGGAGCAGTCACTGTTGCCGGCCCGTTAGCGCTAGTGCCTGATACCAGGGTTACCTGCTCCTCAGCACCTTTAGCACCTATATGCTTCCCCACGAGGAAAACAAAAGCGCCCTCTTGATACCATCGTAAAAAAATAAAAGGGCCCCCCGGGCTTTCCCATAACCCTGGCACCAGATGTTAAGGGGTTATAATAGAATTTTTTCAATCTCACCTCCCAGACCAATAATACACAACTCCATTCTTCCATTGCCAATACAGTTTTATTTTCCTTTATTTTTTGAAAGAACCAAAAAAGAAATAAACTCACCTGTTATTGCAATTGGACTACCTTCCGTCGGAAAACAAAAGGATTTTTCAATCATCGAAATATATAAAACAGTTCAGCTATTCCATTATTTTCGAATTTATTTACTTTTAAAAAGTAAAATAATGTTGTTACCCGAAGGTGTATTATTGAATTGTTTTCAGGAAAGATAACCAATTCCATGGACTCCGTCCATCACTCACAGTTGTTCCGGCTAACTAAATGGAGACTCTCATTGGCATAGCAATAAATCTGACCAGTTACTGGTGGAGAAGACTAATTTACGATACCCTTAGACGGATATGGACAGAACTGCGGCTGCGCCATCAAACGGAATCCACGTGCAAGACCTTTTAAGCTTACAATACATTCCATTGTTTTCTATTTAATGAATATTTATGCTCCTAAGCAACTTAAATATTACTTTCTTTTACCTTCCCTCTATTCTTTTTCTGTTTTCTCCACTCCGGAATCTTCTTTTTATTGCTGTCCTCTTCCTGTATTTATATACCCCTATCCTATAATAAATTCCAGCTTTTTTTTTGTTCGGTCTTGGACGCTCGTTTGGGTCTTTTTATTGTCCAATTGAGGTAGGGCTCGTTGTCTGGGAGTAATTATAGTTTGAAATCTGTTATGAGCACGGGTAATTGTTTGTATGCACCCAACTGGGGTCAATAAATTACTGGCTAATTGACACTTGACTAATTTTTTTATCAGTTGGGCAATTAGTTAGTTAGAACCTATTAATTTTTTTTTATGTGACAGCAAAGAGGAAATCTAGTACTGGTCTTAAGCGTCACATACGCGCCCTCGCGTACTGTATTACTTAGACATTTACTGTACCCTCAGCACTCAAATATTGCTGATGGGACCCCTCTCTAAAGAGAGCTAAAGCCCGCACTTCAATTCATTGTCTTCTATTTGACCAAACGACTGACACATTATATGTTATTGTAAATACATAATATTATATGATATGCTAAATATCAACAGACTGACGGTCGCAGATGCCACAAAGCCTGAAACTCCATCGAAAAGTAGTTAAAAATTTAAAGAACTGCCCGAGGCCATGGGATAAATCCATCTGATGATACCACTGTCCACTACCATGCCCTGGCATATCTATTTTAATACATTAATAGAGAACGTTGCGAAGACAAATTAAGATTATAAAACAGTTTTATCGCCTTTCCACAACTTATAACTTCTCTAAGCTCTAAGCTATTAAGTTCAGCTATCTCTAATTGGTTATGTTGGATATACAACAGATCTAAAACCCTAGTATATTTTTATCTATTTAAATAAGGTTGCTACTTCCAAGCTATATATAAGCTCGTCCCTTTACGACTGAACTTAAAAACCAAGCACTGAACGACTGAGCAAAGGGGTCCTCCACTTTGAGACCGTAAAACTGTTTTATAACTATACCATTCCACAAACACGCAGTCATTTTTATTAAACAATTAAGGTGTACTGTCGAAAATAAAATTAAAGTCATCCAAGGGGCTTTAATAGAAATTTATAATATCACAAATGAATTGTATTATGAGTTCTTAAGATTTATTTACAAAGAAGAACTTACATTCCTCGCTGAACTACCACGGGGTAAGCTTGTTGACTTAAGTTAAGCTAAGCAATCCACATTCGGATAGTTGACGGAAATAATTCGATTTTTGCACGATTCGCTTAGACCTAAACATGGAACAGTAAATAAAACTGTTAAGCTTATAAATACAGCTTAGAGTATCCCCCTGAGCCCACTCACGATCTATAAATAGCAAGTTAATAATAAATAGATAAATTTAAAAGAGATAGGCAAAAATCTATTTATTTAATCTTGCACCTCGCTCTTTCAACGCTCCAACTATAACTGCAAAGGAAGGGACTGTGAATCCAGACTGTTTACTAAACTTTCAAATCTTATGATGTCTAAATATATAGAGCGGAGGGGTAGAGAGAGTGTTAAAAAAAATGGCGAGAAGAGGCTAAAGAAGATAATTTACTGCTTATATTAGCGAAGGAGGGGGAGGGCAAAGGCTATATATAATTCGGGGTGAGGGTAAAGAGGAAATGGAATCATCCCTCGGGAGGTGACATCAATCACCTTCCACCTCTCTTCCGCTTGAATCATAACCTGCTGCCACGTTACCTCCTGCCCCTGTTCGCCGTGCGTATTGTAAATGATATATGTACCACAATAATATACACTTGTACTCAGGTTTCGGCTGCCTTTGACACGGTCCGTAACGGCGAACGGTTCAATCTCATCAAAAGAAAAAACTACTAGCTTATCCTCGGATCAGTAGCTTCGCTGTTTATTGTTGAATAGGTTTTGGTTTTGTTTTTATAAGAATAATCCAACTGATAAATTTTTGTAAGAATAGTTTTTTTACATGAGTTATAAACTAAACTATATTACTTGGAAAGAAGAAATATCGAGTAAAACAAAACAGATGCTTCCCGAAAATTATTTATTAGTTATTAATTTTTTTCTGGGCTGTTTGTAAATACTGTACGAATGAGCGAGGGAATGGAAATTGTAAATATGGTATGAATGAGAACATTTATCACGATTACTTATTGCCCAATAAGGCAGATTGTAATTTTATAACAATAAAGGAAATATAACAGTTATTAAATTTACCGAAAAGAACTCTTGATGGATATGACACACACATAGGGATTTTTTTTAAGCACAACCGTAGTTTTTCCCCATAGCTCTCAAACTTATAAAAATAGGATGTGGGAAAAATAAAAGGAAAATTATTTTGAATTGATGGGTGCCTTTCACTAAGGGGAGTCCTATTTGAAGGTAAAATGAGAAGGATATGGGGTGTGGGATGCCTAAAGGAGGCGGGTGGGTTCGGGAAGGTAGTGAGAGTATACCTATGGGCACAACCGTAGACAAAACATTGTCATTAATATAGTATGTGATTTGATAAAGTTTTGTCAGGAAGAAGCTGATGATTATTCGATTTAAACAATTTTTTTTTTTTCATTTATATTACTTCTTTTTAACATACCTTAACCAAAACATAAACGGTTTCTTATCCGAAATAGCATCGTTTATTCTTAAAATGCCTTAAAAACTTCAGATTGGCTCATTTTTAGAGCACTCGAATAGACCAGATGAAAAATCATCTCTCTTTTTGAACCTAAATTTTGGAAAAAAGTGGAGGTAAATTTGTAGATATAATAATAAAGAGTGTCTATAATGTCTATATATACATTTCAATAAAACTATCATTAATTCAAGATTCGGCATTGCGAAAATCAATGCCAATTGTCTCTTGGAGGCCACCAACAGTAATATTTCAAGGTGTTCAATTGTTATTGAGACAAAGGGTGTACGAGGCTATCAAGGGAAGGGGGAAAAAGAACATTTATAATCGATAAGATGCCAGAACTTCTGCTGAGTTTTAGAAAGTTAGTGGCCGAGTGTGACCAGCGCTCGCTAAAAGTTGTCAACTTCAACTCCCACCATATTTTTCTCGCTAACTCTCAGTGGGCCAATTGAGACTCATTTGACTTATTAACTCACAAAACTTCGTCCAATAAAAGTTAAGTTATTATTTTTATTTCAATGGTTCTAATTTAAAGTAAATTGGCTGTTAAATTAATGCAATGTACACCTCTATGAAGCAATGACGAGATTACACCAGTTCAATAGGCAATGGTGAATAAGCCTCTAATATCCAATTAGCTGGTAAAGTCTAGTCAGTTTGCTACTAATTGGCTTCGCTGACATTTACCTATTGACGAAAATTCACAATATCTTCTAATAAGACAGCTGTAGAATACAGTTTTTGTTTAATAACTCATATTTTACTGGTCGGAAAGGTGATGTCTCAATCTCAATGACTATGTATTATTTTCTAAAAATGCTTCGATGTATCATCAAGATATAGTTACATAAACTTATATATGTAAATGTAAATATAATAATTTTAAAATAAGACATGAAGTTAATTATTACCCTTAATTAATTATTTGGCACAATAAGTAATAAATTCTAAATAAAGACCACTGCTAATTTCATATATTCTAATTAATTAAAACTAGTATCTAACAAAAAACTGTAATTAGCTTTGTGTTAAAAATAAATATACTAATCGATCTGGTATAATATCTACACATTATTAGATTCGGAAATCAATTGATTAAAATTACCAAATCAATCGTTTAAAGTGAAATGAAGTTTAAGCTAGGTCCTAAGATATTTGAATGTTTTAACTCCATCTGGTATTGAATTTTGTAGTCTGATTTCTAATTTACATTCTGTTTATTTTTGTTCTATTTGTCTTTCAGTATGTTTCATTTCTTCTTCATGGTGAACAAGAATTAATAGTCGATATTCATTACGAGATGAAACGTCACTCCAGACCGAACATTTCGAAATCTTTTATCCCTCAGTTAGTGCACAACGCGGACAATTTGAAGGCATTTTTCCTCTTAGTCTTCTTAGAAGATGCAACAGAGACCAGCTCATTTTAACAACTCTAGGAGATGAGAAGACATTCCAAGAGTCAACGGAAGAGGAATGCGACAAGCGCTTTAAGCACTAGATTGTACTGGAGGACGGATTGCTGAGACTGCACTAGAAGCATTGCATGAGGTTGTTCCAACACACCCCGTTTTTATCACTAAGCCATAGTAGAGGAATATTGTTTACAGTACAAATTTTCTGAAGACTACATCAATTTAAAGCCTTTGCTATTACCTCCATCGTATAATATAAATACTTATTATATTATAATAACTTTTGCCCATCATAAATGTATAAATAAGAAAATAACCAAATTGTAAGCAAAGGGTTTTAATGAATGTATAGAGGAATTAAAAACTTGGTTAGAGAATTTGTTTTCCCCCTAAGAATTCGTTGATGAGAAACTAGACCAGTTAGTTTGTGCAAATTATGTTTAGCTTTTCAAAAAGATAGTTAAATACCTGACGTTATTACTTTAGTTAGCCATCCACAGCGTACATCCGTTATGCGTATTTAATAATAAGCATGAAGCCGAGGTACGCCGCAGATAAATGGAGTAAGGTCGTTTATCCTATGTGTACGGTCGTACCCTGAAATTTACGCGTTGTTCCCCGTTGGCAGCTATTCCAAGGAAGAGGTCGGTTGCCTTTAACGCGTTCTTTATAACAGCGATTACAAATAAGTGGCTTGTCCCGTATTTAAGGGGTTTATTAGCGAAGCTGGCTCAAGCTGAGGAAGGCTTCCAGTCCTAGATCCAGCGGGCTAATTGATGCTGCTCTTATAGCCGACCGGGCCCTGACGCCGACCTTCTTGGGAGAGTCACCGAGTGATAAAACCTTAACTGGGTCTGATTAATTCTCGGGAGCACCTGCCAGGCCATATAAGGAAGCGGGGAGTATCCCGGCGGTAATCCATTTGGTCTTCTTTTTTTCTTTCTCTATCTTCTCCTGTTCAGTTGCCTTTTAGACGTCATCCTCATTTCTGCGGGGATAATAATGCAAATATCTGGAGAGCCTCGTCCTAACATTTCAAATCTCAACGTACCTACCGTTGGCATGCATCGGTATTGAATTGTTGCTTATAGTTGAATTATGCCGAGTAGACTGCAACCATGCACGGCATGTTAATTCCAAACTTAGTTTCGGTATGGGCGGCCGACATAGTGCGTACATGGAATAACTTGATATGCAAGCCACTGACGTAAATCGGGCACAAAATGTAATACGATGTGCTTTTTAATTTCAGCAGTCCCTTTTTACTTGTCCCACACATTGTGAACGTTAATGAAACTCCCTCAAAAAGCAAAATTTATCTTTTCCAACAACTTTGAAGTTTTCCTAAGACGTAAATTTATAGGTGTTCATGCAATGAAGAATTTAGATTACATCGAGTTATCTTAAAGTTCACTCCCTTCACAATACCTTTTGTGTTATTTACTGTGAATGCTGGGAGGAAATGCTGCGGTAACCCTGAATTAAACCTCAACAATATATATAATTCTATTCTATTCCGATTTCCACAAGCTTTATTCTGGATGTGGAGAGCGTTCAAGACATCTCCGATTGAGGACCTATACGTAGAGAGTAGAGAGCTCGTATAGAAGAATCTACCTGTCGTCGTCATATTTTGCAGAAGTATTTGCGAACCCACATCATGCCCATTAAAGGATTTACGAGCAGCTTAATTGGTCAGCATAGAAAGTTACCGGATCCAAGCCTAAGAGCTAGTAACCGTAACATCTCATTGCAAAATTAAAGTTATAATGCCTACCCGGGGCTCATATAAGCCTCCGGGCGAGTGTTTGGAAGTTTACTACTCACTTGCCAGGGCCACAGCAGATTCCGGAATATAAACAATTCCTGTTTAGATCTGGGCGGTAGACATTTCCTCGTAGCGAGACTCATTTAGGTCCGATGCAGTACTTCAATCTGGTAAAATAAGTAGCTACTTAGCATAGTATGCACACAATACACTTGAAATAGGTTCATATAGATGAATTAGGGTTTTATCCCACTGCGGTGTGGAAACAATTAATGGTTTAGTCAATTAAGAAAAATAGCTATAGCGGAAGACTGGAAAAGGGACTGTATGAATCAACCATTGCAGCAGTATAGAAAAACACTGGAACGACAATAATGATCTGCTGGAAGGAGTGAAGAGAAATATGGCTGCCTGGAAGTCTTCATATAGAATTACGAGGATTAAAGAGAACGTCTTGGCAGAACTCCGGATCGATGCTTAAAGCAAAACACTTCATGAAACAACGATAGAACAAAACATAATGTACTAAGAGCACAACACGAATTATTATAACACAGATTTCGTTAAACCTACATTCAAAAAATTGATTTTTATAACATCATCAATTCCTTCTAAATTGTAAATTCTAAAAATTTCACAATTTCATCCGAAATTTTAATGCCCACCGATGACTTACCTAATAATATGCGTACAAAAATAAATAACTCAAAGGAACAAAATACGCTTATACTATCTAACACAATCATCCCAGTAATATCTAAAGTTATCTAGAACAATTCAGAATGATTCTAGAAAATTGTAATTAGGACATTTCTGTTGATGATCTGGTTGTTAGATGTATTTTATATTGTTAATATGATTGCCCATCTTTTATTATTATTATTATTAATTGTTTTTTTCAACCAAAGCTAAATAACTGAAAATTACACAATTATAAACAAATATTAATACTAAACTGATGAAAATTTAAAGTTTCAACTTTTCGAGGTAAACCAATGGGCAGCTGTTAGAATCTGAAATCGATCTCTTAACACTTGACGGTAACTAAGTGCTTACCGAAACTACTAGAAAGGCCAAAATTCTATTCCAATAATAAATCACCTGGACTTACTAATCGACAATGTCAAAGAAAGGGTAAGTTGTTTAGATGGTAAATTATTACACACTACAGACAAAATTAGAGGATAGTGCCAAACATACGAATAATGAAAAACATACAACAAATCGAATCCCACAGTAAGTAAGTAATCATCACAGTATCCTTGATATAAAAAAAAAAAAAGAGACCCCTTAATCTCAGGAGACAAATAAATTTATTGAATCTAATATAACGCGAAGATCGGAGGGAAAACAAGGGAAAGTTGACAGGATCCGGGAAATCTGTCGAACCGTAGAAGGAAGATACATTTAATCTGCTCCAAACAAAGCAATCCCTCATCCACCCCCTCCTCCTTCCCAAGTGAATGTAATAATAAGAAGCAGGAGGATATTGGCACGCCCTGTTCGACATCAAGTGCCCTAATCCAGCCTGAAAGGTAAATCGGATAAGGAGTGACAAGGGCGCTCTGCGCTCGCCTAATCAATAAGTTGAGTGAGATTTGTAATTCGGCAGAGGCTCGGACCACCAGCTCCGCCCCGAGAAAGAGATCTATTTATCGCCTCAGTCTGGGGCTGCTGGGCCGATAATTTATGTTAATTGTATGCCATTAGGAGGGCTGTGGTCGTTCATTGTTTATATTGTACCCTCTTATGGCCCTTCCAGCCAATGACTACCTTCGCAACATTATCTGCGCATCGTGAAAGCGAGAACTTATTCTCCAGTAGTATGAATAATAGTAATATAGAAATATTAACTAGTAGTAGTAATTCGGGTATCAATTTATCAACACATCCATTAAAAATTCTACAATTTAAAACATATCTATTTATTAACAAATTTACACTTTTATTGGACATTTGGAAACATTTGGATCTACCCACAAATATTTTAGACATAAGAGCGCTTTCGGTGACTTAGCCACCATTATCAAGTGCCTTCAAATAAACTATTCGAATAGGAGATAAAAGTTTAAAAACACAAGTTAAAGCAGATTAAAGCACTCGAATTGTTATAAAATAAATTGTGGGTAGACCACAGATAGGTGTATATTAATACCCCTATATCCCACAATAGGCCTTCCAACAGAAGAAACCTAATTGGACCATACGTCTAAGGAAGGGGTGTTATAAAAGTTTTCAAAATCAGTGTGCTTGTTTAAAGTTTAGTTCTGAAATAATTTGGATATCAACTAATTAAAACGTGTCTTAAAATAAGTATCATCAAAAATATTGATTAAAAGTTCATTATACTAAAAATCTTATCAGCTACAAGATAAAACAAGAATAAACTGTTTTTATTTTTGTTTTTTTGTGAATGTTATTATACGTATGTACTTGATTTACGTTAATAGAGAATTAACTCGTCCAAGAAGAAATATCGAACAAAGAGCCGTTTCAGCCTTAGTTGTGCGAACGTTATTGTTGGGATGAAATACTAGTCGGCTTTGCAGTGCATTTGTGTTTAGTAAAGTACTCATTGTAGGGTGCCTGTTAGTAACTGTGTAGTGTCTTATTCAAAAAATAGGATGATGAATTTTCCATAGTTCAATAGAGCAACAGTTTAATATTTTATGTTTTGATTTCACAGCTGATCCCAAATTTCTAAGCCATGCAAACACTTTGGTTTTAAATATTTTGTGATTTGTCAGAATAATCAAATACTCAAAGAAGTTCTTCTTCATTCATTATTTTTCTTCTCTAGTGATTTATGGTATTGACGTATGGTATGAATGAGAACTTTTATCACAATTACTTATTGCCCAATAAGGCAGATTGTAATTTTTTAATTAATTTTACAAATGTAATTTTTGTAATTTTATCTCAATAACCTTTTGAATCGCTAGTAAAAAGTAAATTTCTGTAATTTAATTTATTTATTTATCTATTACAATTCAGGACAAATTTAGCCCTTTTATATCGCAAACATGTAATTGATCGTTCATATATGATGCATATTTTTAATATAAACATACACTTACTATTAATCCAAGATTGATAGGTTTATGAAATGTACTAAAATTAGTTGGTTTAGAAGGTTTTTATTGACATCTTCTAATCGGGCGTTGTGTCCTCTAAAACGCTATCATCAACCATCGACTGACTTGTGGGACTGTAGTGACTCTCAGGCTTGTTCCTGGGCACTTTCCTGGGGACCAGCTCTCGTCCTAGTACTCTCTCGGACTCGCACCAGTGGACTACCCGAATTGTATATAATTAGTTTAAATACACCAAACAACGGCGTTGATATAAACCTAATCAACCAATCCAAGACTGATTTTGTGTACATTTAAATGATGTCAATAAAAATTAAGAATAAAACATAAAGGAACCTTGTTGGTTGAAGAGGTTAAAGTGCTATTCTTTTTATTAACTAATCTAATACAAAGTTTATTCAGAATTTTCTCACTACGTGGGCTGTGAAAATAGGATTTAATAAAACCAAATAAGGTTTCCATCATATCCCGTCTACTTTCACTGCCTTTGTACAGAGTGAGAGTGACTTTATAATAAAAACTCAATCGCTTTTTGTATTAGCCGAGATATTTTATTTTATTATACAATAACATAGCACTAGAGTGAACCAAACAAACTTTTATTGCAATATGAAAATTAAAATACCATCAAGAAGAAGCTATTAATGAGTTTATAACCAAGCTCAAAAGGCGGGGAGTTACTTTCAAACAGGTATTGAGAATCATGTCTTTCCGCAAGTTCTACGATATTAGCCGTAAAAATAACTCAGCCATTTGATATATTCTACAAAATACGAAATACGTCAAATCAGTAATAAGAAGAAGCTCTACTATTATGCGCGTTGATTTTTTGTTAAATCCAATTAATAATTAGAGCGATTCTAAATATTTTTTTTTATTTGTTTATCACACGATGCAAAAAAAAAACCAAGATGAAACCATGAATGGTTTATGATAAATTAGAAGTTATGAAAGGAAATAATACTCAAAAAAAATAATGGTTTTTAAAAAAGTACAAAGAAGATGATTCGAATGTTAAATGAACAATAATACAACATAGGTCCTAATATAAATTTGAAGCGGTGATAAAACCGGTTTGGATCGCTCTTGTGATCGCTAAGAGAAGAAGTTGAGAGAGGAATTACTGAAACAATGAATTACAGACAAATCATTCTTTTCGATCGTATGGGAATTTCTCCGAGAGACCGGTGTAATTGATGGCCGCTCTGAGATTTTATCTGACCGTCTACAAGCGTTTATAGAAACCGGAGACAGCTACCGGAATTTTTCGATTAGATCTCCCACCGTGCGGGGTTCATGCCCCGAGGCCGAAACTTATTAACGGCCCACAAGGCGATAAATATAAGAAGAGACAAGACTGGGGGAATATCCATAGCGGCTCCAATTGGAGGTCGGACGGGAGAAACATTAGCGGTGGCTATGATGCATGGTCGTCATCTCTTGAGGAGTATTTCCAGCCTCTGCTTTATGAAGGGGCCGATGATGGATCTGCTGTTGGATTCGTATTACACCCACTCCTTCGTTATGGGTCTAGCCCCCCCTCCCCCACACAAAGGTGTTATTTCCATTTCTATACAAGTTATTGCCGTTATAAACAACATAGGATTAAAAATAGCTCCACAATCTACTTCGATTGTAGGCATTGAGCATTCTTAGATCATAATGAAATAGTTCACTCTTCACTCAAATTGGAACCTCAAAATACGGTCGTAAGTTACCTCTTTGGAGCTGTGCTGGCAATTCTCACTCCGTGGTCAATAGTCATCCCGCCTAAAGGTACTTATGCACGTTAGATATTCCTAACTGCACCGATTAAATAAATCCGACACAAACGTTCCGATTGACACTACCCAACACGACGCCTGACGTCAACAAACAGTTTTTTTTTTGGTGAGAATGAGAATCTCTTACATAGACATAGGCTCATTGAAAATGTTGCCAGCACGTAAAACTAAAATAAATTTTTATTTATACGCAGGGAAATTTCCTACAACGAAAATACTAATTTTAAGTGGTCCCTAAAGATAAAATGAATTTTTCCTGGTTGAAATATTTGGCACAACACGTATTAATAAATTATTGTTGCTACTATGACAATTTTTAATAAACCTTAGAGTGCTTACTATTACTATGTTATAAGTAAAGTCATTGTTAGTGTTACCATTTGATCAGGAGAGGAATTTATTCTGTATTCTCTGCAGCTTAAGGTATTTACGCTTCATGATGGCAATTTTATTCATTTTTTACATCGATGGATTGTAAAATCGATTCCACTAAAAAAAAGGCCACATCAATCCTTTGATTTAAGAAAAGTTCATGATGATCTGGCAGTTGTAGCTAACTAACCCCGAACCATTAGTCCAAGCAAAAAGTCCAATCGTTTACTTTTGTTATTAGTTATCAAACAGAATTTTCCTAATTAGTTATTTGATAATCAAGTTCGGTAGGACATTGACACCAAGGAAACTAAGAAGGAGGAACTGGAATAAAGGTTTGTTATATTAATTTACAAATGAGTATTAATATTTATATTGGGTGGATACCGGAAACGTATCTCAGAAAACATCTTTTATTAATGCTTTTACATTGACGTAATGGCTATTTAGGCATTCTGAGGACAAGAAATCAAGCAAAACCAAACAGAAAAATTAAATTTACATACTTAAGAACAGTCATGACATGACTGTCAAGTATTAATTTCATGAATAAGGGTTGCATTCATATACAGATAATACATCTTAATCATCATCAAAGAATTCTGTATTCTCAAATGACATACATCAGAAGACCATTTAGATAAATGATTTTTACCAAATTACGGACAGCCCGTGAAATGCCGGTCCTTCAGATGTTGCGCAGGCCCAATCATTAGACCTGCTAATGTTTTGTTTGTACTGATGGTCGTAATTGTCCGGTGGGACGGGAGTGGCCTGTTAATGAAATGGGGATTTGCATTGGTGCAACGTCGGGATGGTATTTAAATTGCCTTGCCCAATCAATCTGTACCTATATATCTGGCCTACAGGGATGCACAGGGGAGTAATCAAGTGCACAAACAGCAGTGGATAGGGCAACGAACCTCCTACGCTACCACTGCTACTCTACATCCTATTGCGGCATTTCAAACTGAAAAACTTCGAAATTTCCAAAGTGAATGGAGACAAAACAGGGGGGAAAATACACAATAATAAACAATCGCTATTTATCACAAAAAAAAAAGTGTAAATTCTCCAGATTCTCTGTAATAACTTTATTACACAACAAAAAGATGTTCAAAAGTTAAACTGTACAATTTTAATATAATGTAATCGCATTTAAGGTAAAAATAATTTTCACTTGTTAATTATCAGTGTCAAGCCTAAATGGCAAAGCAAGGGGGCAGTGGAACTAATTAACCTTTGAAGGCAATGGCCGCTCAATTCTAATAACAAATTATTTTTTATAATTACTATAATACCTACTAAAATAAAAAAAAAACTATTTTTTGTGTGTGATAAAATTAAAAACTGTGTGATCATTGAAAAAATATTTATCTGATTGTGTAAATTTGTTTTATTATTCCAATATTCATAACTTAATAAATAATTTAATTAAATGAAAAAGTATGAATATATTTTTTTTTTTTTTTTTCAGTTTTCAAACAATTTTATTAAGATAAAATTACAATCTGCCTTTTATTAGGCAATGAGTAATTGAGATAAATGTCATCATTCATACTATATTTACAATTCATCATTCACTCGCTCATTCATACAATATTTACAAACAGCCCAGAGGCCCCCCAAGTCCACAAGGGTCACCTCCCTCGCATGCGAAGGAGGAAGCGGAGTCTTGGGGAGTCCCCCACGCTCCTACGTCAGCCGCGTCACTGGATAAGCCAGCGGAGGCTGACCAAGAATGAATATATTAAGAACAAGTTAGTAACATCAATTTTTTTCTATTGCTCTATTATTTCAATTTTCTGGCTTAAACCACGATTTTGTGCGTCATTCGTTATGTTTTGATTTCAAATTTTAGAGATAATTGGGAGGTTGAAAGTAGTAGTAATATAAAACTGTTCGATAGAACCACCATGATGATTAAGAAAAGTAATTAACATATTTAAAAATAAATATATTCCTGGCAATATGTAATGCCAAACAAATACTGGAAAATTCATTGATATTTTAATTTTTGGCACGGAAAATTTTTCAAAAGAACGTCATAACTGCTATGGGTTTAGGATGAAAAAAAATGAAAGTGAAAGTAATGTCTTGATACTTTCTTGAATAATTAATTTTTTGAAATTCGTACGTGTTCCTGGCAAAAGTCACTTTGCGAGGTCTTGCTTCACCTATCACTACTCCATGATCGCAAGTTGCTGGTTGTTGGTGTAGTTTAAGTACAAAAGGTCCTATTTTATCTCACGCATGATTTTTCGTTTCTGATTCACGAACATTTCCAACAGCCTACAGAGCCATTCTCACGTCCACAGAATGTTGTGCCTTGCTACTAGATTCAATAACAACATTCTGAGAACTAGGGAACAACAGTATAGAATGCCCAAAGCACCTGTGAAAAACATTAAAAAAAACTAGTTTGAAGACAGAATAGGTCGTTACGCGAGTAGGCTGGTTACGAATTATTCATATTAATAAATATTTAACTCTCTCTAGTCTAGCACAGATTTATTTAAAACTGATTCGAGCACATTTGGTGGCAATTCCATGCACCATTCTCAAGTGTTTAAAAATGTAATACAATTGCGTTCAATGTGACATGTAGCGAGTATATTATATAAGAAAAAAAAATATAGTTATACTATTTACAATTAAATAATTTAAAAAAACTACCAATAAATTAAAAATAATAACAAAAAACTTCAGATGTTAAAAATTCGTCTATCATAAAAATGTCACATAGAATATATAATTATTTCCAAGAATCATAGTAATACCTTAATAAAAGTTTAAAAATAAAAATCAATATCAGATCGCGTTAGAATAGGACATTTATGGGATTTATTCTCAGAAATATTTTGGTGATAGACGAGTTTTTTAGTTAGTTAGTTCAAGTCAACTTTGTAAAGTTGTTTCTAAATATTTTAATTATCATATGATATAATGTTCTTCCTGCGTCAGACTGATCACAATTGTATAGCCTTTTTTTAGATATTTCAGAATGGTCGTCTTCTATTGATAAATAAAACGTTCTTTAAATACCAATTTTGAATTTGAGTTACAGGAGACTAAAAATAGGGGGATGGTCTGTTTACCTTCGTGTTATATCTTTAATAATACACCCTTTGTATATATTCATTGGTTATTGTTCTTTACCAATCCAATTAAAATTAAAATATTTACCGTGAGCCAGAATGGAGGAATGGAACATAGCACTATTCCACTCAGGTAGGTGTAATGTAACTGCTTTCATAAACGAGACCGGGAGGCGCCGGTAATGGAAACATAAGACCGTCGGGAGATTGGGCTGTCCGCGGAGGGTGAGTGGAATTTCGAGTAACGGGCATTCGCATCCAACCTACAAATGGAATTCGGACATCCCTTCGCCAAAATAGAATAGATATTTCAAGCAACCAATGTTGGTATTCCACGTATACAGTTTTCACGAGGGGGCTTTACTCTGAGTTAATAATTACTATCATCTATCACCCAACAGAAAAACAGATGATTTCATTGAGCAATAAATCAGAAAAAATATTTGTACAAACTAGGTAAATATAATATATGTAAAGAAAATGTATTTCTTTAATTTGAATTAGCGTGCCGCGCCAACGTAGATAATGCAGGCGTTGAAGAGAATGATACTAGCGTTATCAGCAGGGAGGTTACGTGAGTGATAGGCAAGCAGTGAAAAGCTAAACGTAAGCTTTGACTTTAATTATTTGTTATTATAAAACAATAAAACAGAATCGACAGGAGAATGGACTTGCTATGGCAGCCAGGGGGGAAGAAAACAAACTCAAAGAATTACTTCTAGAAGGATATGATCATATTTTAGATACTGAAGATGGTGGTAATATTTTAGAAATAGCAGAAGAAAGAGGACAGACCTCCATTGTAAAATTTCTCAAACGAATAAAAGCATTTGAGGAAAATCTATCGAAAATATTTACAGAGCAACACAACCTTGTTTAAATTGATTTCTGTCGTCCCTAAGAACCATTATAAAACGACATTCAATGTTTATTCTCCTGTCGATTCTGTTTGTTTTATAATAACAAATAATTAAAGTCAAAGCTTACGTTTAGCTTTTCACTGCTTGCCTATCACTCACGTAACCTCCCTGCTGATAACGCTAGTATCATTCTCTTCAACGCCTACATTATCTACGTTGGCGCGGCGCGCTAATTCAAATTAAAGAAATACATTTTATTTACATATATAAAATAACCAAACATGCTCAAAGATTACTAAAAAGAAATTCTAACTGTTCTCTAAAAAATATCTCAAAACATTATAATATTTCGTTATAAATCTTTATTTAAAGGAAATCACAATCTGGCCTAAACGGGAAAACTATAACTGTTGTATTTACGCTCTCATTCATACCATATTTACAATACACATTCATATAATATACGCATATATTCATAGCTCAGGGATCCATCCCCCCATTACCCTGTGGAATAGTCGCCTTTTCGGCTGTGAGGCTAAGGATCACCGCTAAGGAGGCTGAAGGATAGCTTGAGGGAAAACTGGCTATTGCCAGAACTACCAGCAACTAAATATTTACAAAAGATCATGAGGCCACTTCCGATCTAATCTCCGGAGAGGTTGTAGGGATGGGTGATCTTGAAAGAGGATTTGGATGGTCAGATAACTTCTAATGGTGTTATAAGAATTTTTAGGAAATGCGATCATGGATAGTGGGATAAAATAACTAAGAGACAATAATTTACGTTAAAGAAAATAATTCTCTAAAACATAATATGTTTCCATATTTAATGTCTCAACTCTAAACCACAATTAGATCTACCATCAATACCAAACAATTTAATTTCTGTAGGCAGTTCTCAATTACTATTTCTCATAATAAAATCCTGTCATAGGTCATTATAGTTATAAAATTATAAACCGTTTTTTTCCACATTAAAGCCGCATCAGGTTCAAAGATAGGTGTTAAGGGGGTACAGGCGGTTTTATTGGCCCATAAAGTCTAATCGGAATTAAAAAGCAATAAAAAATTAAAAGTCCCCCTTCGGAAAACATTCCACAATTTTTTTTTAATTTAGTAATACCACCTTACAACGTCTCGAGGCTTTTTTTTTTCTATCCAGGGAAGTATAAGTCGGCCATTTAACGGTTAGTTAATATTAGAGAACGAGGTTTAATGTCATGATATAAAAGGCCTCTTTAATGTGCGTTTTGCACTGTTTATAGGAAAATCCTGGGAATTTCCTAATATATATGTAAAATTTCACGTTGGCAATAAGTACCACAGAGAGAATTTAAAAAATCTTTAAACCATTCTACATAAGCTCATGTTAATAGTAAATTTGATTAGCTTAGTCAACTATCCTATGATTAAATAAATCACCATTCTCTCAAGTAATTCCATTCCCTAACAACAAAACGTTGACATTAATGACTGGGATCGTGATTCGCTGAAGAACTAACCTATTCATCAAGTCGAATAGCCAACAATATGGAAAAAGTAAATTCTGTCTGCAGTTATATTGTCGTTAGTTTCAGTTATTCAGGTTAATTTCATTTATAAATAAATTAACGTCAAGCCCAAATTTATGGATTTACTAAGAAGACTTAAGTGGTTCAAGAACTGTCAATACCTGGCTTATCTGGAAAGATTCTATGAAGTCTTAGGATAGGTTGAATTAAATATCTTTTGAGTTCTTTGCAGTAACATGTCACTCATTGCCAACTTCAATATGGGGTAGGTTTCACTGATCCATGTCATATGTGTTTATTACATCATAGTCAAACTGTTTAATTTTAGTGTCAGTCACAGTTATGATTAAAAAATAAACGATAACCCAAAAAACCGGGTAAAATCATGATTTAAATAATTTTGTAATTATATTTAATGTAATACTACTTATTAGATGCAGCTCCAACCAGTGCTGAATCGTCATTTAGAATCCTGGGACATTTAAATTTTAAATGACAATCCGCCGGTTATGTGAAGAGTAAAAGCTGAGAAAGTGCCTTGAGTGACCCACTCAATGCGAGACTGGCCTGTAAAATTAACAGTGTTAAAAGGGGAACATGATTGTGTTAACAGGGTGAAAATCCCTAAGCTCCCAGAAGGGAGGGGGTAGGTTGTGGATGCATTAGCATACAAGATAGAAAAGAGAAAGAAAAAAAAACACCCCTAGAGGAAATAAAAGGCCGCATTTACATAATTAGAGAAATGTAGCTCTGAAAGACGGAGCTCTGATAACGGCGAAAGGAAGAAAGGCTGGATAGCCCTTCAGATGGACTGCGAAGGAGCAGTTGATATCAGATGCCAATAACTCAGGAGCTATCAAGATCTAGCAGCAGTGCTTATGACTAATCAGTAGGAGATTATCGAGGATGGTACTCTTGCGGGCTGCTGTGTCGCGGAGATGGCTTAACGGCCATACCAGGGTCCTTTAATGGCGATGGATTTTTAAAACCCCGCGGGGCATAACTTTGTTAGAACATCACACCGTCGCTTCTTGTAATCTCACTTAGTGCCCCCCCCCCAAAAAAAAATGATTTTGTTTAATACGATTCAACATAACGTTATGACGTGATATCGAAGGATTCGAAAAACAATGTAGTTCTAAAACCTTGCTTATCAGTTCCAATCGAAACACATTAAACAAAGAAATTGATTTTTCTTAAAAAATTGAAATTGAAATAAAAAAGAGATTACGACCATAGCATAGAAACCTTTAATATTTTACAATAAGTACTCTTAACCTATAGCATAAATTATGTAGTCATAAAAATTATTTTATTTCCTTATGAAATATGACCTTTTTAGTCTTAGGCATATAACATGGTCATCAGCATAATTCAGTTTATATTTTCTAGGCTTTTGTCGTTTAACTTTTTACAACCTTTGAAACATATTAATTATATTCATATTTTTAAATTTTGTAAGCATATTATTTTACTTAATCTAGCGCCCTATAACTAGGAGATTAAGTTGTAGGTAGCTGAAAATTAAATAAATAAACTAATAAGAGGTATAGAATATGCAGTTCATCATTATTCTCTTTTTTATTCAAATCTTGATAAGAACATAGCTCTCAATCGAATTTCAGAAGATTAAACACTAAGCCAATGTTCGACATCTATAGCATGGAAAGACTGCAATCCTCTGGGGTTGTGTTAAGACTAACTATTAGGGACTGGGGAGGTGGTCATAAAAAAGCTCGAGCGTTCACCCCCCAGAGGAGCACCCAAAAGAAAGGGGGATGCAATCGGAAGGAAAATACAAGAGAAAATAAAGACAGTTTAATACACATGACGGATCACAAAGCGGTGCATTAGTGCGAGAGCAAAAATCAAACGGCTCGCCTGAAAGACGGGGCTTCGCCTGTGAAGAGGGAAAAACAAAGGGGGTGCTAGAGGGTGCTCAGTCCCCCCCCCCTCGGTGGTCGGACCCTGAACTAATTATTCATCCTGACCAATTAGAAGCCATGTTTAATGGCTCGTACGCAGGCGCGGCGGCTAGCTCTAATAGCCCGTGTGTCTTCTGTCTACGGTGGTGTGATGGACGACCGGTCAAGTCAGGGAAAAACATTATTTCCCACCAGCGGCTGACGGCAAATCTGCTCCAAACCATTTTTCCTGGCTTGCCTCATTTCGAGGCCATTTTTTATCTGTACGAGCGTACCATTAAAAAGTTTCCACTGAGAAAATACGACACTGTTGATAATTAATCAATCGGGCCCCAGCACAAGATGAAGTCCCATTTAGAAGGAACCATTCCTTTAACAAACAGGTAAATTAGCAATGTAACTTCTTAGCATCTTCTGAAAAACTAGTTATTTTATATTTTTCTTTCTATATTAGAAGCATATACTATTGTAAGAACCGTTATAAATTACCAAGCTTTCGAAAGAGGGGATGTTTTTCATTCATTATTTTAATTCATAAAATACTTGTGATAACTTGACATTAAAATTTTTCTTTTAACACCAATAATATTTTAACTATGTCTGGATAAAGAAATAGCTTAACATTCAGACTGTTATAAAATCATTCGGTAGAAATGGCAGGCAGGTTTAGCGCAAACATGTACACAACACCTCAGTTACTTAAATATATATAATAATGACCCATAAATTTAAATACGCTTTTATATTTCTGCGAAGATACCCCTGGTATCGTATCGTGTTAATGCCAAGTTCTTTTGAGAACAGACTTTGTATGCACGTACCATTGCACGGGTGAGACAGAAATATCAACCCGCAATGGCTGACGACACCACTCGCGAAATAGACTGGAAGCAGTGACCTGATATAGTGGGTTTGCCTTTTACGGCATTATATTGATCAACTATTTTCTTTCTCGACATCCACCGACGTATATTAATAAACATCAGTTGTAGTATGTGTTCCTGTTGGCTTAATAGTCAACAGTCAAAATAAAAATGCAGTGTCTTTATAACCAGATATCATCATGTACGCTGCTTTTGATGAAATTTTTAACACAGAGCTCTTCTCAAATATTGAGGATCTTCATCAGATGAAGACATGTACCATGTGGTCAACTTGATGGATGATTCAAATGTTTTTCTAATTCTTACACAATTGTAGTCATAAATGAGTCACAAAATAACGGATCAGTTATCCACAGCCGATCATCGACGATTATTGAAGGGCAGTAGTTTTTGAACTTCGTAAACATTTTCAAAGGATCGCCTCAAAATCAGATTTCAAAAATAAGCCTTCAAGAATTTAAAGTTTGTAGATGTACACTACGAACAACACATTAAAAGTATTCTCAAGTGGGCGACAAAAAAGCACTAATTTCCTTATATTTGGAGTATTTGGACAAAAATTGTTCATTTGGAGATAACGTACTCGGTTTATAGATTAAGAATGCAAAAAAGAAAAAGAAAATTGAGAAAATATGGGTTTGCTAACATGAAATATGTTCACGAAGAATTGTTAACAGTTCGGCTGAGTAGCAGTGATTGCGAAACGGCCCCCTGCTATTGGATAGAAGAGGTCGACCGCGCAGTAGATGAGGAGCAGATGCCTATCACAGTTCCGCACCTAATGGATTTAAACTTATCACTGGTGCTATCTAAACATTTACACCTCTGCTCCCGACATGTGTTTCATTGCATCAGTTAATACCCAGCCCTCTTAATGGTCCCCTTCAAGTCTCTTATCTAGATCCCATCTCCCTAGGGCTCTCACTGCTGGCCCCTAATCACTTTTTATTTTACTCTCTGAATACGAGGGAGAGAGAGAGAGAGAGAGAGAGAGAGAGAGAGAGAGAGAGAGAGAGAGAGAGAAAAGAATAAGAGTGACTCTTACAAACGATAATCCCTGGCCGAGAATAACTTAATCCCTTAATTTGGTCTAAATGATTTCGAAACTCCCCCCACACCCCGGCATTATACCAACTCATTATACCAGTATCGGTATAAATTATCATATCCGATTTCCTTCTACTCTCTTCTGGGGGTAACTGCCGACCGATATTGACCGCTCTCATTATCTGGTGATGAGATAGGTAGCAAAAAAGCCGTCATGAAGTGCAAAACCTATAACAGATGTAAATGAAATTTTCCTCTAATTCATTCAACAATTTTATTCAAATTGGACGCATTTTAAGTACATATTTATAATCAGTCAATTATTTTGAATTAACGAAACTTTTTCGGGGAACTAAAATTTCAGCACACTGCCATTTTGATGTGACAGGAATACTAGAGATTAATGATAAAAATAATAAGAAAAGTATGCGACAAAATATGATCATTAATGATTTTAATCTGTAAAATATTATACTGATATTAAACTGGCCCACTAGTACAGTTTACCTCCGATAGAACTCGGCAATGTCGCCTCTCACCGTGAATAGCCCATTTTATTTCACGGATGACTAGCATTCACTCTAACTAGAAACGGTTAGTTATTTGTGGATAGATCACTTCAGCTGGATGGTGTTAAACTCAAATATGTAAAAAAGGGTTTGGTTAGTGACGATACTCAAACATGTATAATGATGATACAAATACATGTATCGGCACAGCAATGACGTTCAAGAACGTCACCAAGGAACTTAGTCTGGAAGGTTTTATAGGGCTAGCAGGAGATGAGACACCACTTCGCCATATTTTTCTTTCCAGTTATTTTAGTGCGTGTCATGGCTTGCTAAAAGCTCTACGGGACAAGTACATGTTTATTAAATAGTGCACGTATTAAGTTTTTATTATTGATTATTTAGTATTCAGTTATTATTTTTTCCCATGCATTAATGTTTTCCATCAAATTAACTCAAACGGATCTGCTTATGGATATTATGTTTCATTATTTAGTATTAATTATTTTCAAGATATACTTTTTTTGTCACAAGTGAGATATGTTCTATAGCCTGAATACAAAATAGGATAATTGTAATATGTTGCTTATTAGCCACCGTTTTCCCAGGCATCAATCACCTTCAGAGAGGTAATAAACTACATTTAGAATGCCTAAACTACAAGATATATGTAGTAATAAATAAAGTGATGCTCAAATTTGTAGGAACAGGAAACTAGTAGAATAAGAACCTAAGTAATGTTATTACCTGCACAGATCTACCAACTGTAGTTTAAGGTGGATTGATTGTGACTATGAATTATACGAGACAGTCGTGGTATTCGGCAAATACAAATAGAAGTAGGAACTTTAGATAGAGTAGGACTATAGAAGAGGAAAACAGAATAGGTGACTTTCATAACTGAAGCCACCTCACTGGAAGAAGCAGTACCTGAAAGACAACGCGTAACAAGTCAGTTATTTATGGCATCAATTAATCCGATACCAATCTCGACAAAGAACTGGCGACGGACGTCCAGCCGACCCGGACGTTACAAGAGAAGAGGGGGCGGTTCCTCGTTTTAATTCGCCCGTAATTGAAGGTAGGCGGTGGTAACGATAAGAGAATCGATTGTAGCCCTGTAGAAGGATAAAAAACACAATCGTAAGTTTGACATTAATCTCGGTAGGGATTAATTGCCCCACTGGAGGGCAGAGATAAGGCAGCGGTTGTTCATTATTTCCAGTTTTCCCCACTTGATGAGGGCTTTGGACGAGCGGGTGGTCTTATCAGGTCATCTGGTTCGGATCTGGTTCTTTTTACATTGCCGGCTCTTAAGCTTCAGCACTTAGTCCTTATGTACCTTCCAGCCGGGGCACTCTGTGACGATCAATAGATACAAAGTGTTAAATGAACGAATGAATGTCTAGTTAGCTGAACTAGCGTATCTGGTGTAATTTAAATAGAAATATACGACCTTGAATAGAAGTATTTCCTCGATGTTTCTGTAAATCCAACGAAGCTCAACTTAAATACTTGTAACTACAGTTATAATTACTATAAACCAAAAATCTATTTCAACAATAAATAAAATAATATTATTACATTGGAAGACACCTACACAATTATATTCTCACATCCTCGATATCTAGAAATTAACTAATGTTCTGTCTAATCAATATAACTTTTTTTAATATTTAATTTGAGCATATGCACTAAAACCACTGTATTCTTTCTTTTTTAATTTTTTTGTGTAAGGCATTAATTATTTCATTACAAATTAATGAAGATATGAGTTATGTTGCATTACCCAATTATGGCAGTTTGTTAATAATGAACAATTTTGGGCACAGAAAAGACTTTATATGATGAATACACCACAAAACTACCAAACAGAAAATACTAATCCTTCATGTCAATATTAAGTTGACTACTCCTCGATACAATATTATCTTATTTTTATTGAAAAGAACCGTTAAGGAAGAGTTCAAGGAAGAAAATACTAAAACTACAAGTTTTTTCAGTTTTCCACTGTGAGAAACCTTTATTGTTATTGTGAGCTCCTAACTGAAACGTTTTATTAATTTTATCCCCCCCCCCCAGACTCACTGCAATATGCGGTATTGACGTTCCATCCATTCTTTATATAAGTCAGGTCTGTCTAACAAAGTAAATGTTTCCTTGATAAACATATTGAATAAGTAAGGCGTTAGGGGACAACAGCCTTTGTTCACTGTCTGTTTTTTAAGGTATTCGACCAACCGATATTTATCATAATTATTGTATACTTTTTTTAAGTACTGCGACTGCGCTAAACTTTAACAAACCGTATTTGTGTCGCTCTGCAAACTGTTTTCGCTACTTTTTATAGCAAGTGTTTAGATCGTAAACTGTTTTAACAGACTATTGGGTGAACTGTTCACGGGGGAGCTGTCTGCAGGTGAGTGGATTATGAAGTTGTGGGCTGTATTTTCTCAGTGTATGTTGGTCATTTCATAGAGAATGCGGCCATATTTAGAAGCTGGTAGTAGACCAGCTGTGCTAGTGATAACAGTGGGGTGGCCGGTCAGACCCTCACAACCTCTTTTGAGGCCTCCTACTAGTGTCGTACGCTCTTGTCAAGAATACGTGGGTTCAAGCCTAGCTTCGACAACTTATTTATTGTTTACCAAAAATACTAAAAAATATTATTGATAATGAGACATGCGTTTCTATCAACAAGTCCAAATAAACAAAAACGGTCAAGGTCTCTGGGACCAACACCTACTCCGTCGCCTATCAAACGTAACGCATGTTATTTAACCCGAAACGCGACATAGTCTAATGCAATAATTGCCAGGCATATGGGTACACGAAATCGTACAGCCCCCACCCTCCTAGGTGTTTAATGTCCCGTGGGCAGCACAAAAGCCCTCGAATTCACATGCTGTATACGTACTCTGCCAGCAAGGCCGACCGGCCTACTATAAGGGCTGAATTCCGGGAGCGAACAGCGCCGTCGGCCAGAAAAGGAGAAACTAGCAACAAGAAGCGGCCTAGCCAGAAATTTGAGGTCTTCAGTCTCTTTTACTGATGTGGTTCGGAACAGAGAGCAGTCACAGGCACTGCCCACTATTCATCCGCAAGTTCCTCTTCCCCAGCATTCCGTTCATTCCGTCGACCAGCAAACTCAATCCCATCCTCAACCACACATCTCACATATTCCTCCACCTTCAAGCTCTTCAGATCTCACTAATCTATTAACCTCATTCCTTACAGAGTTTGGAACCCTAATTACCCCTCTCATTTCCCTTCTTACAAATCTTGTCTCCTACCTTATCCCCGTTAAACAAAATCCATAAGTGGATCCTTCCGACTTCTTATCCATTCTCCTTTGGAATGCGAATGGTGTTGGCGCCCACACTAACGAACTGACAGCACTACTCCACGACAAGAACATCGACGTAGCTCTTATTACTAAAACAAGCCTTACGAGTAAACGACCATTTACCGTTCGACAGTACCAGACTTATCGAACTGATCACCAACATGGTAGAGCTCATGCAGGTACCATTATCATTGTCCATAACTCTATTTCTCATCACATAGTTCCTTTGGTAGCATATGATTTTCTTCAGTCCACTGCATTGTCAATCAGCACCTTCACTTTTCCCCTTACACTAGCATTAGTGTACTGCCCTCCCAATAAATCCATTTCCGATGCCCAATTCATCTCCTTTCTAGACTCCATCGGATATCGTTTCCTTGTGGGTGGGAACTTTAATGCGAAGCACCAACATTAGGGGTCAAGCTCCACGAATACACGAGGATGTGTTTTGCTGTTTGCACTCACACGGAAACATTGCTTCACTATCTCTCCTGACACTATCTCTACTGGTCATCAGATCCCAACCGAAATCCAGATCTCCTTGACTTTTTCTTCTACAATAGTTTAGGAACACTAAACTATTTACTCACCCCCCTCGATAACCTCTCCTAATCCTTTATTATTAACCATTTCCCTAAGACCAATTCACAAACTGCCTCCTCCTTCATTTATTAGGGGCCCAGTTGACTGGGACCACTTCCGCCAGCTTCTTACATATTCCGTCGACCTAAAAGTGTCCCTGAAAATATTCTAAGACCTAGACGATGCAGTGCATTCTTTCACTACTTTGGTCCAGAGGTCGGCTTGGGAAGCATATTCACCCCATCATCATCCAAAAATTCACAATCATAATCGTTTACCTCAGCATCTCAAAGATCTAATCCAATCCAAACGCCACTCTAGAACAGTGTGGTAAAGATCCCGGCATCCTGCTAATCACCGCTCTTACAATCAATACTGCAGATTGGTAAAACGGCTATTGGCATCCTTCCGTTCCAATTCCTTCAACTCCCATCTCTCCTCTCTGTATACCAGGGATAAATGCCTGTGGAACGTAACTAAAAAAATCCTGTTTCACACCCACTCCGTCGTGATGATGGGTCCTGGCCGGCTTCGAATGGTGATAGGTTGGAGGAATTCGCGACGATCTTAACTTACCCTACATTCTTGAACTAGTCTCTTCCAAGTTAACGAAATTCCACAGTAGCCTACCCAACCACCCTAATCCCGTAGCACAGTCATTGCACTGCAACACTCAACCCTATAATCCTACTCGGAGACTGAAAAGACAGTGGCCCAGTGACCTGCTATAAATAAGCGACAGTGGAAGCCCTGCCAATGGCCAGTTTCTTCAAACATATCCTGAGCGTTAGCGGCTCTCGCGCTCTTCGTCAGCCTCCACTGGTTTGTATCCGGTGACGTGGCTGACAGAGGAGCGTGGGGGACTTCCCAAGACACCGCTTCCTCTTTCGCATGCGAGGGAGATGACAAACATGTGGACTTGGGAGGCCACTGGGCTTTGTAAATATATGGATGAGCGAGTGAGTGATGAATTGCCAATATGGTATGAATGAGAACATTTATTTCAATTACTTATTGCCTAATGAGGCAGATTGTAATTTTAGCACGGTAAAGAATTATATATATAATAAAATTATTTTATACTAATTTTGTTTGGAACGTCATACTTACACAACAGTCCGGCTTTAAAAATTATCATAACAGTACATGGATTCTAAACTGAACTCACCACAATTGTTATCATGATGGTAGCTATAGAAATTGAAAATTATTTTCCTACTTCGACTGCAAAATTTACCTGAAACAAAAACATGAAGTTAGTTTTTCTTGAACTACATTGTGATTTATAACATGCAATATAATGAATGTACAAATCGGCTAAAGTAAGATACTTTAATCTCAAAGCAATCGTTTGATTTAGTCTGGAACAACTCACATACAGTGAAATGCAATGACTGGTAATGACGGGATAATCAGCATATCTACGGTGTAGTTGCCCCATTATTACTCTGTTCTCTCAATCATCAGACCGAACAGTTTCTGAATTTGCGAAGAGTGTTTCCACTATCTAAATATTGTGTATATATCTAATTCCACCCGAGTTGAGTAAGTTTAATGTTAAAATTGAATAAAGTATGACGCATATAATGCCTCGTGGATTTTGGCATTCCATTTAAAAAATGCCAGGACTACGTTATATTTCGATATTTGACTGGTCAGAATTCTTTCACTAATGAGTAGAATTGAAAACATGAAATAAATTATCTGTTCTGAACACATTACTGACATTGGTTGTTTGATTAACAAAGTCTTTATTGTTTCTATTACTAACGATTTGAGCAATGCAAGATTTAAAAGTTAAAATACTTAATAAACTGAAGTATAAGAAGTCCCTTCTTATAGAGCTTTTTGTTTTATGATGTCCTTACATTTGGGATAAATCCAGAATAACTTGAGCGTCACCATTCAGTGCGTCATGAACCGTTTAACTTTAATGTAATTGCTACTTAACCTAAAACTCTTGGGTACATCTAACTTAAAATGGTTGACCTATTTCAAACCCGGCTATTTCTAGTCTCAGCTCGAGAGTTAAGCTTTCATTTAGTAGTGAAGTTGGTTTTCATTATGTCACTTATTATCCGGATATAGAGAAAGGCAAAGAAACTAGGCTTATTAATGAAGGCAAGGAGCAATGTTCCCTTAATCCTTGGAATTCCTGCCGACGCTGGGTGAAGTTTCTTAACGAGGGAAAGGTAACTCTAAAGGAAAACTTGTGTAATACAGGGCCGCACCACGGATCCACCCAAAGGGGCAAAATGGCACACCTCCCATACATAGTAGCACGTATACCCTTGTAATTTTAAGTAAACTGATGAATGTTTGTCGGGTTATTTTTTTTCAGATATGAGTATAGCATGATGAATAATGCATGTATTGGCCAGAAAAAGCAAGAAACTTAATCCTCAAACCAATTATTACTAAAGTCGTCTAAAAAACATGTCAGCGTGCAGTAAAATATCAATAAATTTTAATATTTATGAGCTAAAATGTCCAATTTATACTGATGTCATATTTATTTGGTAAAGATTATTTGAGATTTTTTTAAGGCAATACCCAAACTACAAGCGTACAAAGGGCGATAGCGTTTACTAATCGATAAAATACGCTACCCGACATGCAGTATGTTATAGATCTTTGCCAACAGATCAATAACGACAGTTATATCCACATAACTGTAAAAGTTATCCATAGAACATGTGGATTTTTTACGCCCAATTTACGTTGCAGGATATAATTTGATAACCTCCTTTGCAGTCACATTTCTTTTTAGTTGCATCAAACAAGGGAGATTGTAGACAGTCATTAAAATAAACCGATCATATTTTATCAAATGTGAATATTAACAAAGATGCTACTAAATGATAAAGTAGTGCTAAAAAATTTTGCATTTGCTGTTTAATTTATGTCATAGCTTAGCATTGTAACAATTATATCTTATGTTTGAATAAGATTATTATTAAGAAATTATTGCAAAGGTTTGGAAACCATTCTCTCTCAAATAATTGATTAATAGATACATTTTCCACAAAGTAATTATTCAAATTTACATTAAAACTAGAAAGGGGTTACCATCTGTCTCCAAGCTCAAATGAGCAGTTTCCCCCCTACCCCCGCTAAGATCTGTAAAGTGTCACCATTAGATATGTGAATAATCCTTTCAAAGCAGTGTCCACAGATAGATCATTGCATAACGGAAGACAAATAGTGTGGTAAGCACTTGGCTATGATTGTCTGACTGAATAAATAGTCTGTTTATGATGCCATAAATAAATTTAATTGTTATCTGCTGGGATTTGTACCTCGTCGTATCTGCATATCAGGCTAGCAGTATGCCTACTAATCACTGCGCACATAAAATAGAATATTCAAATTGTAACCTAGTTAGTGGTCTAGTTGTTTCTTCCTAGCCACAAGTGGGAGAATTTTCACTGCTATTAAATAGGTCCAATCCATTCACGATTTCGAGATAAGAAAATAATAAAAACAATGTTCTTGTCAATAATATATAAAACTAAAAAGATAGTTAAGGAAACTGACTACATTGATAACGCACGGAAGATATTACTAAATTGATCCAATTAGTTTTTATAATTAACTTAGCTTTTAGCTACTTTTATATGACTTCCATTCTACCTGACATATCGGAGAAACTAAAATAATTGACAGACCATTTCCATAGAATAGCAGTGTTAGCAAGTCAATCCGGCCTGGCCTGTCTGGTCAAGCTGGTGCCAAAATAAGAGTAAATTAATTTGTCTACCCGAAACAAAGACAATACAGCATCGTCAGAAGTACTTAAATGAAATCTGGACAAAGAGGAACAAAATTGTGAGGTGCCTAATGCTGTCACTAATTTGCAATAGGAGTTTTAATTTAAGTAAATGTTTATCAACATCATAAGGGTCCTTCCGCTGGGGTTAACTAAGCCTCGTGAGGATAAATGAGGAGCTCCTTAAACCAAAAAGTTTAAAAAAGTGATATGAAGGTTGAGAAAAACAAGCCTAGTGACAACCAGTTAGTACCTCAGCCTTCTACGATGACAACGATAAGAGCGGCTCGCTACATGAGGGGCTATTTATTGTTTTGTTTATAGTTTTTACGATTAGAGTTTAGATGTATTTGAGTTTTCACCCTTTAATATGATATGGTATCATTACTAATAGAGATATATAGTCTAATATTGCCAATATTTAAATAGCTAAAGGCATCCCATGTCACCAAGTACATATTACCTATTTTCTAGTTCAGCAACTAACAGTTTTTTATTATTTGGTTTTTAAGTATTTTTATTGGCAGATCAAAGAATTCGTAACGTTGAAAAACTCGCTAAATCTAGAAAAATAATATGCATCAAATCCTTCCCCTCAAAAAAAATATATATATATATATATATAATCCTTTATTGTGCTAAAATTACAATCTGCCTTTTATAAGGCAATAAGTAATTAAGATAAATGCTCTCATTCATACCATATTTACAGTTCATCATTCACTCGCTCATTCATACAATATTTACAGACGGCCCAGAGACCCCCCAAATCCACCACGAAGAGAAAGCGGAGTCTTGGGAAGTCCCCCACGCTCCTCCGTCAGCCGCGTCACCGGATACTAGCCAGTGGAGGCTGACCAAGAGCGCGAGAGCCACAGACGCTCAGGACATGATTAGAGAAACTGGCCATTGCCAGGACTCCCACTGTCACGCGTTTATAGCAGGTCACGAGGCCACTGCCGTTTCAGTCTCCGAGGAGGGTTATAGGGATGAGTGGCGCAGTGCAATGACTGTGCTACAGGATTAGGGTGGTTGGAAAGGCTACTGTGGAATTTCATAAACTTGGAAGGGATGAGTTCTAGAATGTAGGGTATGTTAAGGTCGTTATGAAGGGTTTTGTTGCTGACATAATAAGGGGCATTTACTATTGTTCTCAGGACTTTTGATTGAAAGGATTGGATACGCTTGATGTTCGACTTTTTTGCTGTCCCCCATAGCTCTATTCCATATGTCCAGATTGGTTTAAGTATAACTTTGTAGATTAGTAGTTTATTTTCTATTGAGAGATGGGATGTCCTTTGAAGTAGTCTGTACAGTTGTCCAAAGCGTCTGTTTAGTTCTTGTCTTTTTAGTCTCGTATGTGGGTTCCAGGTCAGTCGTTTGTCAAGATGGAAGCCTAAGTACCGTACTGTCTCGGATACAGGGAGAGGAATAGAATTAAAATAAACTAGTGGACAAGACTTGCGACAAAGGGTGAAGGTAATGTGGGAGCATTTTGCTTCATTAACTTTGATCCGCCATTGATTGCACCAATACTCGATCTCGTCAAGGTGTTTTTGAAGGTTATGGGATGCTATGTCGGGGTCTGGGTGGGATGACAAGACTGCAGTGTCATCTGCAAATGTGGCCAAGAAGGTATTGGGAGTAGAGGGGACATCAGAGGTGTATAGGTTATAGAGGATGGGGCCCAGGACACTGCCCTGTGGAACTCCTGCACTTATGGGATAGTAGTTAGAGTATTCTAAACCACAGCGGACTTGGAAGAAGCGGTTTGAAAGGTAGGACTGTAGGATTAGGAAAAGGGTCTGTGGTAAATATCTTTTGAGCTTGTAGAGCAAACCTGCGTGCCAAACCCTGTCAAAAGCTTGAGCTATATCGAGAAAGGCAGCAGTGCAATACTGTTTGGTTTCAAGGGCTGAGGAGATGTGATCAACAACGCGAAGGCCTTGTTGAGCAGTGGAATGTCGTTGGCGGAAACCAAACTGGTGTGTGGGAAAAAGGTTTTTGGATTCAACAATTGGAAGTAGACGTTTTAGTAGGAGTTTCTCAAATATTTTTGAGAGGATAGGGAGTAGGCTAATTGGACGGTAAGATGAGGCTTCATTGGGTGGTTTACCGGGTTTGGCGAATAGGACAATAATGGAATGTTTCCAGAGTAGAGGAAAGTGCGTCGTTCGGATAATGCAATTGTATATATAGGTTAAAAAGATTATGGCTTTAGGAGGAAGCTGTTTGAGAATTTGAGGAGTAAGGAGATCATATCCAGGGGATTTTCGGTAAGGTAAGTTTTTCAGAAGGTATTTGACCTCAGAGGGATTAACGGCTTTTGGTGGAAGAGAGAGAGGAATAGGTGAAGTGAGGAAATCTTCCACAGTTGTGCTGTGAGTATGGCTTTGATGAGAAAGGTGAGGTGTGAAAGTATGGGTAAGATGCAGAGCAAATTCCTCCGACCTATCCCCATCCGAAGCCGCCCAGGACCCATCATCACGACGGAGTGGATGTGAAACAGGTTGATACTTTAGGATTTTTTTGGTTACATTCCACAACGAGTTATCCCTGGTAGACAGAGAGGAGAGGTAGGAATTGAAAGAATCGGAACGGAAGGATGCCAATCGCCGCTTTACCAATCGGCAGTACTGATTGTACGAGCGGCGATCAGCAGGATGTCGGGATCTTTGCCACACTGTTCTGGAGCGGCGTTTGGATTGGATTAGGTCTTTGAGATGCTGAGGTAAACGATTATGATTATGGATTTTTGGGTGACGATGGGGTGACGATGCCTCCCAAGCCGACCTCTGGACCAGAGTAGTGAAAGAATGCACTGCATCGTCTAGGTCTTGGGATGTTTTCAGGGACAATTTGAGGTTTACGGACTCCGTAAGAAGCTGGCGGAAGTGGTCCCAGTCAACTGGGCCCCTAATAAATGAAGGAGGAGGCAGTTTGTGAATTGGTCTTAGGGAAATGGTTAATAATAAAGGACTATGATCAGAGGAGAGGTCATCGAGGCGCGTGAGTGAATAGTTAAGTGTTCCTAAATTATTGTAAAAAAAGAAGTCAAGGAGATCAGGATTTCGGTTGAGATCAGATGGCCAATAGGTGGCTGTGTCAGGAGTGATAGTGGAGCAATGTTTCCGTGTGAGTGCAGACAGCAAAGCACGTCCTCGTGTATTAGTGGATCTTGACCCCCAGTGTTGGTGCTTCGCATTAAAGTCCCCACCCACAAGGAAACGATGTCCTATGGAGTCTAGAAAGGAGATGAATTGGGAGTCGGAAATGGATTTATTGGGAGGGCAGTACACTGATGCTAGTGTAAGGGGAAAAGTGAAGGTGGTGATTGACACTGCAGTGGATTGAAGGAAATCATGTGCCACCAGAGGAACTATGTGGTGGGATATGGAGTTATGGACAATGACAGCGGTACCTGCATGAGCTGTTCCATCTGGGTGATCAGTTCGATAAGTCTTGTACTGTCGAACAGTAAATGGTCGTTTACTCGTTAGTCTTGTTTCAGTAATGAGAGCTACGTCGATGTTTTTGTCGTGGAGTAGTGCTGTCAGTTCGTTAGTGTGGGTGCGAACACCATTCGCATTCCAAAGGAGAATGGATAAGGAGTCGGAAGGATCCACTTATGGATTTTGTTTAACGGGGATAAGGTAGGAGACAAGATTTGTAAGAAGGGAAATGAGAGGGGTAATTAGGGTTCTGAACTCTGTAAGGAATGAGGTTAATAGGCTAGTAAGATCCGAAGAACTTGAAGGTGGAGGTATATGCGAGATGTGTGGTTGAGGATGGGATTGAGCTTGAGGGTTAACGGGATGAATGGAATGCTGGGAAAGGTAATCTTGTGGACAGGGAGTGGGCGGTGCCTGTGACTGCTCTCTGTTACAAACGGCATCGGCAAAAGAGACAAAAGGCCTCAAATTTCTGGCTGGGCCGCTTCTTGCTGCAAGTTTTTTCTCTTCTGGCTGTCGACGTTGTTCTGTCCTGGACTTCAGCGTTCTGTATGCCTCGCAGCCCTTGTAGTTGGCTGGATGTCCTTGCTGGCAAAGCACGCATACTGCAGGTGATTTAAGGGGCTTTTTGCACAATTCGGTTTTGTGCTGCCCACTGCACTTAACACACCTGGGAGGGTGGTGGCAGTAAGATTTTGTATGCCCATACGCCTGACAGTTATGGCACTGGACGATATCGCGATTGGGATACGGTTTTTCAACCTGTACCCTAGTGTAGTACAGGTTTGTTAGGTCGTATATCTTCTCAACTCCAGGTGTCCTCTCGAGATCAACAAAGAACAGTGGCAATGCCGTTTTTATTGTTTTATCCTGTTGCCTATCCTCGCGCAACACGTTTGTTATTTGGCGAACCTTGTACCCGAGAGCTGAGAGTTCTTCTTCTATTTCGTCAGCTGGTGTGGTCGGGTGCAAATTTCTGATCACCACTCGGAGTGATCGTTCCTGCCTTAATTGGTAGGTGTGGTAGTCTGCATTGGTTTCATCTAAATATTTAACAATCGCTCGATAAGTATCGGGAGTGTCTGGGGAAATTTTTGTATCCCGAGAGCGATTGAGGCACGTATATTCAAAAAAAAAAAAAATAAAAAAATAAAAAAAAAAAAAATAAAAACATAATTTAGCATTCTTATGTACATCTTGAATAATGAACATTACAAATACATTCGCTTCCTTACTTAAACTTGCATTTTACATCCCCAGAGTTGAAAACAATCCTATAGATTAGTCATGATAAAATAGAGCAGTCATGAATAGATTTGACGTAGCGGAGAAGACGTATAATCCTACACCGGGGAACCGAGAGTCGTCCAACCCACGTAACCTGAAAGCCGAGCCGAGAGGAAAAGTTTAAATTGCTATTTGAATATTTCATCTGATGCCGAGAGAGTGTGCTCGGGTAACAATTATTAAAACGGAACTGCTTTAATTTTCTATGATCGCGTTTCGCTCCAAACAAATATTCTACCTAGTGGTGACGTCCAGGACTGGTCGTATATTGACTAAATAACGTCCAATTTTGTCTTCGAACAAATTTTAATTTCTATTTCACAAGCGATTTCAGGAGCTTATAATACTTATATACAGCCACTATTAAGTGCTAGAAAAACACAGAATAAAGATTTGATAGTTATCATAGTAATTATGATAAAACGTTATATTTTAAACTTCGTGCAGAATTATCAATAACATAAAATCAAATGAGCCATACGAAACTCAATTTAATTTTACCTCAGCATTTCATTTATTTACTTGCTTTTATCTATTTATTCATTAAGTATTTCATTGGGGGGTTTAATGTAAAAAAAGTTTAATGTGTAGTGTTATGCGGTTAGTATCAAGTTATGGGTTAATTTGTAGGGTAAATTTTTAAATGTGTTTTATTATATATATATGTTATTAAGTTGCATCATGAATTTATATGTATTGCATTAACAATTTCCAATTTTTTTTCTTTTGTTTTATGTCTTGCCCAAGGATTTTCTTTTTCAGTGCCAAGAGCTCTAGTCACCCTAGTTTATTTCTTATTTCATCCATTCAACTTTGACTCCACTAGCATCTGAGAGATTTTTTGTAAAATACAAGCGCCGTTTCTATTCATTTCATTTTAAAGTATACTTTACTATACTTTTTTTGTTCATTTCACCTTATACCATCCTCGTTATTCAGTTATTTTTACCCTCGAAAGTATACAAAAATGAAATACTATATTTTCTGTAATTACTGGTTCCACAATAAGGTAGTTCATTGTTTGAATACCAAAATGAACAAGTAATGAAAAGAGCGTAGCACCAAAATTTATGCTAATGAATGTTTATATAATATATAAATGGAGAATATACAAATAACTCCTTCACTGCCACTCACCATAGCTAAACTCTAATACAAAGGGGGCGGAAGGCTTCCAGGAGCCCCGCAGAAGACGTCCCCAGAGCAATTCCAGCTTGGCTAATTAACCTGGAGGGACTGGAGAGGACGTAAGATTTAATTAAGCTGGCTCAAACTGTGGAGAGGAGCAGCTCGCAGGAAAGCAGGCATTACAAAGACCCCGGCCATTTTCCATTTCCACGCAGTACCGTCAGGAACGTCGCAGAATTAAAGGGACCGGAAAAACTTTGACTAGGCCCTTGAGGGACCGCTCCTTAGAGGGAAATCCGAGAGAGATCGATGGCGAAGGGAGATCGACGCCTAAATTACTTTTTTCTACCTCCTTCCCCTTCCTCCTTTCTCGCAATTAAACTCATTAGCCTGGGGGAGAGCAGTCAATGGGTCCTCTCGAAAGGAGGACAGTTGGTGGAGTTTAGTGCTCTTCTCGATAACTTGCCCCAGCACAACTAAAGAACTTCCTCAATTCAGTTTACAAAACTTCCAATAGTTGATTCCTAAGGCAGGCCTAACTAGTACGGATACAATACACGACAACATTACATTAAAAAGTTTTAAATTAAATTAATAGTAACCAAATGGGAGGATTGAGTGAATAACACTTTAACTTTCCACATTTCTTTCTCTGAGTACAGGACAGACTCCGGGAATTTTACTTATTTATTCATTCGGAGGATTACCTTCTTAATTTCAGCTACTTGTTGGAAAGTAATGATACATCTGTTTAAATATCACTGCACACCCTGACACCGCACTTAACATTAAGCAAATACAGTATTAAATTGCTGAAGATTGAGATATCCGCACATCTTGAAATCACGAAAATTAAAGAGATTCTAGAAAAATATTTGAAAAAAAACTCATTAAATTTCTGCATATCCAAAATGGTTATCTTAAAATGAATCCAATTACTCTGTTATCAAGATTTGGGCTTTATGGTGAGTGAAAGGTAAGCTTAAATAAAAATAAAAAAGGCCAACAAAAAAAACACAGAATGTAAAAAAGCAAATGCGGCCTATATTCTGAATGTAAAAGGAAGAAAAAATCCCTTATTCAGGCTTTAACGGGAACCTTCTGTGCTCACCCTGGTTTGGATTAACCTTCCTTACAATTAGCAGCCCCCTCAGGCATTCATGGCGGGATAATCTCTAATCCTTGCACCACCGCTGTCTTGTATTCTCTTTTAATTTTTTGTTTACAACTGTTTTTATTTTGCTGGTGCATAAGTATTAAGTTATTGGTTTATTTTCTTGTTTTTTTACTAAGAAAATTTAAATGTAATTATATTAAATTAGATGTATGGGAGAGGGAGTCTAATTCACTAATTCAAGGAGTCTAATTTTGAATAATAGACCAAATCAATGTCACTTAGTAAGCAAGAAAGTGGGACATTCCTTGTACTGGCAACATACCGATCATTTAGCAATACAGAGTAAAATGAGACCATTCAGCGAAGTTGGAAATAGGAAATGCATACTCGCTTCGAAAAACCTGGACATTAGAAAAAGAATGTGAAATAATACGAAAGCTAAAAATTTAATTGAATTTCCAAATTCAGAAGTAGCTTCAGCTAGACTTCCAAAAAAATCTTTCAAGATTGGAGCTAATTTGAAACGCTGGTTTAGTTCATTCACAACCTTTTCAATTCGAGGCTTTCAATTAGTTACGTTGTCTCGGGTGAAATATTAAAAGTTTAAGCCACTCTTCCCGAGTTTACCGTTTATGACAAATAGAATATAATTGAATAATAGGAGGAGAACGGTTGCCCTTTTATTAAACTATTAAAAGCCTAATTGTCAATTTAGGCAGTCGTCCAAGATTCTGAGTTCCACAGAACTCCTTAATAAGATGATTAAACTTGGAATGGGTTCTCATGAATTTCATTCTACCTCCTCCTCTCAACCCCCCCCCCTTCCAGAGGTAGACATTTTTTCTATTACTACCCCCCTCCCTTTCCCTTATTCCTTCTTTTCTTTACTTTTTACTTATTAATCAGACAATTTGTGAATCCAGATACTTTTAATATTAATGTTCACGACATGGAATAATCTAAAGAAGAATATAAAGAACTTTTTCATCCTTGTTTATGGCATTACTTTTTCCCTACATTGAAGTAATATTGTATCGCAGTAATTTGCTGTTTGGGTTAGTTCGGTAGTGGACAGTGACATCTCTTGACACTGATAGTCACTATAGTTGATGGATGATGTCGGGCTCAGATGTGTGAGTCCCCAAAGTGGGGAGAATAAGCCCGACGCGGGCTAGGGTCGCTACAACTTCTAGCCACCGACCGGCGAGCGCCTAGAAAGAGATAAAACGGGTGGACCAATGGTCTTTCAACCTTGCTGGCGGCCTAAGCGGCGGGCAGCTTAATTCGTTTGACCTGACTCCATAAGATCTTAGAAGATGTGCCCCGACAAAGCACTATGTTCAGGAGAAAAGGAACAGGGTAGGTTTATGTGGTCTTGGAATGACCACGAATTCACACTCGGTATCTAAGGATAGGTGAAAACCGTCCGGATCCCAAAGGCGAGTGTGAACCGGAGAGAAGCAGACTGGATTGCGCGGGAGACGCTACTAGGTAAAGTTTGTAGGGCCACGGCAACCGTCGTCCGCGAGGAAGAGGTCTCTCCCAAGGAGGTACTAGTTTTAGCGAGACGAAGGCAGAGATTTTTTTTTTTTTTTTTTTAATTTCAAAACCTCAACAAAACAATACAATGTACAAAAAAGAAAAATAACAAAATATTTGGATTACATGTTTCTCCTCTTTCTGCATTTACATGCATTTGGCGGAGTGCCTAAATATAATAAATTTTTATTGTCGTTAATAGTTCATTGTTCTTATACAACACTAGGTGATGAGGCTCACCTTCTATTTGTCACCGACACCAACACTAAACACTAGGAACAAAACAAAAACAAACTAAACAAAACAAAACTAAACAAAACAAACTAAATCTTTACCTAGAACCTAGGACTGTTCTGGAGTGTTCCAGCCGCGGCAGCGTCCTGCCATCGTTGGGGGAACGGAGCGGGGGTTATAGTGTTAAACACCGGGTTTGTTAGATATTATAATGAGTCGAAAAATTTGAAATGTCTACGCTGGATGAATTCATCCACCGTAGGCAGCTCAAATATCTCATGCAGCTCACTGTTTCTTCGCTGCTCGAATGCAGCACCTCTGACTACTTTCATCAGTATACCGTTTTGGAATTGTTGGAGTTTCTTAGCTGTCGTATACGTCAGATAACGAATTAGCGGTGCACCATACAGCAGAGTAGGCCTTAGTATGCTCTTGTATATCAATAGTTTGAGAGGCAGTGATATATTGGGGGAAGTTAATAAGTGCGTAAGCCGGTAAGACTTCATGCGTGTACGCTTCAACTTCTTCGCAAAATGGTTACTAAAATGGAGGTGTCTGTCCATTTTAATTCCCAGATATACTAGGTTGTTGGCTGGTGAATTTTTCTCCGTTCCTACTATGTAACTAGGAGGGAGCGGGCTTTTTCCCTTTTGAAAAGAGAAAATTACACAGTCAGTCTTACCCGCGTTTACAGAGATATTAATTCTCCCCAATCTCTCACTGATCTGGTTACAGGCTGCTTCAGCCTGTCTTAGAGCTACCTTGGCACTCATGCTGCTGCTGTACACCACTATGTCATCTGCGAAAGCAGTAATTGTGGTATTTTTGTACCGGGCTCCGACAATCTCAGACGTGTATACGTTGAATAGTACAGGGGATAAGACGGCTTCTTGGGGTACTCTTGTGGAGTACTGACTTGTGGTCAGTGGCACAGCTTCGGAGAAGCTATCACCCACTCTCACCCGCAGCGAGGCAGAGATTTTTTTTTTTTTTTTTTTCTAAACCCCTTGAAGTTATACAATGAAAAATATTACAAGAAGCTTTGAAAATTTCTCCTCATTCTCCTATGCGCAGATGCATTTGAAGGAGTTCGTGATACTCAACAATACAGGTTGTGGTTAATAGTAAAATATCACGAATACAAATCTAGGTGATGGGGCTCACCTTTGGCAGAGATTCCCAAGACGGGCCGGTTATATAGGCAGGCCAGCCATGATGGGGGTTCCCCACCTGCGACTGTTTCCCCCACCAGCAGCTTCCCTCTGTCTCTTACTGACGCCTTAAATTTTATTATTAAAATATGGAAACATAAGTAGGTATTTTCTGGACCGAGAAGAGGGAAACTTTTAATTTTAAGAGGTTGCCACAACAGATCACAATAATAATTATTATAATAATATATATAATTATTTATATATGCTAAGCAAACTATACGCTTCACAATTTAATGCGTTGGGGGTAGGTTACTCCAACTTGACAGCTGACAAACCGTTGCAACATTACCATAGCATTGCAAAGCAATGCCGTTTAATGATTCCTTGTTTAACAATGAAATATTAGTTACAGCAGACAGCGGCAAAAAGGGATTTCATCAGATCCAAACGGACCGGACAAATCCATTCTTAGAATTAGACCTACCCCTGAAGACTATTCATGAGGCTAACCCGTTTCCGGCCAATAAGAAGCTCTCTTTAATTGCGCCCGGAACAGAAGTAACCTCCCCTACAAGATCTTCATATATATTGGCACTCGGGGTTGGTACATTACGTCCCCTCTTCTACCTCACCGAGGGGGTTTAGAAGACAGGTTTCCTCCTAACGATCTCATCTTCTTTCTCTTTTACAAAAAAAAAAAAAAAAATGATAAAAGATCCTCAAAATACTGAATACGAATCCTTGAAATTACAAAATTGTGGGCCACGGCAACAAGCCAAATATACAAGTTCAAATTGGCGGATAAATCCCCGTGAGTAGTAAAAAGCGAACAGCCGGCCGATTATAATTAGTTTCGTAATGAGAAAGGGAGCACACAGAATAAAGCATTATCGCCAATAAAACAAACACTCGCGCCACTTGGCCCGGAATAATTTCGGCCGGCTACACATTTTCGGATTCCGCGGAATCTCTCGCTCAAATGAATGGACTCAAACTTAATTAGCCACATGACTGTACCAGTGTAATCGGCCACCACGGGTTTCACAGGGTTCCAAATATTGGACAAATTATTAAATTGGATAAGTAGGTATTCAAAAACGTTCTGAAAAACATTTAAGAACCGTTTATCATATTCCAAAATTTTTAAGGGGGTGGAGGGTTAAATATCCAATTAAAGTCAGGAACAACAAATGGCCCTTTCACGAGCCCAATTCTATATATGGAACTGTTACGAAAAACGATTTGCTGATCATGAGAGGATTTGAATCCGGCTGAATTTGGATAGCTGTTGAAGAATGTTTGCAATATTTTCCAATAATTTTAAGTGAACTAATTGATGAAATACTTGTTATCTATGGATCAGGACTATTTATTGATATATTTATATTCGTCTATTCAAATGTCATTGATGCGCTTTGCAGCAGACATCTTTTTTTTCTCCCTAATCATGTTTATGTTTCAGATGGAACTAACTGTTTGGTTTGGATAAAGATATTAATGAAGTTAGGAGAACTCTGAGTTTCAATTAGTCACACACAATGTAAATATGCTGTGCAAACTCTGACACAGTTTCGCAAACGATGCAAGTTCCCAAGGCTACAGAATACAAATGTTCCCTCAACTTTGAGAATCAAACAGCCGGAAGTGGAGCACAGGAGGGAAATCGATAGGAATAACTAGCTCCCCCTTTGACTTGTGGCAGAGTAACTGCTCTCAGGACAGAATAGACAAAGTGATTTAGCGGCCCAAAGGTCGACAACAGTCCTCGCTAAAACAAAAGGACAGACGGACAGACCTGGCGCCTAAACCACCCCCACGACTCCTTAGCCCAGGGGTGGGATTCGGCCAAATATTTAGACTGGGCCTATCCCGGGGGCTTATTGCCTCTTCCACACCTTATATTCAGCCTCCGCTAGGGCCAATGATTGACGGAGATCAATATTTGCCAACCCTGATGATGGCTGCTGCAGTGATGGACGACCAAGATGACAAGGGGCTGGACGTACCGATATATCAAATTTTCACTTCCTTCTGAGTGTCAATAAAAGGAAACTTTTCTTTCTTATGGCAAAAGTTTTCCTTTGACGTCTGACTCAGGATTGAAGACGGCTATCCTCACCCGGCAATGAAAATCTTCCACTTGTCAATAGTACAGAGGACATAACAAATTCTAGTATTTCCAATGAACTAGTTTAGTTCTCCCACAATTTTTTTCTGTAATATCAAAGAATTTTATTTACATCAATTATGATTTATTGACACTGCTGAAGGGACATTAATTTCTTTTACATAGCTAGGTTTAGGGTGGGGTCTTTAATTAATGGATGATGAGCTTCTGAGTCAGATCTGGTTATCATTTTAATGCTAAAACACAAAACATAGAAATAAACAAATATTTTACAACAGAAATTAATATTTATTTTCTTAAACAATTCTATGAACGCAGCCTCTCTGACTGTCTCTAGTAGTACAATATTGATACATTTAGACTAACATAATACCAATTTATAATAGAATTTGAGATTTGTATTGCTGGCTCACAAAAACATTAAATTTTATATAGCTTCTGAGTTGGGAATTAAGAAACATTTATAGTCAGGGTGAATTGGAAATTGGACTGGTTAAAAGATAAAGAGTGAAATTTCCCCTTCAAGGGAAATTTTTTCGAGCGGGCAGACAGACGAAAAACCCTTCACGTCTGAACAGACTTAGGGCTCTGCTAAAACTGCTTAAATAGTAAAGGGAGGCCTGTTTTTCATTTTTTATCACATTTTCTGGACATTCTAATCATTAAATTAGATTCGTACGCCAGGAAAATATTAAATTCTAACTGATTTAAGTAACTAAGACTTTTAAGCCTAAAACCCAAAAATTTAACCAGATTAGAGAGACCCTCATCATTGGAAAACTAAAAAAAAGACAAGCTTTATATTCGATAAAATAGATATTATGTTACGAGATAATTACGTTCGAATTTGTAGAGAGATATTAGGTAATTTGTAAATTTATTACCATGTGTTTTTAAATAACTTTATCGGAATAATCTATCTATGATACTTCATGTAAGGTAATTGAAACATTTTAAATAAGAATACAAATGATGTGGTGGTTAATTGTACAAAATAAAAACAAAACCAATAGGACAAACAAATAAAAGAAAATGACTTAGTACTATAATAATGTAAATAAATTAAATAAAAACATAAATGAATTTATTATATGTTAAAATTATAGTTTACTTGCAGTCTATACATGCTCAACAAATGCTTTTGCAACAAAAACATTTTAAAATAATCAATTATTAAACTATGTTTCCGAATAGGCCCTGTGCTACCTTTTGACTATTCAAATACTTGTAATTTATTCTTAAATATTTAGAGAGATTTAAAGAAGAGAGAATCTGGTAAACCAATGACAAATAATCGATTATAAAAAAGACGAAATTTACTCAACGTATATTCGGCAATTTACTGCATTTATGTTAAAAGTATAGATTAGACAAACTAAAAATAGCTTGCATATAAATGTTAAGATAATGGCTCACATAGCCGAAATAAACAGTAACTATTGTTCTTCAATACTAAAACTAGCTGCCCATGGCAAATGCAGGATTGTTTACAAGGTGGATTGTTACGGCTTGGTGTGGCCAAGCAAGGCTCCTCGTTAGAGATCCTACCACACCCTCAGACAACTAATAAATGCAAATCCCATCCCCTTCTTACTGGCTGTCTTTCTTACACCCTGGGGGCGATCCCTTCTGCGTCTCCCCATCACTTAGAAAGCTCTTCTACACTTCTTTCGGATCACCCTTGAGAGTAATCTAAAAGCATCACGACTCTAGGGCGTGGAATGACCTTCTTTCTTTGAAATTAGAAAACGAAAACAAATCTACTGTTCTTATTGTGTATTTAACTTGAATAAAAAACTTCCTTATTTTGGTAAAATTACAATCTACCTTATAATAAGTAATTGCGATAAATGTTCTCACTCATAGAGTAGTATTTAAAGAAATCATTTATTGATTTGAGTTATACATTTTTATCTATTAAGTTATCTATTTTTGTTTTAATCCCCCACCCCCATGTAATGTATTTTTTTTTGGCGAGAGTTGTAATTATTTATTTGTGCATTGTTGTTATTCCTAGGGATGTGGTCCCAGAATAAAGATTCTTTTGTCCTAGCAAATTGATTAGCTCTATTCAATATTTTCTAAACTAAAGCCTACAATTCAAAGCGCTTAATAATAACAATATTTTTAAGTGATATATAATATAATAATACACATGTTATATCATAATACTTTTTTTTTTTTTAGTTTTCAAACAATTTTATTAAGATAAAATTACAATCTGCCTTTTATTAGGCAATGAGTAATTGAGATAAATTATAATACTAAGTGTTGTACTCTTTATATTGTTTTCCAATCCTACTATTAATTAAACTAAGTGTGATTTTATTGAATTTGCTTATTGTTCTTCTAAATAAATTGTTGTTATGACAGATTTAAAGCTTTTTTTCAAACATAAATATATACGAACATAAGTACAAGTATCTGTAGAACTATTACTCCGAAGAATAATGCTAGATTTCATTTTTGATTTGAGGGACAAAATAATTGAGCCCTATGTTTGCAAATTAGTTTATTTTTTTAAACTTACATACTGATTCAAAATTAACAATAATTAGCTAGATGTATGTAATGTATGTAACAATTGAGTATCAAAACATTTTTTGCATAACTCGGTCCATCTATTATCAGAACTTTATAAAACTAACGTTAAGTCGAGAAAAAAAAATGCACAATGACTACTGAATTATTAATATATATAATGCTAAAGGGCATCTTCTCTGAATATAGTTAGTAAGTTAATAAGAGGAAACCATCATTACCTACTAGACCTAGTCACCAATGAATGACTCAGAGTCTGACGGAACAAACTTTCCAGAAAACAACTAACCGGAAGGTCCTTCATAATCAATTCTATATTGTGTTTCGCTGGTTACATAGATATACAGGAAATACAATGAAATACAGGAAGCATTGCTCCTAGTTTAAAAACTAAAATAAATTGGATCCTGTACAAAGATTATTAGCAATTTTTATGGGTTTAAGTTTTTTAACAGGCTACTTCTTAAGTGCTCGATAAAGACTTACAAACGGCGATCATGGTTGGTTTTATTACCTTTAAATATTCAGAAGTGTTTCGTTTCACGGGAAAACGGGCCTCATTTCACTCCATACGTTATTTAGACTTATTTCGTCCACTAATAAATCCAGAAAAAAAGAAGAAAAAAAGCATAAGATATTTATGATTGAAAAGAGTCATTTATTTACGAAGCTGGTATCGTTTTCCTCGACATTATTCATGCCACAGCCCTCAAGGGATAAATTGATAATAAGCAATCCAGTGGTAATCCAAACCAGTGGAGAGGCGGGGGGGGGGGAGGTACAGAGGAAATTGGAATTTGGAAAATGAGCCGGAGGAGGAGCCCTTTTGCATTATCCCGGAGCCCTTGTTTAATGTAATAGATCCGGGAAATTACTGGAAAACCAGTGAAAGCTGATGTTAATATTCGAAAAGTCCAGAGAGGGTTTGTTATTCATAATGGATGAAGGTGTACGTAGGGTGGTGTATCGACTGTTAGGTCACCTGTTAGGGTGGTGGTTAGGGTCAAAAGGTCACCTCTTGTTAGATCTGGTCTTATCTCGCATGGCGCACCGATAGCGGAGTGGGGTTCGGTTGGCGACTCAATAAACGACAATAAAGTGGGGCAAATGATGTACTACAAAAGATTGGTATCGCTAGTCATCGATTGAGGGTATTTTACGGTGGCCTTGATAAGAAAAAAATTCTAGTCAAGTGTGATGCATCACGCAATCAAGGCCATCCGGAGGCCCTACTAAATATGATAGGAAAACATCTATTTTTTAATTTAGTACGTAAGAATGAATGAATTGAAACAAATTGTAATTTTTCAAACAAAGATCTTGTAATACGTCAAATTAATTGATTATTGTTTCCTCATTTTTTATGGGGTTACTTGTATTGAGATCAACTAGTTGCTAGTCTAATGCAAATAATGGTAATAATAATAAGACTCTGAACAAATACTCTCTCAAACAAGATATTAATGACAGTTTTAATATATTTTTCCAATTATAGTTTAAAAATACGAAACAAAAATATGAGTCAGTAATTAATTAACTTAACCTTGTTTTAACCCGATGGAATAATTAAAGTCACATTTAGAGTAGAATATTTATCTGCTTTATTTTAGGTCAATGCATCACTTGTATCATCGACATCCAAGTAACACCATTGTTCTTAAATAATAATCATCTGTATAACAATAGTAGATAAAATACTGACTTGTACTGAGAGTTGACCTGGAAATCTATCAATCAACCTTTTTGTTTTGTTCATATCCCCTTGTTGCAAAATTATTATATGATAAAAAATATAGATTCTACAAAAGAATCTATTGCTTCGCTATATTACCTGTAGCTTGGGTAAATTTATACAAATTCTGTTTTCTACAAATAGTGATCTGCATTGTACAAAAGTGAATTAATAATATAAATTAATGGACTGAATTTATAAAAAGTGATGGGGCTCACTTTTTTCAACTATCTATCAATCTATAAGACGATCATTGTCAATAAATAAGAGAGACATATCCACAACGACGAGAGTTGAGCGGATGGAAACTGGTGAGAGCACTAGTGAGGCTCATTATTCAATAGGAGGAGCGGATAGGGCAAAGGGTCAGCCGGATACCTGGGGCTCAGCGGCGAATCACCCGCAGATCTGCAATATTGCCGAAGCCGGCCAATAAAGCCGCGATATTGCACATGGCGATATAGATAATATCAGCAAGGGGAATATTACAGCTCTCTTGCAGGCTTATCCTCCCTCTACCGCCGCTGTTTCCCTTTAAATAACTACCCCCTTAAACATTCAAATTATCTTCCCTTGTATTTTTCCCTTTTATCTTGTTTACACAGGGCCTTCCAGGTATATTAGTTGTCCGGAGTTATGTTATTATATCTATCTATACCTACCTATCTCTTGGCTCACTTCATGTTCCTATAGTGATAACGTTCCAGCGACCCCATTCAATTAAACATTGCTTATCTCAACACGGATACAAGCTGGGGCTACGGCTTACATATAGTAAATCACATGGAAACTCTGGCTAATAAAATAGGGATTTTAATCCTACATTTAAAATGTATAAGTTAGACGCGATATAATACGACATTTTATATAAGTATGAAGTTTAAATGCACCATTTTTCAATAACTAACATAACGATGTTTACTACAAAGTAAAATTAAACAGACATGGTATATCTCTTTGGCCCATCTCAAACAATAATTGCTGAACTAAAACTAAAATGGCTGTATTTCTTTGGTTTAGCATTTAACGCGATTTACGCAACCTTAATAGTAACAGCTCAATGTTTAATTTTATCACTTTATAAATTAATTATTTTGAAACAGGTCTGAATCTACTTGTGTAGAAGAAGTGCATCTGGGAAGTTTCATTAGACAAGGATCATTAAGTGAGAACAATCTGGTAGACCAACCAGTAAGCACCCCACCCAGATGTAACCACCGTATTATTTTTTGTTTTATTTTTTCTCAGCCCAGCTCTGTCGAAGTTTATTTCAGACTCAGGGATTGTTTGACGTTTTCGTAGACTGAACAGGCCCTGGACGACGAACGAAGTGAATTTATCCGAGCGGCAAAGGCGAACTAATGACAAGACGAGATAATTCGGCTAACTAAACGTCAGCTAATAGAGCATTTAAGGCGCTCTGTGGTGGGAAGAACTGCTCACTGCCAGAGCCTGTAATTAAGAGAGGCAGTTTTGGCGTCCCGCCGCCTGGCCCCGCCTCTCTCATTGTGCGGCTTTCTAATTGTATTATTACCCTCCCCTCCTCCAACGAACAAAGAGAGGCCCCCTACCCCTACGGGCCCCAAGCCCCGGGGCACCTGAGCTGTGAAGCGCAAGGAGCCACTGTATGCGGTGCAAACCAAAGGCGGACGCTAATTAGATATGTTTACCCTGGGAACAGACATCTGTACACAGCATATCTCCCTGCCTCTGTCTGCAGATCAAACTTACCGACTGCTCTGTTCTATCTGTTCCCCCACTTCGGAACAGTTCCCTGTTCTGTTTGTTGACTTAGTCTGCTTCGAGGCTGTTCCATCTATATGTCCGGTATTCTAGGTAACAAAGATCAATCAATTCCATTAGAAATTTATCAAACAATTAATCAAAAAGCCAACTATGAAATTTATCTTTATTTTCTAGGGAGTGTTTAAAGCGTTTTCAACGGGCGTTATTTCACCAAGTCATCAACTTTCAAGATTCCTCCCTCGGTAAGAAACTACAAATGGATTCATTGCTTTTCATCAAGAGTAGCTATCATGTATGGAAGTGTCATATTTAAACAACTTAAAGATCTAATCTTTTGACCAGACCTTTTCAACTTTAACGTTCATTTCGATAAGGTATCGTTCCCAATTTCATGGGTCCGTTAGACGACGTCACCCTGGTCAGCATATTTTTTATTATCATTTCCGGCTATTCAACGTTTCTGGAAACATTTATACTCCACATCCAGGGTTTTAAGACATGGTACGGAAAGAACCAAGTTCAGAACATGAGTTCCCCTGAATACAAGATTTAGAAGAAATCAAGAGCTTTCCTGGGCTGTGCCACACTCGGCTGGAATGGGATCGAAGAAAAAAACCTATCTATTATTCCCCGTTGATTTTTTTTTTTATGTATGGGTTAAGCTCTTCCGGCCAGATGTTCTGAAATAAATAGTACACGCCGATTTGCGATCTATCCCCGCTACTAGTGTTTCTAAGTTTCCTCCATCCTATACTTCTTCTAAATTAGTTTATTTTGTTGAGAAGTTCACTTCTTCATTTATATTTTGAATTGATAGAAGAGTAGTTAGAAGAAAGTAGGAGTACAGGCTGGTTTCTGCTGAGTGAGTAGACTGGTTGCAGGGTGTGCTTTATGGTACCACGGTCTATCTAGGTAGTCATTAGGTGTCCTTTGTCTATCCAAGGTGTTGTATAGACACGCATTTCATTTGATATCTTCGCTCAAGGGTTATGGTGACTGCGATTTCAGCAATGCACATAGACACATAATCAAATAAAGGAAACCTATGCCTAATTATAAAATAAAACTAAAATTCAATAGATAATTAATTTATGTAAATCATAAAATAAAAATTAATACCCTAACATTAGTCAGCACTTTTTAAAATCAAATAAATGACATTCAACGTTCTCAAAGGATATAGTAAAAGTAGCAGAGCAGTGCGACTGTCTGAACGACCGACCGAGTCAATAGGAGCCTCGCGTGATAAGAGGCCATGAACTGAGGGATCGAATACAGCAAGGGTCTGCTTCGATTTCCATGCACAACACCGACGACTAGCGGTCTACAGCTGCCTCTGACACTTTTTCATCGTCTTATACAAGTAGGTTCTGAGGCCTGCCATAGGTAGGCATCAGCTGTTATCAAATGGCAAAGAGCAGGGGCAGTACTGTACTTAGAATATGTGGTACACAATCAATAAATTAGAAGAATCATAAACACAGATTCCCATGCAAGCGATCAACTCACTGGTTTCTTCTGCAAATCGTATAATTCTAAAATGAATAGGTTTTGTGTTTCAACTAATCCACTTGGTTCAAATGGAATGGAGAAGCTATAAAGCCTAAAAATGCACATACTCCATACGCTGTGAACGAAATTGTTTATGAAATTATAAGCTGTGAGCAGGCACAAATCTATTCATTTAATCTCCTATCAAAAATTTGGATATTTCATCAATTTTTGTTATGACACTGTTATATTATCAATGATTATCTGCCAAAGAGAAAACATACTGGCTGGACACAACGACTCTCAGTAACTTTGGGGTCCTATAGTGTCTCCTCTGTTAGTTTTCAAACCGTTCGTAGAGGACTAGCTAATCCAGTGAGCGCCCCGTGTTGGTCCACGTCCAGAGCCTATCAGTACATTTTTTTCTTTAAGTGATAGTTATTAATACAAATTATAAAATATAACACATCAGCCCACACCAACAATAGCAAAACATGGAATAAAGTATTCTGGTATAAACACAGAAAAACATCAACATTTACGGATAACTTGTCCTTAATGTTTGTACAACAAGGCTAAAAGAATTGCCACAACTCTCTAAATACATCTTAGAGACAAAAACGAAATGTTAAATTTTTTTGTTGCAACAGTAAAGTAACACTTGATCGAGGATAATGAATAATTGAATAGCGCATTATCACATTTAAATTAAGTCACGCGTGAAAAACAAAACTCTGCGTCTAGAATAAATCTTAGAATATAATTAAAAATTAAACGCCAAAACTTTTCAGTAAATATCACAGCAAAAATAACAAACTATTCTGGCCTAAAAACGGAACATTGGAATACAGGATCGTGCCGTTTGTAAGAGCCACATAACTCCAGCTATCGGGAATAAAATAGTTCTGTAAAACATTGTTTATTGTCTGACATATTACATCAAAGGCTGAGCTTCTACGTTATCATTCCTTAGACCATTAAATCTAAATTTCAGTTACCAAAAATAAATCTTCAACATAAACAGTTAGAAAGTCATCGCTTTCACAACGTTAGACAGTCAAAAATGGGCTAGTAGATCACAAAGGTACGCATTAGTGTGACAAACGATCGATTTAAATCAAACCTTTATAAAAAATATTTCCAATCCAAATAGTTATTTAAAACCATTAAGATTAAGGAGAAAGTTACTAGCTGCTTGAAAAAAAAACAACCCAAAAAACAACATTATACCAGTTGGACGAATAAACTAAAAATGTATTTTCGATGCTGAGGATGGATTTAAGAGTGCGAAAAAAGTCCAGATTGCCGATATCCAATAAAGCCCTACAGAGAAATGGCTATTTGTTTATGGTTATTCCAATCGATAGCTCGCCGTCCTCTTATAGAAAGGAGTATCCGAGGAATTTAATAAAGGTAGTGAATACGTCCGCTCAAACATGTAGGTATTCGGTTGACAGGAGAGTGGGGAAACAGGGATCACAGAGGATATCCCATACCCAAATATCTGGGATATATCATACCTGTCTTAGGTACATTCTAGGCCTCGTATAGGGGCTTATGTTCCACCTGTCTCCATCCGATGGGTTTTTATTTATACATATAAAGAACAGATATTGTACCATAAGATTTATATTAGGAAAGTATTAATTCTTTTAAATACAGTAAATTGGACAACTGTTTAAAATATTTTCCACAATACCCGCTAAATCAATAAATTGATTCAATATTGTAACGTTTCCTGGGCGATTGTTGGATAAATGTTCCTTAAGCGGAACGATAATATAGTCAATTCAAACTTACTTGCACTCACTATGCTTTGGAATGTGTTTATTTCATAGCAGGACTCTATGGAAAAAAAAATGACTTTTTTTTTCAAAAAAATACTTTATTGTTTCTGAACTGTTTAATTTCATTTTTACAACTGGACAAAATCCAAGCATCCTCAGGACTAAAGATGACTGTTTGCACACTAATCGTTACCATTCTTAAAAATCATATACCGAATCGGTCCCAACAAGAAATCATGATGAGAAAAGACATTCCCATCCATCCTGAAATAAAGTGTTACAGAGTCAGATGTTATAATATCAAGCATTAGTAATGAAAAGCCCTGAGAAGAACTGAATAGGCGAAACGTAGACCATTGTAAAATCAAAAATAAACATTCGAAGTTCCCGTAAAGCCTCCTAATGAAGAACTTTTATTTTTCATGTCATTATTTTAGTTTTCTCTTTTGAGTGTTGCCTTGTTAAGATATTTTTAAAGTCATGGGGTTTTTAAAGGAATCTTTGTGTTCCCTGAAGAATATTTTCTGTTAAGCATAGGAATTCTGATTTAAACTTTGCAATCACAAAGCTTGTTTATTATTTGTATATGAAACCTCTTTTACTTTATTATACCCAATGAATCATACCCTACAAGTCAATAATACAGATGAACAAAGTGTTAGATATTTCAAAAAATCAAAAATATACTGTTCTGAACTCTCAAATTGCTAGTTAAGTACTCACGAGATAGTTTGTGCAGCATATAGGACAAACATAATTGACTGAATCATTGAATACTTATAATCAGCATAAGTTAGTTTTAAATATACGTTTTCAGTGGACTTTCTTTCCCCCCAAAACTCTCAATACAATTTAATATAGATCACCATTAACCGCTATGAGCTAAACAATTGCTCAAATAACTTATAATGGTGTTATTTACAATTCATATTTCTCAATAGATCGAAAATTCTTTCATTCGGTTATTCGTGTTTCCTAAGGGATCTTTTATCAACATTTTATACTTCTACGTAACGTCCAAGAAGGGTTAACTCCTTTCGGAAAAAAATAACAAAGACGGACGGCCATGAGATCCGCCCGAGACATCACTGACGAGTTCTTTATTCTTTATGATAGATTAACTATGTAGGTTTTTTTTTTTTAAAGGATAATTTATGAATATTTCTTTACAAGTTAACAAAGTGAAGATAATTTAAGAGGTTTATATAAATATAAATGAATGCGATAAAGATCCTTGAGAGGGATTACAAAGGTTTACCCATTGAAGCTAATCCCTATGTAAGGAGCACAGTGGAGACAACCAACAGATGACAGAATTACCAATCAACATTAACACTACAGCCTCCCCCCATCCCTATCGCCTTACTGGTCCTTATTTGCATATCACCGAGGAGAGAGATTAGGGCTGGAGTCTGGAAGGAGTGCTGTTTGTTGACTCAACAAGCTGGCGTGGTACACACCAGTACCAACACTTGAGGCCCAAGGGGTACTATACAGCCTGTACACACCAGCAGAGAGATAAAAAGTGAGGAACCAGAGTCCTGTACCACTAAAAAATATCTTATCTGTGAAAGTTTTTTAATGTATATTTGAACAGGGCCGTTGTTATCGGTGCGCGGGGGGGGGGGGTCGGAGGTCCTGGATCAATCCTGTAGGAGTTGGGCACTCGAACCCTTGATGAGTTCATCCCACACTCCAAAAATAGTCCTATTTATTGAATGACATCTGTCACGGTTTATCAGGATGTTGGGCAAACAGGGGACTATCAGATTCCAAATATGTTAAATTAGTAAATAATTCCTTATCTGTGAAAATGGGAACAAATTGACAGTCAATATTAGAATATATGTTTAAGCAGGATATTCCAAAGGTTTCATTTCCTAGAAACTGGTTAGTAATCCTCTAAACGCAAATATTTCCAAGATATAAAATTAAGTGGAGAAGTAATTCAGGAACTGGCCAAGCACAAGCGTTGCACAAGCCTGAAATAATTATTAACTGGTAGGTTAAAACCTATTCCTTATTAGTTAAAAATGAATTGAGCTCATTCAAACCGTACTAAGCCCTTTTTAATTATTCTATATAGAATAGACTCGAACTGAAATATTTGTGAAAATGTATCGTGGAATAATTTAGTTTAATTTAGTGAAGACAAGAGTGAATATATGCCGTCAAGTGTTGCCGGCGTGAAAGGATGTCAGTTAAGACAGGAGGTGTGAGTTGTGGTACAGGCCTACTCCATTATCCACTTACGGATAACAACTGGCCGGTCTAGCCAACGGTGGATAATTAAGAACCCTCAGGGCCCTCAAGAGATGTACTACTTATATTGACAATAAGTACCCTTTTTGGTACAAGCTATCAACTAAACGCTGTTCGAAACCATCTGACACCCGTTGTGAGCGAGTTAAGTGAAGATAGTACTTACGTCCTATCTGATACAGTGGTATTTATAGGCTGCGTATCCGCCTCTCACATTGTCTGTACCGAAACGGAATCCTTCCGACATGTCATAGGTCTATGATGGAATTCGATTCTTTTTCATTATTTTTGCTACTTTTTTTTTTTTGTAGTGAGAGTCGTTCTTAACGATTATTGAATCCAGCGAGTATTTAATAAACATTTCAACACATTTAATTTTAATGATTTACTCAACAAATAAACAGTCCCTCTGGACCATCCATAATTTATTTTACAAAATACGATCACTTTCGGCGGCTACAACAAGCCAGTCTCAAGTGTCTAAGAAGACAAAATTGCGTTCAATGTAGTGAGAATATTAAATAAAATTGAAAAAAATAGTTATAATATTTAAAAACCATAAAAAATTTTAAATATATAAAAAATTAAGGTAAAAATTTGTCTATTCCTAACATATTATACAGAATTAATTCCATAAATGTTTAAAATAATAATGTTACTTTCTAAATAAAATGATCGAATAGGACATACATGTTTAAAAATCAAAGGCTCCTGTACCAACGCCATCTCATCTGTTACTGGATTGGCATCCGTCTCGTTCAAATGCAGTAAATGTTTTTTAATAGCCCGATATTACTAGGTGACATTCACTCTAATCACTCAAAATTCATTAACAGGCTGAGATGTGAAAGAGGGGAAAGGCCGAGATTGCAATTAGCCAGATACTTTAAACACGCATCAAGAAATAATGTGACAAAAAAAATTAAATAAATGTGTATGTAAAAATTTTACAAAAAAATCCCGAAAATTCAGGACAACATTGCAACCGATATTATAAGCTAAAAAGAATTTTCGAGGATGCCAGAAATGAGAAAACGATATAATAACAACGTTTAAATATCTTCTTTTCGTCAGGCCACATGTATCATTTGGTTTGGTGACGTCGTACGATATAATAATGTTTACATAACTAAAAAATTTAAAAAAAAAAAAACAGTAAATATAGTTGCAATGTTCTGAAGCTTTAAACGTCAATTAGATTGATTCTTCATCTCTTCACTTTCTCTTACTAGACTGTTTCATGATACCGAGCTCCTTATTAGACAGTTATTGAAACGGGAATTGTTCCCCCGTTCGCTCCCTACCCGGGAGAGCCGACGGTATCTTAATCGCGCTAGTTCCGGTAGAGCGAGCAAACTTGAAATTAATTCCAAAGAGGACAATTATTAATGACTTCCTGTTCAGAAGCAGGGCCGCCAACTGGCACGGACGCCATGACACCAGATCATTGCTGAAGATATCAGAGACATTTCATTGCTTTAAGCAGTAGCACCAGGTGTCTGTTACTGCTAAAGGCAATTAGTAATAGCTGACTTATGTCAAAACTGTCTGATCTGTTGGTGGAATACACGCGTAAAAAGAGAAGAAAACATGAAATATTCAGGAATGGATACCTTTCTAGAGATACAGCTTTCTTGCTACTTGTTCAGAAATTACAGTTATTTAATGATATATGCAATTTAACAAAATAAACCGGATGTTCTAAAACGAGGATTTCATAGTTTAGCTATGCAAGATGAATGATCACCAGGAATTGCCCATTTACTTATAGGTGTCAGTTACAGAAAAACTACTCCTATTAGTATAAGCATACTTATTAACTACTCTCGATACACCAAGATAACCACTTTGTTAACAAATCAACAAACACCCAGAATCCAACGTGGCTGTGATCACCCAAAGAGTTTTTTTCTTTTATCTTTTTTACACTTGAAAACCAATTAATAAAAGAAATAGGGAAATACATTACAGATGCCTTAAAAAACTACATCCACAAAAGTAGTAATCGTATATTGACAGAATAACATAACCTTAATTAAATTTCTATCTACTTAATATATTCTGTTTACTTCTCTTCGTTTTCTTATTATGTATGTTAGTTTTTGTTATGTTAGTGTTGCTGTTAAATTCACCATTTATTTAATTCTCAGTGCAAAATAGTATTGACATGATTCGGTTGGTCTCGATGACCAGACCGTGTATTATTTTACTAGTACTTCTGAGCGAAATCATAAATTATTTAAACAATAAACTTTTCAAAAATAAATAAATAAACTCATTCATAGCTATTGTTTGGATTGCTAACGTACCATAACGAACAGAAATGAGACCGCTCACGATTTCTCATATTTCATCCATGAAAGAAAATACAGAAAAAACAAATTATCACCTTAGTGAAAGATTTTTAAGCTTGTGCCCTTAGGTTTCGCAACGGGTCGCCAACGCAAGCAAGAGCATACCGAACGTAAATAACGTTATGATAAATCACTACCACAGCTGACAGTTCGGGATTTCACGCGACGCTGGTTTCGCGTCCAAAATACCTTATAATTCTATTCTCCCCGTTTCCACACAATCGGCTTCTGCGACGTATCAATCTTGTTCGTTCTTGGGGAGAGCTCGTGAATAAGGGGGGGGGGCGATAATGAACGATAATGAACAATAACTGTAACGTGAAGACGAACAGGTGAGTAACCGTCCTTGTGTAGCGTAGCATAGTTATGAAGTACCTTATAAATAAACTCACAATTTATATCATTTTAGCTGTAATGATCCAGGATTTATTGTGGCAGGTTTAACAGAGGATGTGAACGCATAATTAATTTCTACGCTTCGGTAGCGTTGAGAGAGAGAGAGAAAAAAGCGTACACACCTGCTGAAGGAAATAGTAATTTACACGTCATAACATAATATTTATGTACGTAAACAAAAAAAAATATATAGACTGAACATCGAGAAAATTGTCAAACCAGTGTATTTTTTTTGTTCCATATAACGATTTGAATTTGCATGTTTTTGCTTTTCAACGTCTATTGGATGTACCTGATAAAAGCTAGTCCGGCGTGTCATACAGCTAATAAAACGTAAACGATTTTTATGTCTTTTAGTAAATATGTTTGACTAACGTTCCGACCCATATTATAAATCAGCTGTTTTATACCGTTCGCAGTTCGATATGCAAATCTAAATTTCATGACTGATCATCAACCAATTTATATTTTAAATGGGATTGCTTATGTTTATAGCATCGTCGAGATTACAGGTGAAATTTCCACGCAAGAATTGTGCCACTGCACCAAAGGAATAAGTTGCAAACACCGAGTTCATCCGAGTATGGCCCTCTAAGGTCACAACGCACATGTCATGATCGATCGGGACATGATTTATTTCGTCTCGGTATCAAAGTAAAATTTATTTATTTTTTTTAATTGACATGTCATTATTTATTTAATAATACTTATACGAAATCACCGAATCTGAACAATTTTTTGTACCTGGACAAAGGCGTACCTTTTCCCGATAAGCAATTAACAAAGGTTGTTAAACCTGACACGGGGCCCTAATTTGAGCATGAGACAATAAAATCAAGAGTGCTTTTAACAATCACTAAACATAGATAAATACGTTTCTTTATTACTTTTGTTCAAACTTGTGCATATAATGATAAAATGTAAGCGTGTTTATAAAAAATAACATTGTCAAACGACGCATGTGTTTTTTCACTGATTAAGCTTAAAACATTCAAAAAAAAAATAATGACGTCCCAACATATCTGCCGCCTGGGCGAAACACCTTCGTCCCTAGGTCTGCTCCTCTGTCCGTCCGTTTGAAAAACATCCACGCTCTATAAATGCAAGTAGGTTATTTTGACAGTAAAATTTTCTTGCCGTTACAAAGTTTTAGATTCAGATTCTTCACTATTAGTCATAGTTGCAATATAATAGCCAAATAGCCAACCCGACAGAGACCAGAGCCACTAAAGAGAGACCTCGATTTGCGGAGGGCCGGAGTTGGACGAGGTAATCCCTTGGGCTTAGCATCTGTGGTATCAGGGGTTGCCAGACCTCAGCCTCTTCTCTCCATTAATTCCTCTGTGTCTTCCTTCTGTCTGTCTCCATGACCAACCTCTCCTCTCCTAGCCTACATAATTCTGCTTCCCCGCCTTTCTCGCATTATGAGCACGCGCCATAGGATAAATTAGACCTCGCAATATTTTATTCACCTATAATTATCCTATTACTATATAATTAGCCTGAGGATCTATAATTACCTATAAAGGGGCTATGAAAGAAAAAAAAAAGAAAAATAATTTATTCACAAATATTTATCAAGTGATTACCATTTTATATTTTTACCAATTAAAGTAATATTACATCTAATGATGGAATGTGGGCTGTTCACACTACTAAATGGTCACCTCTTTCTGGTCTAGCCATATTTAATTATACTGATACAAGCGCTTTCGGCAAATGTGCAACCATTTCCAAAAGGCTTATAATTATAGTGCTAGGAAAGAACATTCAAGCTTAAAAATTAAAATTAAAAAAAATTGTTTAAAAAATAAGATCTGAATTTTTATTTTTTAAACTTTTATGTCCTAATCTATCATTTCAATTACATATACTTGAGAATGGTGCTTTAGTCAACGAAATCGCTTTTACCAGTTCAAATCAGATCGTTGGTAGGCCAGAGAGTGATTTCTACTGTTATATTGAAACGCGAACTGAAAATCACAACAAGTATTTGAACCCGTTATTTATACTAAGTGATAGACTTCAGCAATACCTCGAGAAGAACTCCTAAAAGACTAATTTTTCATTTAAACATTTGATGAGCTAGTGTGGTCTTGGAGAAACTTAGATAATGGCTTATTAGAAATAATTGAAGTTTCAAATTCTTACTTATTGTCATTTTCAATGTTTAAATTATATTCAAAAGGTTACTTCGAGTTACCTAATTCTTTAAGTCTTGTTTCATTAATTGATCGGGGTAAAAAAAAATATTTTAAACATAAACCATTTTATTTTAATATTATTGAAATTTCGATTGTTTATTTGTTTTTATTTATATTATCCCATCTAACAGTTTTTATTTCATTTAAATCTTCATTAAGTTTTATTTTATTTCTTGCGTGGAAAAATTTCAACTCTTTGCGAAGAGACGTATGACATCTTAATCCAATAAACTTAACTATCCACAGAGAGAGATGGGCAAATTTACTCATAATATATCTGTTGAGAACTAAGTTGTATTTAAAAGTATTTTGATTAAATTTCATTTGAATCAGAGTGATTCAGTGACTTAGAAAGTGAAGAAGAAATGTTTAGATCTCTTAACAGTATCTTCCTTCGAGTATCTACTCAAGGGAATTATATTAAGAAACTTAAACACAAAAAAAAGCAGGTTCTTAAATCTTAAATAGGTTTTAGGGAAATACTTGAACAATATTAAAATTTGGCAAAGTGTGAATGATTTTTCACAAATTTAATTTTCTTTAATGCTACCCGTTATTGCATCCTAAAACATACACCATGAAACATTACTACAATGAAAAACTACTACAATAGCTAATAAAAAATATCAATTTAAAATTTAAAGTCTTTTAAATGAATAGCTGGACTAGTTTACTCGAAACATACATTTCACATTTAGGTATTGTAGGAGACTTATAAAAATCAAATTTTATTGAGGTAATTGCACTGTAGTAGTGCAGCGTTGTACATAGCACAAAAAAACAGCTAATAATATTTCACGGTGATAGTTAACAATAATTCATTTAGATATTCAAGTAAGGAACAAATAAGTATGACAATTAACAGACCCTAGACAAGATCACAAACAAAAAGTTTTGTTTTTAAGGGAGCTACTTCCAACTTTGACCCAATCGTCTGACAAATGCGAAAACAGAGGAATAATAACCAGTGGAGCCGAATTTCCACTGGAGAGTCGAGGGTTGTTTTTGAGGGTTAGAGAATATAAGCGGGACAAGGGTGAAAATTGAATTTGGTGTACATTTAACTTTTATCAGTTTACGAAATGAAGTTAGCAAATGTACTGACGTTGCTTCGAGCCATCCCCGCGGGACGGCTTGAAAGCACTTTTTTTTTTAGTTCAGTGTCGAATGAAATTCGTAATTTCTATTAATGCTAATAACTGCTTCTTTTATCGTGAACGACTTAAACAAACACAGATTACGCTTTATTAATTAGGTTATTAGTTAGTTCATATAGATTGTGCACATAATGAAAAAATGTTTGCGTGTATATATGTATATTTTTTTTTTGTTTTTTATTAGAAAAGTATTGAATGACATTGTTAAAATTGATATCACCTGAATGTTGATGTTCTATGAAAAGTATCCCTAGATCTCGATTTTACCACCAGGCGACGTGTTTTTATGGGGCCATCACCAATTCCAAATTTACGTACACCTTACTTTCTTACCCCCATGTAATTTTCTGTAAGCCTAAAAATGTTGACTTCGAGTAAGGCCAAGGAGTCAGCAATCGTTTTTTATAAATAAAATACTTCCTATAACCATTAATTCTGTTTATTAAAACATAATTATATTATTTATATTGTTTAGACAAACGTCTTAAAAAATGCCACCTTCAAAATATGCGTCATCTGGAGCGAACCGTCCTCATCGCACCCCCCTTCCCTATTACACCAAACATAGTAAAACATCGTCCGAAAATAAAGTTGATGAAAGCATCCATCAAATCAAAATTATAATAATTTAACGACATAATAGCTAAGCTTACCCCAATTCCAAACAACCAATTAGCCGATGGAAGGCCGTACCAAATACCCAACAGGCGTTGAGCTAACAGTATCGTTTTAGCAGTTGAAGGGGCTATTCAAAGACACAATACCACAGATCCTGGGACAAAACACCTTGTGATTTGTGGCCAATAATTACATTTCCACTGTCGTGTTCTACTAATTTCTCTCTCATACGTCTGCCTGCACGAATGTTCCATGAGTGTTACACTTTAACTAAATCTTACACATATCCGTTGTAATTGTTCCTATTTGAATAGTTCAGAACCGAATAATAAACGATTCTTAACTGAGATTGGATTGTTTGTTAGCGCTTACAAGATGTGTAAAGTCGAGTTAGAAAAGCAGATAACTCCCTTTCCTAAGTGAGGCGGAAAATAGCCGTAAGAAAGTTTCTAGACAAGAAATTTACTCGGAGCGATAGTCGACAGCGCGCAGACCCCCTTAAGGAACCATTCATCTTGTGAAGTTTCTTTGTTTGCTCCGTTACACATTACTCGCTGGCAGACTAGCTTGAGGTGGCTTGATAACAGATCATTAGCTAGATAAACAGAGTAGACTCGTCCATTAGGCCTCCAAAGTTCTCTTCTGCCTTCTGATCGTCCTCTTGGCTGAAACATGGCTTCCTGGCCGTGTCATATTTTGTCACCCTTGGAGATGGCTGAAAGCCAGGCACATGGTGATAAATGTAGTTACTCCATACTTTGCTAACATACAACGTGGGGTCAAAGTAAGTAGCCAAACTTAGGGCTTCGTGTTAGATGCCACGTTGGGTAAGCACATAATCATGGTACAGATAGATCCATGCTGTTAATATCAAAACGTATTCCTAAGCCATTTAAGGAATATGGTATTCAAATATGAATTTATTTTTCATTTACCTCACTAATCTGACTTCCACATGTCTGACCATCTCAAGGCCCCAACTACGATCTAAATATTCTTTGGATTCCGGGCAACCGCGCCTTTGAGTTAACGGTGAGAATTTCTCCAAAACCTCTTCCAAACATTATTCAATTAAAATCCCTCTCCTTTCCTTTCAGACGCCATTCTTTCAGTTTTATTTCATATTTGGAAGTGGAAAAAAAGTCTTAGAATTCGACAATTTTCGATTGCTATAGAAAATAACTTGCTCCCGGAGGAAGTTTAGAACATGGACAAAACCGTCCTAAATTATATGAATTGTTAACAAATAACAAATAAAATAAAATTTCTCGTTAATCCCCTCGATTTCGGATTAGCGAAGTTCTACTGTAACTCTTTTAAGAGTTCATTTGCACCCCCTAACATTATTTACCCATAATGTCAAAGTTGCCTATTAAATAATACACATAAAAAAAAAGCCAAACAAGAGATCGTTTCAGTTCACACATGCAGCAGGTATAATATTCTATTACTAGAAACTACAAAACTGCATAATAAGGTTGATATGATATACTTTCTGTAATGCAATTTATAGTTTAAGCGAGTTAATTACCAATTTAGTTTTTAAATAATGTAAGTGTTCGTTTCTCTTCATAACCTAGTCTTGAATTGACAAGGGCTCTGATACGGTCCACATTTGTCTATCTCAGGAGTTAGACAGAGAATAGTCTAACTTTACAACCTATGCCTATATATATATAAATTTTTTTGGTTGACTTGCTTACTCATTTTAACAATACCAATACTGAAATGAATAAATACGATGTTTACATACCCCGCCCATGTCCTGAATTATTACATGTCCTTGAGTAAATATTGTGTTGGGCCTTAAGCGGTTATAAAAATATTAATTCCTGTCAATTACATCAGTAAGTGAATCGGCCCCTAATGAACTCGAAGTCCACCCACCGACACGTCCGCAAAAGCCGGTCAACGCTCCAAATGCCTCCGATACAAGGCACTGTTACTCAACATCACTGTAGTTCCTTAAAGGGTAGTGTTTGTGTTTGTTCTTCTCGAGGGCAACAAATGCCACGGGCTGTTTGTACAGGTTTGTCTTGAAGCCTCTCATATGGCACTGCGCATTTTTTGTTAGCGTCTAGGATCTGTTCGGAACCATTAGGGCTCGACTAATCACTGTCCCCCACAGCAACAACCGGCCCTAACCTAGGACTTTTTTCATCGGTGTTTTTGCTCGGTAAAACAATTGACTCTTTATCTATATCTTGGACTACATGGAAATTCTATTGACTTAGCTCGCTTACATATGTTTCCAATTAAGGATAGCAAATTCAAGAAACAACAGGAATGCTTGACTAAAAGCGTTGTAGGTAACAAAAAATCTCAGCTCTTAGAGAGCCACACATTTAGTCTTGGATAAAAATTAACTGTAGCTAAACCAGACAGTTAAGATGATCAGTTTAACTGACATTGAATACTAGATTTTAATTCCTTTAGGATTACTACAAATATAGCTAGGTGAGTCAGGCTTTTGGCATTTTTTGGCTCAACTGAAAAAAAATTCTGACAACGCAGTATAATTGAGATATAAGTGATATATTTATATAATTAGCATGTACGTTCTCTAAGTAATTGAATGTGATTTATTAAAGCGCATACACGTGTCGATGAATGGGAACTTTAGCTTTCCTACAGGTGACGGTAAAGTGATTGAGCGGAAGTAAATGTAATCCTTAACCCTTCGAAACCACAAAATGCAACCTAAGAACAATGGATGTCTGCACGGATAGTATACATAGGGCCAAGTAAAATTTATCGCCAAAACAGTATCCCCAGGAGCGGGCACAAGACGAAATGGCTTGTAAATAAGATGGAGGTACAAGCCTGAGGGTGCTACCGCGCAGAGAAATTGAATCCATTTTATGCATGAACCCTCCAGGCTGGGTCTTTGAGCCATTTTAATGACGTGACAAAATTTTTCCCAAGGTTCTCCACGCTCCCTTCCCTTGGGGTAACTTTTCTTTCACCGTCATTGCAATTTCTAGAAAAAAATCTAAATAAAAATATCTAAAATATTTTCTTTTGTAAAGGTACATAACAAAAGGAATGTATAGATTTCAAGCAGCCTAATCTAATATAAATTTATATATTAATATGCTGGTGAGTATTACAGAATTTAATGACCGCAAAAGCAATACTCGAGCAACAGTAGGGAACGCAAAGTAAATTCGGAACGAACGTAATACTAACAATGATTAACATAAATACATTATTAACTTCCAGTAGATTCATGGGCCACCTGCTATGGAGTATCTGATGAACAAAGCTACCGGCTCAGCTGAGTCGATGCCTATCTGCGCATCAGTCGTAAAATCGATCATTATCGTTCAACTTCTTAGGTCCCGCCTCAGAGTCCCTTGACAAAAAAAAAGAAAGAAGAGCTGGAGGATGGGGAATGTAGCGAACGAAAATAAAAGAAGTAAAAGTAAAAAAAAACAAAAAAACAGACGGTGGTTCTAATTAAAAACCTACATCCACCCTAACCGCTGGGGACAAGCCGGAGCTTGGGAACGTCGTGGCAACCTTCCGGGTCTGAATTCACATGTCTTCGGGCCGTGCACCGCCGAACATATGTTTAGGAGGAGTGTAAAGGTATGCCTAATCAGATAGGATACCTTAAGGTAACGTGTATCCGGGTAGCTTCGGGAAGGTAGGCAGTCCACCAGAAACCTTAGGGGACTAGTTCACTACCGCACAGCTTGAAAACAAATTCAAATTTGTCTTTGTTTGTCGTCCGTGATTCCCGATGAGAAGGAAAATAATTACATATAACCAACGAAGCAAAGCATTGACATTTTATGAAATGCTTGTTTTATGACTATGACCTGCTAGCAAAGTAGATCGTGGAGAGACCTGACCACAAAGGACAATAATTAAAAAGGTAGCCATGTAATGCCTTTCATCAGAAATGGAGTTTAAATAGAAACACTTGGTACCTCCAGAGGTTACGTCATTTAAAAAGAATAGACGATGAGCGGTGACGGTGAGTTTATTGGAAAATATTACAATTTATTAAACTATACCTTAACGCTTTTGAGATGGGTCCCTTTCTTCTTTATTCTATTCTGAAAATTAAAATAAAAACTGTTAGTACCATTCAGGAAGTAAAATTATCAAAACTGAAAAATAACTAGTCGAACAGAAAAATATGTAATAAAGTTAAAAAATAAAATTAGGCATATAATGATACAATGATAGTGATGATATATAAAATATAAATCTGACTCATTCGAATATACGATCGTTTCTTTCTTTCTCTATTGATTATATTTATGTGATAAAATAAAAAAACAAAACTACACTGGGCATATGCCCCAAAATAACAAAAATATATAAACTAAATTTCTAGCTGTCATAAATTTAAAATAAAAGGAAATTTATCACTTAAGATTATCCTACAATAATATTACGCTTACGATGAATTGAAAATATATCTTATTTAAAACGTAACATAAAAATAAAAAAAACAAAAATAAATCATGTCAAACATAGCTCATTAGTGTGCTTGTTAGGAATGGTAATATGTTTTACTTCGTGAACTGGCGATTATCACGTCGAGCATACAGAAGAAAATATTGAATGACGAGCTGAACTGATAACATGAACCAATAGAAAATCTGACTTAAGCGTGACTCCGCCAAGCGAATTATTGAGTTGTTTTCATTTAAGTAGTCCCCTGAGCAAACTACAACAGTTTAACTACTTTATGCTAGTTGAGACCGTGCAATTACGCTGTATTTTATTGCAAACTCTTTTCCTCCTCATACATATACATAACATATCAATCGGGAGTTAGTAAAGTTTTCTCCTTTTGAATACACTAGCAACGGTGCAATTTAAAATAAAACAAAGACTGTTTGTGTATTTGGCATTAATATTACAATTCATTATCCTTATGTTTCATTCGTTCAATTCACAATTTTCTAAGAGTCAATTTATTGTGACGCTAACAGAGTTACTCTCACGAAGTGGTAGAAACAAGGAGAAAGGAAGCAGACAGAAATTACTAGTAACGGAGAGAGAATATGTTAGGGGTAGATATAATTGTAAGTGCTGGGGAATAATTAGAATGGGACAGTTGATCGTACTGATTTTTTTTAGACAGCAGAAGGTATTAACGGCGACAAATTACAAGTAAAAGTGTGGCCATTTTCATATCTATGTTTACTATGGGGCAGCCAAACATTAAACGATTCTAATCAAAAAGTCCAGGACAGTAGCCAACGCTCCCTTATACATAACAAACACATCCCTTGACGGCAGTCTCCATATGATAATTGTCCTTCACCTTATACCCTCAGAATTCTCCAAATTCCATTGAAACCTATCCGCTTATTAAAATCCTCTCAACTTCTCATCTAGTAACATTCATACTCACAATCCTCATTCATCATCGTCCATGGCCACTGGCACTAGCTACCATTCCCACTCATGTCACTGAGCTTACATGGCTCTCTTGCTTTCTCTCTGGTCTTCGTCACTTAACGAAACTGTTGAAGAGGAAAGGGGGGGTGGAGGTCTACTGCTTATGGAACTTCTATAAGCTTGACAGTGGGGGGGGGGCTGGGAAGGATGTGAATATGTATACTACAAATGTTGTATGAATGAATTCATCCCGATTATTAGTGATGTACACAGGTAGTCTGAAAAGTTTCCAACCTCAATATGAAGATGATAATAGAATAAATAAAAGCTAAAATAAAAGCTTTGTTGGGTCAGAAACTTTTCAGACCACCCTCGTACAAGCAGATTCTAGTTTCAAATAACAATCTTTATAAAATAATATGTCTATATCTAGAAGCACTAGTAGTAGGAAAGTAAGGTAGGCATATATCATTATGAAATGTGTTATGAAAACATAGAAAGGTGGTACAATGCTCAACGGTATATACAGTTTTCAATAGTGTCTAGTTAGATCAGAGCTTGGGCATCCATGTAATATAATGGGTAGCGTAACTGCTTCATGATAAAAGAACATTCTGCTTCCTAATCTCTAGGCCGACTATTGAATCTAATTCCATTAGTAATTAGAAGCACATGGCTTCCCCAGTATTTTTGGTTTGAATGTAAATAGACTTAGTCTTAAAATCCTAATAATTTCATTAAATTTTATCCTATTTTTTTTTGATGAGTGGTACTGTACTTGATTATCAATGTAACAGAAGCTGAAAAAAAAAATATATATATATATAAACCAGTTGTAGCCAATGAATGATTGTTTGAATGTTACATCACTGACTTGCGTTGTGTAAACGGTAAGACAAACACAAAAACGTCCTGGGATGAAATTAACCGTCAAAATCTAAATACCGGCGATAACAACCCTGGCCAATTACCCGGTTTATGCAGACCGGTCCATGAGGGTGTCGGGCAGCGGCGGTGGGGGCAGAGCATATTTTAGCAATCGTATAAATTAGCGGCACCACCGACCAGCCCCAAAAGGCCCATTTGAATTTATGAATTCGGCCCGCGGGGAGGTGCACAAATTGAACCTTGTCGAAGCCGGACCCAAATTGAAACACCCCACCCCATATAATCGTGCGATGAAGGGTTGCTACCCTTAGGTAATTGCCCCGTTGTCATAACGCTATGCCCCTCCTCCTCCTTGTAAAATTACCGACTACCTCTGTAAGGAGGTCGACTTTAGCATAATGTGCCCCAGAGGATGAGGACTGGGGAGGCCACCGTCTGTTGTGGTTGCTTAGTGGGCCCTCTAATATGGCTTCGTACATTTCAACAACCGTCTCATCACAATATTGAATATCATATTGCCAATATGAAATGAATTTCGGTGTAAATGTACCACGAGCATATGAATTAACTTACCGTCCCTTCCAAATGAATAACCTAATTTAGCAAATATATGAGCTTGTCTCTTGCACATCCATAAAACATAGCTCCAATTAAACTGCATGGTTAGTAAATAACGATAATTAAAATCCATCTTTCTATTATTATTATAAATTAAATTCTCCTTACGCCCGATTTCAGAATGTTTTTTATCGTTGTCTAAATATATCTTAGGAAATGAATCATTTAATAATTAGTTTTTAGATTTTTTACATTTATCTTTTATTTTATGACAATGAGCGATATGACCCATTTAACGCAATTTAGGAATTTTGATCCGGAGATGTGTCAGCATTGTTTTCCATTACGCAATTGATATCAGCTATTATGTTTTCATTTCATTTCAATGTCCAAAAAAACAATGTCTCTATATTTAGTAATTTCAGCTATTTTGTAAATTATTACATTAATTTTTTTTTTGTTGAAGAATACGGAATATTATATCTTGAAAGAAACGGCACCACGTTATTGGAAAAAAAAATCCGTTTTTCTATTAAGATTTTCTGATTTTTTTATTTTCACAGATTCGTTATTACAGCAGCAAAGCTGCATGTCATTTCATTAATTATCAATCACAAAATTAACCATATCTGGAGATTAATACTATACAACAAAAATAATGCTCAGTAATTTGGTAGTGATAAAACAAATTTTATTAAGTCTCTCCTGAATTATACTCAGAGTCGAAAATTAGTTAAATTTTATTATTCCATGTCATCAGCATTCCAAATATTCTACAATCTTTCAGATATATAAATATTCATATTAAAAAAATATATGAATTTGTACATGTTTTAAAAAAAAAGAGCAGGGAAGGAAGAGCGCCGTGCTGAAGGAGTCGATGCCATGTACGCAAGGCCCGAGGGCGAGGCGGGTCGTAGCAGCTGCCCCTAACGACTTGACATCAGTAAGGAGCCAGTTTGGATTAAGTTATTAAACTGATTTAGTGCAAGCGCCTCAGAGAGCTAGCCTGCTCCAATAACCATCAAAACTGGCCATCTCCCGCCATCCGGAGCCCAAACTTTCACCAATATACCCTCAGACCTCACGGCTCTTGCATTATTTAAGGGCTGCTTTAGCTGAGGTGTCTCGCTTGCACACATCTAGGCATTAACTATTTACCACCCATTACCTGAGAAATAGACTGTGTACTGCTAGCCCACCCTTTCAGACCATGTGAATAGTTTATTTTTCTCTTTGCATGACTACTCGATCCTTTCCCACTAACTGCCTAATACTACTGCATACATACATACCTAAAATTTCTCTTTTCACTGGCTGATATAAATACAGATTTTAATTTGATAATAGAAGTTTACGAATAACAATACAAGCATAAATCAAAATAAAATATAACTGATCATGGTTACAATAGAATTAGTTTAAGAATGGATCAATAGTGTGTTAGATCTGAGGTACTAGGAGCATTCAAACAAGTGTATGAATGAAATTTAAAGATTAGTGAAATGTACTAATGTATAATTTAGGTGGTTTACGTGGTTTTTATCCTCAATCTCCGATCGGAAAAGGACTATTTGAAAGCAAACCCCGACTTTTGGGTCTGGGGTGCCTCCAGCACAACTGAGTTCACGGACACCAAACGTTAATGACCTTGGGGTTTCACGTCAAAATCTACCCATCCAACCATTGATGAATGTAATTATTTTTTTTTTTATCATTTAACATATTTTGTTTTATTTTATAAGTAGTAAATAATATTATAGACATGATAATTATGAAGAAACAATATTAAAAAATTCTACCGGAAATCTGTGTTAGTTCCTTAAAAACGCATCAAACGATTGTGAACACTTTATTCAGTATTTTTGATTGGAAATAATTTATTTAATTATCTAAACCATCTAGCCCACTTGAAATCGCCTTTCTATAGATAAAAAAAATATTAAGAACTAGCACACTTTTTTAGTAACGTTTATACAAAATTTTATTGCTTACAAGATTTATTTTTTTGGAGTAATTTTGGGAAAAACCAAGGACCTAGAATCTTTATTAGCATGAAAGTCTCAGAGAAAGGTAAAATTAATATATACGGGGTCGACTATTTTAGGTTTAATTGTTTTTCTGACAAACGAAAGATGAAAGAAAAACAGAAACCAATGAATGTGGTACTTTACTTCGGACTCAGTAATAAATTAAAATCGGCCTGACAGAACCATATCCAGGCCATGAAAACAATACATCTTGCAAAGTCATCCGTCCAAGACGAGCTAGCGGCGGATTCATTTATCACTCACTCACGCTGGGCATTTCCGCAGGTCACGACGATTAAAATAAGGAAATTATTACGCTGACTAAATCGTGAAAAGTCATAGAAAGTACTATCTAGTTTCATAGACCAGATCATATTTCATCCCCGGCATAATCACAGTTTATACATTATACTGTGTAGTTATACATAATCACAGATTATACATTATACTGTGTAGTTCAGCAGCAAATCTTAAGAGAGGTTACTTTCGTATTTCCAAGGAACTGTACGGTTTTATATGTTAACGCCTTTGTGCAAAACATTCTAAAACCTTTCTTTGAACAAGCCGGAGATTTTCGGCTTATTGTCAAAGCAGTAGTAGTCAAAGTAGAACTTTTTTTGAATGGAAGAGTTCGATTCGTTTTTGAATTTTCCGTCAGTCCTTTGGGTATAAGATTTTTGAATTTCAACAGAAGCTCATAGTTAAAACACATTTTTTTTTTTTTCGATTATTCAACTATTATTGTCAGACGTGCAACCCTTAGACGTGCCATGGAGTAACTCCATCCATTGAGTAGAATTTATTTCGTGTCCCATGCATTTAACTAAGTACCACCATAATACCAGTTAACATCTAGAGCGTAAATGCTAGTAGATTCGTTCCCATTATGTGAGAGTCTAATAGTAAACAATTGTCGAACAACTAAACTTTAAAAACGACTAAACTTTACAAAAAAAAATTCTGTAAAATAAAAAATGTTTTGTTTTAGTCACGTTTGATCAAATTATTGATTAAATGCTAATGTTCTAAGTTTAGTAATAGGTTTTTTTTGTCTATTTTCCACACTTGTACGCCATTGCTAGCCGGAGAAAGATCTGAAAAAATTCGCCATTTTCCCGGAAGAGGATGATAGGTCAGATCCGGGAAAGCATTTAGCCGACCGACTGCCGGCATTTAAGATGACTCATTAAACTGCTAATGTCTTCATGGCCTAGAGAGTTCTTTGTTCTTCTTTTGTCTCCTGTTTAACCTTTTACTTTTTTGTCGAGGGTGATCCTTCTTAGGGTAAACATTATGTTTGTACAAGGAATACAAGGAAGCACGTGTATCTAGAATACGTTTCTCAGTCTACTCGCATACCATGTCTTGAGGGAGATTTTCTCTTAAAGCGCTCATATTTTTTAAAGACTTGTAAAGGCGTTGTAGGCTGGAGTCTGTAAACTAGTAAAATCTTGGCAGCAGACGGTGCTGATGTATAAAATATTGGAAGGCAACATAGTTTTTACCCTTATCCTACAATCAACCCCGGGTCCTTAAAATAAAGAATGCATGTCCCTACCAGACAGGTAGGACTAGGATGCCTCCTTCAGGGTCATCTAAAGGGGTGACTGGTACTTTTTCCTCGAATTTGTGATCACTTGTGCCCACAAGGTCATACCTTCAGTGTTTAATACTATAAAAATCCTAAGACGCTATCTTTTTCCTAGCCCTGTAAAATAGCAATGAATCATATGGTTGACACATCCTTAAAAAAACAAAATAAAAATCTTGGTTTCTTGTTTTGTTTCAGGAATAAGTGAGCATTAATGTGTTTCTAACACACCTTGGTTATCAAATTATGACTAAAACTTGAACAGAAAATGACAGAGTAAAATAAAACGCAATCCTTTGAAACAAAAAAATAATAGTAAGTTAAGAGAAATGAAAGTTATGGCTGAATTAAAGCTTTGAAAACAGGAGGGACTCAAACGGTCATATAAGGTTATAATACTGTGTCTAGTTCCAGCTGCCTACACCGTTTGAGGCGACTTTTAATTTTTAGTTAAATTTATTGAAAATGTTGTGGCCAACGTTAAACTATTTAATGAGAATACATTAGACAGGTTGGTCTGGGATCCCACCTGCACCGGTCGTCCAAAGCGGTGGCTGATAGTTTTTCCTCACTATCGTGCTCACTTGCTTCAGCGCTTAATGGCATAAAAATCCCAAGACACTTTAATAAATCTCTATGTGCACCACCAGGGGTATTTAGACTGTACCAATGGACGATGTAATATGAATTTTGCCACACCGGGGAGACAGAGAAAGAAAATTTGCTTAACTCGGTCTATTACCTCTGCCAACAATGTTCCTCTACTACTCAGCGCAAGAACGCTTGACACTACCTTCAAGTTCTAAAACACCATGAACACTCTATCATTATAGATTCATCTAAGTATTGATATTTCAATTCCTCCAAACATTTCTATTAAAGAAAGAGTTTCTGGCATTCTGATATTTGATGACACCAATATGTTAGGGACTCCCATTTCACAAAGAGACAGAGACACTTAATGAATAATCGAAGAATACCTAGTGATCTGAAAGCACACCTACATATTTAGTTTCACTTAGAAGTCAAAAGCAGCTTAGAATTTTTTGAGTTTTCATGAAAATTCGAACGGATGACAAAACGCAGTCTAAAATCCTCGGGAGACAGCTGCAAGTAAAATATTAATAGAAGCTCCGGGAGAGAAGGATTGAAAGTTTGAGCTGGTTTCGGACGAATCGGGCAGAAGAGCTGAATAAAAGACGGAAAGGAATATAAGTCTCAAACTTGGTCCGGAATTAGTTTAGCTCGGAGTTGGCCGGGGGTCTTCGGCAAAACTCGGTCACTCACTTTGGCAAATTTATTTCGTTTGGTCGGATATTTCTTACTTTAACTTTATTCCTAAGATTTCATCAATCCCTGACTCATTCCGATGGGACGGCGAAGGAAAACTCAACTTCAACTCGATCTCGTTGATCGGGAAGTATTTATTTCGCGATCCCATTTCGGAAAGGTTCATTTCATTGCAGGAGGTGATTTCAGTTTCATGTCGATACAACAGCGCTAAAACGATAAAAGGAATTCTGTTCCTGTTGGATTTTCACCGCTTAGGATGGCCTGAAACTGGTCCCATATTATACGTTATGTATCTTTATGTGCTTAGAAAGTTTTTGTTAGTCTAAATATAAGTAAATATGAATTATATAACTATTAAGGCAATGAACAATGACATGCTTCGGTCATTAAAAATTATATTAATATTTCAGTCTTTTAGAAGTCGTTAATATCCCGTTTTACGTTCCACTGTAAAAAAATTGTTTATCTTAACGTCCTAACTTTTGTTCGAATTCTAAATTATTTATTCCCTACATGGTCAGTATAATCATAAGCAGTTGAAATCCTTAATTGTACTCCCTGTGTGTCCCTTATGTCAATATTCCATTGTATACCTGTTAAGGTATTGATACATAACGTAACAGGTCGCTAAAGTCTACAGTTTTAAGTTAAATACTGGGGAGTGAAGTTATACAAACATTTCACCGTGCAATACTAACTCAAATTAATTAGGACAACATAACGGAAACCCTTTAAAATAAAATATTCACTGCATGGTACATCGTTCTCCCCACTAATCTCTGGAACTCCCTTGCTCCTAATATCCCACCATGTCTCATCGTTACGAACCTTCAAAACCCTCCTCTCCCAAAACCTTCTAACCATCCAGATAGACGATTGCTGGTTTGTGAATGAGTTATTCGTCATATTGTATTTGCATACTTTTATTCCTTGCGTTTACATGTATATTTGCATTGTGCATGCGCCTGTTACTGTAAGATTCAATTTAGAGGTTTATTATATTTATTTATTTGTTTACTATGTCGATCCGACTACGACTTTACTTACTGAATGCAGCTGAACAAGCTTCTATTTTAATTTATTATTATTTTTTCTCTTAAAGGATAGCGTTTTATTTTAATTTTGAATGCAGTAGTTACTTTTGTTTTCTAGAAATTAATTTGTTACCTGTATTCCATTGTTATTCATTTTATTATATACACAACTAGTAGGGGACTTTGTCCCAGAGTAATTATTTGTATCACTCTATCTGTCTGTTACAGACAAGGGTATACAGTTATGAATATAAATGACTCCTATTGTTACTGTTGGCACTACTAAAATTATGAATGATACGCTATTCTACCATAAACAAATGGATACTTTAATATAACTGTTAATCGGGTTATCAAGTTCCCGTGAATCGCACCCCTTCAAGCGAGACGGTTGGACAGCAAGATTCCATCAATGCTTGGGAACATAACAGCTATGGCGACGTGCAAGAAATTGAAAGGCCTATGTAATAAATTGGACATGGACCGTAGACGCTATTGTGGTACGTCACCCCATCTACAAGTGTTTAATGGACCCACACCGAGGGTGGATATTATCGGAGCACCCCGGCCATACATCAGGTGGGCATGCCCAGGTACGGGAGTACAGGAAAGCCTAGCAGAAGCGGGACATGTGCTCTAATTCCCACAAGCTCAAATGGACTCGGCTATAAAAATAAACTAAGCCCTAAGCGAAGAGAGAGAGAGCGAGAGAGAGAGAGAGAGAGAGAGAGAGAGAGAGAGGGAGAGAGGGAGAAAGAGCAGAGCTTAAGCCCGTGTTGTTGGACGGGAGGGTCGGCCATTGTTGTATATCTGTTGTCGGCGACCGCTTTGTGTTTGTCAGCCACTCTTGGCCATTGAGTCATTATTCAAACATTCTGTTTGAGAGTTCTGTTTGAGTGGTACCTACGGAGGAGGCGCAATCTATTAGTGCTCCGTCACTTATCGGCTGTTTGCATCACCGGAGACTCTTTTTGGAGATATTGTCTTCCCCGAAGACATTTGCTAATGAACGCTTTCACAAGTCAGGTAGTAAACACGACCGTCAGGCACTGGTTGCGAATAACACATCAAAATGCTAAAAATATTTTAGAAAGCAACCGCTGCCAAGTTCCCCTAAGCACACTTCAGATAGTTATATGTTAAAGAACGTTTCTAGAAAATAAAATCACAAGAAATGTTGTAACAAAGTCAGTAGCAAGAAAATTGTTGACAAATAAATCATACACTTCTTCTTCTTTCACTCTTCATTTGTCTTGAAGGAGAGGAAGTGACATCCATATCGACGGAAGAGAGGAGAAAGGTGGTCTTGAGAAGAATAGTCACTGAATAAAAAGCCAATTGAATTTTCGATGGTATTTTGTTTTTATTTGACATTAACTATCGATCATTTTCAAAGCCCACCCCGGCGTTATTTTCCGGTAGTAAGATGATAAAAACACTCCTTCAGCTTTATATCGGAATTCTTTAAGCTCAAAGTAGGATTTCGGTTAATCCAGATTAAAACAAAAATTAGAAGCATTGGCGCTATGAACTAATCCCGGTATTCTAATACTCTAGTCCTGAAGAGTCATCTTTATTCATAAAGATCCCGTTCCCGACTCCAGCCCACCCGCTGGCTTGGAATATCGCGTTACATTCACCAATTAGTGTAAGGATCGATTCTAGGTCACCGTTGTTGAAAATCGATTACTTGATTCACAATTTAGTTCCATTTCCTCGTTTAGTTATTATATTTCCAAAATTAACAAGTGATAGTTATAAATTACGCTTATAAGTCAGATAAAAATTATTATCTGCTTAGCCTGAATAACTTTTTTTTAAATATTTATGTTAATCAGAAGTGAAAATCGAACAAAACCTAACAATTAAAAATTAAATGTCTTTTTTAGGCAACATATATCTTTAGCAGTAGTTAAAATTTGATAATGTAACTTTTAGGATATTAAGTAAATAAGTGGGGTAGAACCAAGAACCAATCGGTGTTTATTTTTTTATATGATTTTGAATTACGTTTGTACATCACAATTGGATAAATTGGACAACAGAATCAAATAATCGAAAAGTATCTGTTTTGTTATGCTGGTTTTTTAGGTAGAAGTTAAAATGTTATAAATGTAAGTTTCAGGATCTTAAGTAAATAAGTGGGGTTGGTCCAGTTAATTTTAGATTATGTTTATGACGGAAGCATTTGGCTACTAAGCCATTTTGAGATTTTAAAATCCAGGTTCAGATGGAAATAAAACCACAATACGAAATTGACATTATTGATGAACGTATGGTAGTTAATCTGATGTCTAAGTCTGTTTTAAGTTAACCAAAAAAAAAAACACTCTTAAAATTAATAGCTTAAGAAAAGAAATAGAGTACTGGATAGTTTTCCACAATCATTTAATGAGTATTTTAGAAACTCTAGCAAAATCCCGTAAGAATCTCTGAATATTGTTTCTTCATTTTAAAATAGTTGAAATTTAATTCGTAATTCATGTAAAAAAAAAAATGTGGCTTCCAACCATAGATGAGCAATTTGTAGCAAGACATGAATAAATGCTTAGTATCAGCGAAGAAAGAGCTTAACATCATTTATATGAGACTGCTTGTCACTTTTCGGATGGCGCCAATTCATTGGGTATGTAAGGGACAATAGGTTGTGTCTGCATCCTGAGTTCCGACGGCTCCTGTCTGCCGGTTTCGACTTCCTGGAATACAGAAGCCATCATTTGCTAAAAAAAAATAAAATAATCACCACCTCACGAAATAAATTAATGAGACGATTCGTGCCTCAAGTCCTACGAGCAGCACCCAACGATTTTTATTCAGAGGCAGTATGGCGACTTAGAAAAGGCGAGTCACGTGAGGCTAGTTCAAAGGAGAGGTAGTAAAATATCTGAGATCACCACGGTGAAGATGAAATTCTAGGAAACATCTGCGTCTGTGAGTATTCGAGGAGGGAGAGTTTTATGGCGCAACTGCGTATCGGGAATTCAGATGACACGGAAGGCCCCCCCCCCCCTGTACGCCACCGAACTTTACGACGCAAGGTATTAGAAAATGGTAAACGTTCATAGGAAGGTAGAGTGAAAATTCATTACCCACCTCAGAACAATATAAAATTTCAATCAGTACACTCCCCCTCACGTAGACTACGAATGGTGATATTAACTGTCCATTCGAAATAGATGCTTTTTTTTATATCTTGAAACCAATTGTATTTAATAATACCAATACGCAATAATTCTTTATTATTCTAAAATAACAATCTGCCTTATTAGACAATAAGGAATTGAGATAAATGTTCTCATTCATACCATATTTACAATTCATCATTCACTCCCTCATTCATACAGTATTCACAAACAGGCCAGAGGCCTCCCAAAAAACCACATGGTTGTCACCTCCCTCGCATGCGAAAGAGGAAGCGGAGTCTTTATAAAGGCTACTGTGGAATTTCACGAACTTGGAAGGGTTGACTTCGAGAATGTAAGGTATATTAAGATCGTTATGAAGGGTATTGTTGCTGACGTAATAAGGGTCATTTACTATTGTTCTCAGGACTTTTGTTTGAACGAATTGGATACGCTTGATGTTCGTATTTTTTGCTGTCCCCCATAGCTCTATTCCGTATTGGCTTAAGTATAACTTTGTAGATTAGTAATTTATTTTCTATTGAGAGATGGGATGTCCTTTGAAGTAATCTGTACAGTTGTACCTTCAACAGTTGTACAGCGTCAGTTTTGTTCTTATCTTTTCAGCCTCGTATGTGGGTTCCAGGTCAGCCGTTTGTTGAGATGGAAGCCTAAGCACCGTACTATCTCGGATACAGGAAGAGGAATGGAATTAAAATAAACTAGTGGACAAGACTTGCGACAGAGGGTGAAGGTAATGTGGGAACATTTTGCTTCATTAACTTTGATCCGCAATTCGTTGCACCAATACTCGATCTCATCAACGTGTTTTTGAAGGTTATGTGAAGCTATATCGGAGTCTGGATGCGGTGACAAGACTGCAGTGTCTTCTGCAAATCAGTACATATAGGTTATAGAGGATTTGACACTGCTCTGTGGAACTCCTGCGTTTATGGGATAGTAATAGAATATGCTAAGCCACAGCGGACATGGAAGAAGCGGTTTGAAAGGTACGACTGTATGATTAGGAAAAGGTTATGTAGTAAATATCTTTTGAGCTTGTAGAGCGAACCTGCGTGTCAAACCCTGTCTAAAGAAATATTTAGCATTTAGCATCACTAGTTATCTCCTAACTTCCACAGAAAGATGGAATTTAAACGGGTCTAATTATTTTACATATTTAGGCGCACGGTACCTATAGAGAAACGTAGCAACAAGGACATCTGAGAAACGATCATAATTAACACAAAAAGAATACTAGTACTTTCAAATCCGCAGTATGGAACACACAATTGCTGTCCCCCGCAAAGAATGAGTTTCGTTCCTTTTTTAGACAAATGTTTATAAGTATGCATAAGAAACGTGGGCAACCATGACTTCATTAGCAAATAAACTATTTGCAAAATAAATGGAATTTTGGAAACCGGTGGTATGTATATGAAAAAAAGCTAAGCTGGTATACCTGTAAAGATAGCTGGCCAAAAAGATTCTTTGATCACATCCAATAGGTAAAGAGAAAGCAATAGGTAGATAGGCAAGATACAAGGGCATGGCAGACCGGGGTAGTAACGGATAAATTACATATGATATAATAAATGAAACGCGAGAAATTATATACAGTATTGTAGACGCAGAAAGTGGGATACAATACGTGTTTATGAGTTGATGAGGATAAGTTTGAATCGAGCTAGTTACGATATACTGGACACAATACTGCGTGGAAAGGGTCCAGCAGGGACATATATCATTCATAAACCAGGCACCGCGAGGCTATTTATCTATCCGGAGAGCGGGTAGTCGAGGAGCAGACCAACAAACCTAATTATCTGAAGGCTTCGTCTCCTCTAAATCATATTCAAATAGTTAAGCTCGTCAACGCCCAACTGTGGGAACTGAGGTCAGGATAAATGTATCATGCAGCTGGTTACTCGAAAGCTAAACGCAAACGCTCTACCAATTGTCGTGACAACATATAAAAAGTACGCCACAGGTCTTACCGGCTTTCGCACTTGCTAAATTCGCCCAACTTGTCGCTTCGTCTGGGACTGATGATATATAAATGTGTCCCCCGGCCATCTCTGCTGTCCGTTGCCAAACTAAATACACACTTGAATGTCAATACAGCTAAAAGTCTCCAGTAATTTCAGAATGGGATAGAGTGGTCAGACATACCTCTCTTGAGAGGTTATAGAACTCCGATCTTCGCCCGTTTCTTGGTGCGCCGTCGGTATGGTGGATGAGTTCATCAACCGGAGACACATCAAGTTTGTTTACTCCTTACAGCACCTAACAAACCCACTGTTTAACCCCACCATTTCTGCATAGATGGCAACAGACTATCGGTGAAAATGTGGTTAAGATTTTTTTTTATTAGATGTAAATTAGTTTTATGTTATATGATTCATGAGGTGAGCCCCATCACTTCAAGCATGCATAGACAATGAATGCATAATGTACATTATACTTTTGTAACAATCGCAAATCACAGTGTGCAATTGTTAGAAATTGTATAAAATGTAGCCAAGCTACAGTACATATAACAGTAATGTAACCTACTGTAAATAGATTAATTTATATAGAATCTATATTGACTTCCTTAATTTTTAATAACAAGGGGGTACGTAAAAAAATAAGTACTCAATTTGTTATCGCCAAAATATTAGTTTCACCATAAAATTAGGCAACTTAACAATAAAAAAATTCAACTCATATTTAAACAGTATATACAATCTTTATCGCATAAATTATCAGAGTAGTTATAATAAGGGGCCAGACTAGTGTATCCCCACCTAAATAAAAGGATTAGTGCTCTGCTAGAATTCTCTCGTAACAGCATCTGGCCGGGGTCACCTGGGTTGCGCCTCACGTGGTTTGAGGAGCCTAATCCAGTTTCGTTTACATATCTGCAGAAGGGAAAAAAAAAGAAGTACACAATAAATCCACTTTAATAACACATCCTTACGTGATCGTACATAGGTAAATAAGATCTATCCATTCTAAGCTTTGAATTTTTTTAACGTTTAAGAAACAAATTGAATGACTTAGAACCAAATAATGCAAATCATTGCAATATTAAATATTATATCGGCTGGGTTTCTCCTAAACTTATATGATTTAAAAAAAAAATGTATTCATTTTTTGTATATTGACTAGATTTTGATAGTAATAGTATACGCACTGACGTTGCAACCCCTTCTTCCTCCAGAAACCCATTGCAGTATAGAGATTCAAAGTGCAATTCTATAAGGATTGACTTGTTTCAATTTATCAAGGTAATAACTACACAAAATATTGACATGGTAGTTTGTATTTTGTGAAATGATTTCTGTTTTAGTTTACTAATTAATTACTAACGTATTATAGCTTCCAAAATTACTATTGGATTCCAACGAAAATTGTTTTAAGTCTAGCAGAGTATTTGATTGTGAAACCATCATACTTAGAATCACATCATGAGCATTACTATAGACGGACCAGATGACTATGAAGTAAAGCAGGGTAAGTGTTCGGCAATACGATCTAAATTAGGGCAATCATTATTTTGATTTAATACTACAACAACAACAATCTTTATTGTGCAATAATTACAATCTGCCTTTTATAAGGCAATAATATTTTTATACATGAACATATGTATTTACTCATTTATTTTTGTACAAATTTACCTCCAGGAAAGCAAAATGAAATCTATGCATACCAAGTTGATTAAGGAACCAAACCCAGAGTAATAGTCTTTCCAAGGACTATTTTTAGTAGCAGAAGAAGTTGTTTTTGTTTTGTTTTTTAATTGCTGTAAGTAAGTCTTTTCATTCATAGACATAGTGTAGTCTCACGTTACCTTTATAGAACTGGCAACCTATGAATGAATTACTTAACAAGAAATAGTAACGTGACTGAGAATAGGCCAGACAGATTCCATATTGCCTAATAAATCATGCTTAGCTGGTGGGAATGAATGAGATAAAACTTACAAAAAATACTGGATCGGTTTAATGCGGGCAATGGACTGTGGGGAAAAAATAATCAAAGGGACATCTGGCATACTGGTTAATGCGATTTCCGACCAAATCCACAGCTAATGACTTAATACCGGGTATTGTGCGACATGGACGGTCCTCCGGTAATCCGGGCCACGGGGGATAGGACGTGCAGAGGTTATTGAAAGTCCATAAGTCAGGGAGTCAAAGGCAGTGACAGGAACATCTGCTCGACGAGGTGACAATGGGCACACGTGTAGGGCAATTGCAGTAATGACCCTGCGAGGGCTCCGCCCCTTTGGCTGCAACAGTTAGGCCCCATTCTGCCCCTGCAGCCGAGCAGATGCCCCGTTGTTGTCGCGGCCTTTGTACGGTCAAGCGCTCCCAGTCAAATACTGAAATATAGGAGGCCATCCCTTAACTGCCTCGAATTAAGTAATAGAGGAAAATCCAAACAAATGGCTCCAGGGGGTGTGAACAGTTGCCGCTGTTTTACAATGGGATCCGCTAATATCTGTCGCATCGCCCATTAATTTTACTTATCACCACCGCTCACACATGCCATGGTATCATCAGGCATAGCATTTCCCGAAGCTAAATTGCAGTTTAGGATAATAATTAACTCTAAAAGTTATGGCTTCATAGATCCCCAAATCAAAACAAAGTAAAACGAAGGCGACCTAGCTAAATTATCGCATTATTAACATTCGTTATGTTTCATATATATAATCCAACTTGCGTACAAATAATTATTGTTGAATGATATCAACTTAGTGCTCTTCCGAGGATTTGAGGTCGGGATCTTCCGACAGTTCTTTACGGTATATTTTTTCATAGTCCATGTCGTCACCAAACAATGTAGTCTTTTCTAAATGTCTAAGAAATTCCTATTTCGCCTCTCTTTAAAAGAATAATGAATGTCAAGTAATATATTCAGGTTTGTTTTTGAAATTATAAGAAAGAATTACGATGTATTGCCAAATTACTTAGTTTTTTTAGGAATTTCCGTTCACCTTCATCAAACAAACATTTATTGATTCTACCAAACGTTCGATTCGATTCGGCCGACGTAAGCTTCCGTAATGGCCTGACTGTTGATCCAGTCTGATACGCTCCCATCTATCCTTATTACTATTCTCTTTTCCTCTGCCTACCCCCCCCCTTTAATTAAAATACTTTTGTCCTACCAACCCCTTCCCGAGGGATCCCCTTCCGCTCGGCAGACAGTGGAAAATGACTTCACGACACTGACGAACTCCTCTCCCCACAGCATGGGAAATAAAAAGGGGAAATAGAGAAAGAGAGAGGAAGCCAAGAAGAAGCAACAAAAAAAAAAAAAGAAAGAAAAATCTCATTGGGTCTTTTATTTATATTTTCTTTGAGAGGAGCACACCCTTCCACGCCGGGGAGCGCCCTCCATATTACAAAGAGTCAGTCAGCTGCTCTTGACACTGCCGATTATCTCAGCTTCAGCCTTACTTTCTTTCTAATCTGACAGCGGAAAAGTCCTCTCTACAAACGTGGCAGCCTTTTAAAAACACAACGATCTTTTATGCTTTTCTTCCCTTTCATTTAATATTGATTGTGCTCTCTACCTGCCTTAACGGTAGCATTTAACATTTTGGGGGAGCTCTAGTTTCATTTCATCTATGTGTCTATCATAGAATGTTCTCATATTGCAAGGGCATGAACACTTACGAACCAGAGGCACGTTGATCCCGTTCCAACAAAACTCTTAGGCATTTGTAACATAAACCAGCCAAATAAGATAAATAGAATAAATAAAATCATTAGACTAGGGCCATGTCCCCTATCAACAATAGCTATGCTCAAATAAATAAATACAGCTGTAGCCAACAAAAAAGCAAAACAATAAACCACGTAGGGGTGTAAAATGAAATATTAAAAAACTAAAAGGTAAAACCTAAATTAAAAAAAGTAACATTCAAGATTTTTTTTTTTTTTACAAAATAAGAAAAACAATGTAAGCTACAGTTAGATAAAATATAAAAACACAAAGAAGAGGGGAAAGTAATATTAACACAATTAAATACATTAATATTAGTGGTTTATTATGGACTATGTGTTTATCAACAGAATAGTACACAGTAGTTGTATATGGTTACAAATAAAATATAATAAGATGACAATAATAATACAATGAACCCAGGTTTGCCAGCGTCCGTCCAATTAAATAGGTGTTGGATTGAGGTTTTAAAAGTTCGTAAGGGTGAAGCATAACCGATATTGAGTGGTAGAAAATCCCTGAGAGTTGTCAAGCGAGCAAGCAAGGGACGCTCTGTGCTTTGAGGGCGGAGGGGAACCCGAAAGACAGTTCTTTGTGCCCCAGGTTTGTACCAAGGAGGGACTAGACGTTACAACTTATAGCGATCCTATACAATATTCTATCTATATTAAATATCCTCTCGAAATGTGCTTATTAGGTTAAAATACAATAAAGGGAAGTTGTGATCAAATAAAGTTAAATTCCATCGAATTACGAAAACTTAAGGGATTTTATCGAATAAATAAATGATAATTCAAAACAATAAAACCCAACGAGTTTTAACTAAAGCTCCGACTTAGTTCATTTTAAACATACAACAGCTTCAGTTCTCATTAGATAAAGTTCCGTTCAATTGGAAGCGGGTGTAAAATATCGGCTGGAGCTTGCAAACTTCTGAACTGTTTTAATTAATCCATAGCCATTCTTTAAATTTACTGCCGTCACTTGTTGCTTGATTAAACTTAATTCTGATTATTAAATAATTAATATCAGAATTATTCCTCTGAGCAGAGCGTCAGGTGCCGGCGATAAAAACCATTTTAAGGGGGGGGGAGCCCGTTTAATCTGCGCAGGGTGCCGCCTTTGGACTCAGCCTTCATTACCTAATGAACCTCCTAGAGTTCGTAAATAGCAAGTATTTCAAAGGGAAGTGTTTCTGACACGATATTGACAGGCGACAATTCAAAGCCGAAATACCATCTTATTACATAATGCCGCACTCCCGTTGCTAAGGCCCCGGCCTTTTATTGATAAGGGTTAATAACTTCATAATGCAAAGGGTGGATGGGGTTAGTTACCCTTAGCACGTGGAAATTCCTCGTCTCATTTAATGAATCTTTGAACTCGTGCATGAGGAGGGTTGCCTCATGAGAGCCTTCTGGATTAGAGAGCAACTCTTCTTTCTATATCCCGTGTAACAGTGAAGTGGGTGAACATTACAGAAGTTTGAAAATAAATTTCAAGAACTTAAGCATAAGTTAATAATGATATGTAAAACACAGTTCAATTAACCAAATACTTGTTACCATACTCTGCAGATATTATTTAATTTTACTACTTTATATTAGTATGGCATGTAGCCTCTGCCATACCTTAACTCTATAACACGACTAAATAATGATCCTGAGATTTTAACCAGTATATAAAGAAGGAAGATTCAATTTTTTGGGCATGTAATAAAAAAAAATATCAAGCAAGAAAAAATTAGTAAGTAAACGAAGAAAAAAACATTGCGATTAACTACATTCTAAAAGTACATTTAGTTTACTTTTTATGTTCTGTTTTAAATAAGGCACCTGCTTATTTTATACTGTTAATAAGTAACAAAACATGTTAAATCAAGTAATTACTTATACCTGATACTAATGAGAACTATTAAAATAAGCATACTTCGAAGAGAAATAACTATGCAAATAAATCAATTTACACACAAGACACTTCTCATCAATAAATATTGTGAAATTTATCCTTCTAGCAAGTATTTATTTTTATTTTACTAGCGCTCTCGGTAGCTACACTGCCATTATCAAGCGCATCACATTATTTTCTTAATCTTAATAACCAACCAGCATCCACAAATTAATCAACCATAATCCTTTCTTTTGTTAGATATCGACGTTTGATCGGTCAAAAAAGTAATTTAAAATATTTGGGTAGGGCCTTGTACATTTCGATCCAACAAATACTATCAGAGAACCGATAGATTTTTATGATTATCTAGCGTGGAACCGAGCAGTTAAACATAGCCTACAGTAATAAGGACTACTGGCTACAATGAGTTACAGCTCCTTCTAGCCGAATGTTGATTTACGTCCAGTAGTTGTCTAACCGACCCTATCTGGCCCACTGCATATTAAATGATATGAATACTATTCACGGCGTTGATTGCTTCGCTATAAAACCTATAACATGAGAGCAATGAGCGGGATTTGGGAGATTGCGATTGTGAAGGGCCGGGAAAAAGAAATGTTTCCTCAGCGTAGTCGTTCCCTCCCGGAGTTGTCACCGTGCCAAGTGTTAACTGCTGTTCCGGGTCTAATTGCACCATTAGTTGAGATTGGTATCGGAGCGTTACCGACACCTGGCTATCGGCTTCTTAGAGACGGCTTAGTGCATAAGTGCTGTCCGAGGAAGGGAAACCGATTGGGCTGCTCAATCACAATTGGAATCTTTCACACCATTATTCCAGGTTCACGAGGGGCGTGAATCACGAAAGTTAGTATTAGTATTGCACTTAATGCGGATAAAGGGGGTTAATTACATTAAAATTACTTTAGTCTTTACACTTCCTGTGAAATGCGAAATCGCTTGATAGGTTCATGACTCTTTCTTTCCTTGAACGGCTGCGAAGGCAAGCGACTGGCGTGCGGTTTCGTCGTTCACGCTCCTTGGGAACCCGGCATTATAGTGAAAATAAAAATCAGTATCGTTTGTAACTTTATCTATTGGCTCAAATATATCGAAACAAAATGACAAAATGGTTTAATTGCTTGCTAAGGGATTTTAATTCAGTAAATATCGTCCTATTTTGTCTAACCACAAGTTCAAATTACAACAGGGCACAGCACAAGACGTTATTTACTTAATCTAAGCTCACAATCAGTAATTAAATCATATGATGAGTGCCCGCCGAGCAACTGCTGGGGGCAAAATCACATTCATCACAATACTTGTGAGATGGAAAATAGGCTTAATTGATAGACCCAAGGTATAAGTAAATAAACTTGTGGAAAAATAAAAATGTTACATTATTGAAATATCAATGACTTTAATGGCGAGTGGAAGGAACTCAGGGGTACACCACAACATTGTATTTAGGATCCCAGGATTGGAATAGACAGCTCCATACTTTAGGTCCTCCTAAGCGTTGTCAAGAAGATTTCAGTAAAAATGGGCTTTAATGGCCAGTTTCTCTAATCATGTCCTGAGCGTATGTGGCTCTCGCGCTCTTGGTCAGCCTCCGCTGGCTCTTATCCAGTGACGTAGGAGCGTGGGGGACTCCCCAAGACTCCGCTTCCTCCTTCGCATGCGAGGGAGGTGACAACCTTGTTGGCTTGGGGGGCCTCTGGGCTGTTCGTAAATATTGTATGAATGAGCGAGTGAATGATGAATTGTAAATATGGTGTGAATGATAACATTTATCTCAATTACTCATTGCCTAATAAAAGGCAGATTGTAATTTTATCTTAAAAAAAAAGAAAAAAAAAAGAGCTTTATTAGCCAAATCACAAGTGAAAACTGTTTTTCATTTCTTCATGTCCGTTTGAAAGTTTGGATCCTGAAGGTCTGTGCGCAGTATTTAGTTGTTTATGATTGATGCTGCAATTTATAATAGGACATTGCATTGAATTCTTTGTATATATAATGCTCCATTGGGTGCAAAAATTAAGGTATATGAAGTGTTTAATGTCACTCAAGTTTACTAACTTTGCTTTTATAACAAATAAATATTAAGTCGTGGTTACATCAACTTAATTTCAGTTTCATACTAATGATAAGCCAGAATTCTTCAAAGTTTAAAACACAAACCATTGGATTTCAACAGCTAATTCTTCTCAAATCATAGTAAATAATTTTTAAAATCTGATTTTAACTTTAAATTAAGACCTAGCGCATTTTGATTTATTCTAAAGCCTTCCTTTATCTCAAATCCAAACAAAAACAGCTCTCTATTCCCAGCTTTGTAAGTAACGGCTATTTTCATAGAGACCATTCCTAAGGTAAACAGCTAGCCTAAGATAAGCCAATAGATCAAGACAGCCTCGGGCTTGAAGCGACAATTTAGGTAGATCTATTTCTGTCGCGTTAACAAATGACCTCACTTCAGAACCAACAGCTACTTGATCCCCTGAATAGGTTATCGGCTCAAGGAGTGATCAGTCAACTTGATCCCATTGATAAGCATCTTTCATACTAATGTGGCATACGTAATAATCTGAACAATCAAAACTACAACTAGGTCATCAAACAATGTAGCGTTGATCGGCCAAACATTATTTCTACAGAGCTGGTTATCTTTATTATTTCAAAATTTAAGTTTAAACCCAGAGGACCCTAAGCGGTTAAGTTTTGTAATTCCATAGGTTACATAATATCTCTCATGCAAATTATTTTACAATACAGAGTTATTCTTGAAAACTATGCCAATTATGATATGAAAGTAATACATAGACAAATCATTACCAATATATTTTGAATAGAGCTAAAGAAAATTATAAACAACTCAGAAAACCGTGGAATGTTAAACAGTGGACACTAATTATATTCAAAGAAGATTGTTATAGATTAAATGATATTTTAATTAGAAAAGAGGCGTTGTCACAAATTGATGGGCATACATTTTTACTAATTAGTGTTATGGTGGCATTTCGGGTGCGAAGATGCCTTTATGTTGCCCATTTTTTCTTATTAGTATAATAGAACATTGAAGGTTCTCAAAGGTAATTTAGATAAAAATAAATAATTATCAATCTTTATAATAATTTTTGGGAGGCCAGTAAGATCAGTTTAAAACCGGTTCATGATGTATGCTTTTTAATGCGTAGAAAATTAGCAATCGAATATTATAATTGGGAAGTTGGTTGATGTAAACACTAGCCTGATGCACAAAGGGGGGAACTAGCAATCAAATTGAGGAGAATGATCTTTACTCAATTTTGTTGCGGTCCATAGAGCTCTTTCTTGTTTTTTTTTTTTGTTGGTAGAACTGTTTTTATGTACCTTTTATCATGTATGGAGGTGGAGCTTACTGTCTTTCCAAGCAAACAGTTCGCAACATTTCGTCTTTAGTCAGGTTCAAGCTGCATTCTGTGAAACACTTTGTCCTGGCCGGTCTTCCAGTTGGTTAAGATTTTTAACTATATATGGTAAAGTATATGGTACTAAAATAAAGCTGGATTTCATGATATTAACTAATATGGTTTGGGAGATTTTCTATGATGATTTTCTTCAATTATTACTAGTTCTCTTATTACACTTATTTGTTATGAATACTTACTACTGAAATATCCTTTAAGCAAAGGATACTAACGCAAACAAAACTAAATTAATCCTCCTCCCGATGAGCTCTTGTCATTCATAAGGTGTTATTTTCCTGGTATTCGATGCAGTTCAAGAATTCTTTCCACACGCACAAACACATACAAGTCCAGACGCCAGCAAACCTTGTCATAACTGCACTGTCCAGGGTATACCCTCCGGCGATAAAACCTAATAGATAATGACTGTTGTTTGCTATTCGACACTTTTACGGCTCGTGGTGCTAACGCGCTATCTTGTTTACACTTGAGGATCGGGGGTGTCCGCTAAGATAAGAAGGCCCACTCGGAGTCTCCCGCCATAAATCAGTATATAGATTAGGCCGGCCCTACATGGTCAAATTTGTCTTAAGATAGTATAATCTTTACGTATATGTTGGTGCACTAAAATTGTGTCAAGCGACCCTAGAAAAATTGTATATCATCCTGAGCACCTGCCCCAGAAGTGAAACGTCTATTCCTGGACATTCGGTTGAATGTAGGACTACTCTAGAAATACACCCGCTCACACACAACTGTCCAACAAGTGTTTACTTTTGCTCGCTTTCCAGGATTCATTCATTTCCCTCACGTCACCTCTTGATGGCTCTATTTTAGCTCCTACCTTCCTGTCTTATTAACGGAAGCAGGTGTGGACAGATAATAAATATCCCGTCCGTCTGGGGTAAACTTTCAACTCCTTCTTGGCCGTGATATTTCTTGTCAGAGCAATTACTCACAGTAAATCTACCCTGAAATTGAATAACAGCTACAATATTTAATGTCGTGTAGCTCAAGATTTATTGATTACTAGGAGCTATTTTGTTTTTTTTTCTTTAGATTTAAGCCACGTCGGAAATAAACATTATTCAATTGAATGAAACATTCAAGCATTTTCGTTTACACGCCATTTTATAGCCTCCATACTATATTTAAAAATGACACAAGTTCGGTTACTTATCTTGAAGAAATATATTTGATTTTTTGTAGGCTACGAAATCCTACTCATGCTATTGAAGTGTAGTAATATGTAGTTATCTTGCTCCTCCTGTAGAAAATTCAAAACAAAAGCTATATTAAATCCAAATAATATCAAGTAGAAATTAATCCTACCGATGTTGTCACCCTGGAATTTATTTAAGTTTCCAGGTTTTTTTCTTTTTTCATCGGATTGGACCTCCCTCATAATACTGAGTAAGCGTTCATTGTCCATAAACATTGCTTATTGAAACCTGGTTTCCACAGTCAATATAAAGATTTACGGAGATTGTATATATAGGAATAATATAAATTGTAATACTCTGGTTGCAGTTCCTTATCTCCTGCGGATAAATTAACTAAAATAGCCGATGCTTGTTAAATACTCAAGTGGAAATTCACAAGCCCGCTAAGAGGTAGGATGTAAATATGGCCTGGCTGAAGGTAAGAAGGCTCCTGACACAGGGAGCGAGCACAGTGCGGTCGATACCCTAACCCTTTGTAATTATTAAACTTTCCCCTCTTGACTTTTCATTATAAGTTGGTAACCGGTCGTTGGTGCAAGTCTTCCAGCCATTACCTAATTTTACTTTTTTCTCGATACATACACACATCGATGGTTTTATCGATCCCAACACAATACAGTGCCAAAAGTAATGATATGACGAAAATATTAAATCAATTTCAACGAAACATGTTCATAGGATTAACAAAAGAAGAGATTTCTTAAATACTTACTGAAAGATTTTTTTAAAAAATAATTATTTTTCTTCCATTTCTCTGGCTCTCCGAATATTATTTTTTTGATGGTTTAACCCTCTGGAAAAACATCCAAATTTACAACAGAAATAGTTTATGACAAACACTCCATACTATTTCTTACTTTTCATACAAGCTACGAAGTTAGTCAGAGCATGAGGTTTAAAACAATTCTTACCCGTTTAACGAAACGGTCATCGCCTCCATAAATTATAATTTTGTTTATCATTATGCAACTGCGTAGATGTAATTAAATAGAATTTTTTTTTGTAACACGAACAGTTGTTAATATACAATATTTCCTAATTTAAAGAGTTTAAGCAGATTGAACCAGTGAAAGGAAGCAGATACCCTATTTTATAGGAAGTTGCGTGCAATGGAAATGCTAGTCTGTTGGAGGAGCTGTGGACAGTTAATCCCGAATAACGTCAGCAGAATACAAGTATACAAGCAATATAAATTAAATCTTATGGGCAGCTAAAGAGTGAAGAAGTCTTCCCAAGACCTCTTTCGCACGCGAGGGAGGTGACAACCATGTGGATTTGGGAGGTCTCTGGGCTGTTAGTTAATACTGTATGTGCGAGTGAATGAAAATACTAAATATGGTATGAATGAGAACATTTATCACAATTACTTATTGCCCAATAAGGCAGATTGTACTGTTATCACAATAAAGAATACATACAATACAATCAAATTCAAAAGAAGAAATGGTGGCAGAGGGCGGGTCAAGAGATGAAGACAGGCAGCCCCGAAAGAAGTGGTTGTGGTGAATTGTGGATGATTTGTGAAAATCCACAAATATGTACAGATATACTTATTTCTGGTTAACTACTCTATGATGCAAGACTAACACGAATGCCTTACCTTCATCGCCACTTATCCTAAATCACAGACCAATCCTCCGGCAGGAGCTTATTGAACGGACTACTTAGCATCAGAGTGGCAATATAGAGTAAAATCGAAACAGGGGCCTTTGAAAGCGGGCGCCCCGGACTGGAGATAATTTCCTGACCGGGCCGGCACAGAGGTGATATATGAAGGGGTGGTTTGGGCAAAATTACCCCCCGGCCACCACTCTACAGTTCAACGGCTGAAGAGTGCTCTCACGTATCCCCACTGTTATACGCCATTAGTTAGTCCCAAGCTCCTATATTCTTCTCTCGGCTGGCATTAAATTCCAACGCTTAGTGTGTGCTGTTTGTAACTATCGATCCAACTGTGCATAAATCCAATTAAAGTTTTTCCTTGGTTACTTTACTTGTCATCATGAATAACGTCCATACGAAATGTCAACTTGATCCATTGATGAATATATAAATTTATATATATATATATATTTATATTCATAATATAAATAACAAGACCTTACATTTGAGACGACACTAACATAATACAAATTTTGTTCGTTAACTTATAATAAACTAATAATAATGGCTATATAATATAATATTATATATTATAATATAACTAATAAACATGGCAATATATTTTATTATTTGGGCCATCAAGAAGAACACACCTAATTATAATTTTATGTTTAGTTCAGACAAGGCCATCACCTAGACAGATCAGAGCACCTGAGCGAAACCATACTATATAGTTCCTGGTTTTAAGAGAAAAAAAAGAAATGCCTCCAGAAATGGGAAAAGATAAATTCCCATAATCAGGACAGACCACATTTCAAACAATCGCCCAATATTTTTTGTCACTTTTAACAGAAAAAAAAGGTAGAAAGTTTCTAAAATAAGAGGTGATTAATTCCTTGGATCCAGGCCAGGTATAGAGCGACACCTAAAGCAGAGTGGGGCCCTTATCTATGCGGTGTAACTAGTCAACAACACCCCAGGGGGCATGGGGCCATATTTCAGGGGGCGCAGTCCCTGTCCGAGTTCATAGATCGCTTTGTGCTGGCTATTGTCTGCGTGGCGCTAAGGATAGGTGTTTGGACCAGGTATCCACATCAAAGCAAACCTACCAACCGACAAACGTTTGCAAAATATACAAAGATGACGTTCGAGCAAAGCTGTTGTAAATTGTCTTTACAACAGAAAAACAACATACTTCAACACTCCACTGTCCTAATCTGAACCGAAAACACCTTCGGGTTGGCAAGAAACTCCACCAAAAGCAGTGCGTCTAGTTCAAAACACTGTCTGTTCAAATGTATTCACAGATTAAGAACACTGGAGGTTTTCACTGACTTTTTATCAAATTATGGAAGAACTAAAAATTAAAGAAACAAGTATTACTCGAGGAACTTGTACAACTTTCCAACATACAATGAGCATAAACGGTAAAAATAGCCATTGTTGTCACTTTTAACTTACTTAACTGCAGTTCTCGAATACTAACGAATATATAATTTTGATACAAAAGGTAAAAATATGTATGCAAACAAAAAAACTGAGAACAATTATTTTCTTCCTCATGCTCATTGGTAAGCGGGCTTTAGGCATTCACTGAACCTACCGGCTGAAGAAAGAATAAAACATGAGGCTAGAACCTCCTGCGCTTGAGCTAATCAACTTCGGCAATTGCGTCATGTAGCTACGAAATGTTCAAGACGGATGAATCGGTCGTAAATTATTTCAATTAAATCGAAACATTTATTGCATGAAGCAACTCTGACAGACGCTGAAAACCTATTATGACAGAGCTCCAATGGAACAAAACGCAACAACGGCCTAGGCTAATAAAACTTCTACTGATTTAAGTAGATATCACCGTTCTCCTCTAATCTGGCATTAAACTGTTTCCTAATCGCCAATTACATCCTGGAAGTTCGGTCTAATTCATCAGGTAGGGTCTAGAAATTTACTATCGGGCCTTTAACGGGATATCTGACACTTTTATGAAGCTATTCATAATCATTTCAAACATAAATTAATACGAACAGCCATTCTTAGGTCGGGGTTGTAAATCTATTGCTAGGAAGTAGATAAAACATACATTAAGTAGGTACTTACGAAATAGGACCATTCATTTGCTTACCTCTGTACGATCTTCACCTGAAACGATAAAGGTACAATAAATATAAAGTTATTGTTAAGGGCAATATATAGTACATTTAAATATCTAACTGAAACTAGCACTAGTGTAATTAATTTGAGAAATATTGTAAAGTAAGGAAAAAACGTTCCGAAAGTTTTTAAGGGGGTTTCTTACCAATACCCCTCCGATAAATCGTATTTAGCGTTAATAGATCAATATTTAATTGAGAAAATTTACAACTACGTACAGCAAAAACTGACGCCAGTAGATATGCCAAACATAACAAATAAATAAACAGTACTCAGAGGAGAGATTAGGAATACAATTATAGCTATGAATATGCACCATATTCAGTTATAATATTTTTATGCCATTTCAATAATTGATTTTAAGAATTTTATTAACTTTTCACATTGAAATTATGCATTCTAGCATTGTTGGGGGAATTGTCAGTATCCACCGCATACAGTATTAAACTGTATGTTATCCGCATTAGATTTAAAAACTTTTGCAGAGTTTTACTGTCAAATTTTTATCAATATGATGAAATTCTCTTTAGTTCTGAAAGTGAAAACGCTTGTTAACAAGTGTAATGTATAATTCCAAGCAATTACTGGACTATGTAAACTCCTCTAAAAAAAAAGTGGTGATAAAGGGATGCCTACAGGTAATGAGATATACTAAATCTAAATTCCAATCAAGGTAAATGTATTCAATGCTTGGCCTCCTCAGGTGCCAGCTTCTCCACCTTTTCGACTAATTTACCTCCACACAGGTATCATCCCGTTCCCCCAGGATAGAATTTATTACCCACCCTATTAAAAAAATAAATCCTCCAGAGGATATATTTTTTATACCCGTGGCTGTTCCTGGTAGCCGTTATAAGACGGTTCGCTCTCAACACCTGCTACGGTGAAGGAAATTTACAGGACACTCGGGCGGTTATCAAGGGCCTGTCCTCTAAATACATATATATGCTGTGCTCTGAACGTTTCCTCATTAATCCTGCAGGGGTGGTTTTTTTTTTCCTTTTGCATCATCATGGGATGCAGGGGGTCCTTGTTGGGGATGGGGTGTAGATGGTCAGGGTTGATTGTAATGTAACTGCTGCAGCTGTGGCCAGGGGCTGTCTGGACAATAATAGACAGAGAAGAAAGCCTAGTCTTTATTCATCACTCACACTAATAGCTTCTGCAAGGGTTACAAATCAACTGGAATGAGAAAAAACTATACTACAATCAAAAGGGTTGAAGTGACACAAAAGAACTAATTAAACCCTGCCCGAATCCAAATTATCCTTATCACTATTTATCGCTAATTATTTTCTAATCGTCTCGAAGATCATTCTAAAGCAATTATTATTGAGATTTTACTATTTTTGAGCCCTTATCATGCTTAAGATTGAATAACGAGTATTAAATTCAATAACAGTACATACCACAATTTGCACTTGACTGAGTTCATACTTGACCAACGGTAGATCTGTAAGTTCTATTCTGTCAAATTAATAATAACACTATTGTTTAATGTTTCTTGAATGATTTATCTAAACCGTTTCATTTTACATATGGGAAGTGTATATGACAATTAAATATATAGTGACCGTCGAAGGATTGAACGGAAATAAAAGTAAAAAAAAGATGTAACTTTCACATAAACTTACATGGACACGCAACCCTCAACACGTTAATCCGCAACCATTCCCACAAGTCTCCACTGACGATCTAGGCCGAAACTGCCACAAGGCTTACTAAGGGAATATTTAGTATTTAGTATGAAGGGAATATTTAGTAATAACAAAAATATAGTATCATTGTTATTTGTAACAATAAATACAATTACTTAGGCATCACGCAGGTAAAGTTCTATCCATCTCTTGGAAGGGTAGTGCAGGGAGAAACAAAATACATCTCAATACTATCTAAAATGTCTGCTTATGTATCAAGTGAGCTAGTTTATTATTTTTAAATTTAACATTTTGTGTAATTTTAAAGACGGTCAATAAACCTGTATAAATGTATTAAATGTTAATGTTGGTACTTTTCTGAAGGGTTGCCCATACTAAAAAGTGTCATTTCAGAGTGCAATACCGGATTCGGGGTAATATACCGTAGATAGACCAATTGTGTCTATATAATGCTCACAGGGTTGTATATAGACTTATACATTTTTACTTCATTCGTTTTTTTTGGTGCACTGATTCCGTTCAGGGTTAAACCATTCAGGTCTCTGCAGTGGTGAAATATTTTTAATTATTTTGTCTTAGAAATATATACTATACACAAGCAATGTGGCAAATGACATCAATGTATTATATAAGGAACGCAACATCCACCATCTATGATAAAACTATTTTTTATTGCAACAGGGATGCTTGAATATCCCCCATACAATTCACATTCCCAAAACGTTTCGATTAAAAGTAATGAAATGGGAAACAATAAAACCTGGAGGGATGGGCTTGGCCGGTAGATGTCAAGATAAGCCATAAACCCTGTGGAAATTCTATTTGCGGGAGGGGGCGTTACACAGGAGATTTATCACAATGGAGGGGCAGCGTCTACCTTGACCGGTGGGATTTATTCTATTGCCCCTGTATTCCGAAAGAGCATCTGGGTGCTCCCATCATCGGCTGCTCGGCACCCTGGGGGAAGATCTGGACGTGAAGGGTAAACCCACCATAGTGCAGCAAGGGTGTTGAGAGTTCCTCGGGCAGCATCCCACACGCTAGAAATCTATCATGGAAAATTCTCTCTGAAGACTCGGTTGAGAATGGTCCAATAAGGATGAAATAAACAAAGGTGATTACCTGATCTTTCAATCAACCAATTTGTATTGCAATTTATGGGAAAAAATATTTGTACCAGTCTGTTGTTTAGTAAAATTAATCAGGCTATAGTCAGACAAACTCTCTCTTCTCTAGATTAATAACCGTTTGTGAAATGAGAACGAATATACCAAACATATGTTATAGAACTTAAAAATACTAATAAAGATTAATTTCTCCTAGAATCAGTAGGCTCCCTTATTTTTTTACAGTACATAAAATGACAATTGTTAAATTATCTCTTTTATTTTATTTTTTTAAATTGCGTTCGTTACTGCGATAAAGTGGGAAGAAATGTTAGGAATTAGAATTGTGTGAAAGTATGGAATATCCAGCAGTGTTTTCTGTTTTCAGCCGGTCTGTGAAAAACAACTCATACTTCCCAATAACATCTTCAAAGGTTTGTTTTATGAGACCTTCATTTCTCTCAAACAGTTTTCGAAGCTCAGAGTTGAAACTTATTGTTATGTGAAACTAAGGTGCTTCGGGGTATATCAACTCGATAAAAACACATACTATTGTATTGGAGTTGACAATGAGGCCGGTAGTGTGATTACCTAAAGCACTATGATGAAAATAATAAGCTTTCTCATCCGACAAAACTAAGTTCCATTATTTAATGATATGACCCACAAACAAGTACAGTTTAGGAGCGTACAGTATTCATTTTCACGATAGCTTACTCTGGTGCTTTCATAAATACTTAGAACTCTAAAGCTTAAACACCTTTTCAGCATAGGCTTGAGAAAGTTTAATAGTTAGAGAAACGGAGCTTGGTTGAAAAATAATGGATCGACTTTTATACGCGATTGTGTCTACGAATTCCCTTAGTTATACGTTAATAAAAACATATATTGCTTGATCCCAAGATGTCCAACATCACTAACCGCCAACAAACATTACCAATGTATTACCTCCCTTGCCCTCTACACGTACAAATGGCCTTATAGATCTTCACAGTTCACGTTAACATTTAGCTAGATGAATTAGTATTTTGTTTTACATGTTTCAAATGGAACGTTAAAATCTAGATGATATAAACTGCGCCAGGTCCCAGCTCAAACAATTCGTTTTGTACTGCTTCAGTTTTTAAAGGGCCCACGTTGCAACACACGCTAAACGAAATCACCATCGGGTACATTACGCTGAAGTAATATACACGCAAGGCGTACATGTTAAGTTTTTACGGTTATAACGTATGATGGGATATAGGTGGGGCGGCTCAAATATTGCATGGTGGAGGATAGGGCCTCTCTAATGGTGCCTGTATTTATGAAAACCTTATATGAATTTTTTATGAGGTAATATTAAAAAGTTTATTAAAAAAAAAAATGAAATAAAGTTATGGCACTGTTAATGTATACAACATTTCCTTAATATGTTTCCTTCTACGCGGCGGGGTGTATAACTTCAAAATCTTTATGCATCATATAGTTCAAATGAAGACTCCCGGCGTGTACGAGGCCAGAGTAACTCCTGATATAATGCCCTGCTTCATTATGAACGGGATGAAGGCCCTTTTTTTATATATACGATGAAAAGATGTTTCTGAAATGAAGTCGTTTACAGTTAGGAATAATATGATTCTCACATATTTTTCGTGTGGCGCTCTTTTATAATTCGAGTTATTTAAAGCCCTTAGAAAATGGGTTTGCTTGTCGGTAGTAATTCGTATAGAAAGTTTAATAAAAGAAGCTGCCGGCAACAAAAAAATTACTTAATTCTCGCCACGAGAAATGTTTCAGCCATGAATAATTATAATTAATAGTATTGACTATTCCGACTGATGATACTACTAACTACGGGTATTAATAATATAATAAAAATAAGATAAAAATGTTGACAATTTTGGTTTATGTGACCTAAAAAAATATTGATAGAAATAGTTACAAGGTTGATACTTGAACACTTAGTAATATATATATTACGATAACAATGTAATCAATAATGAAAATGTTACCGTACTAACCCACTAAATATAATACGGTGTCATAGACTAATGGCGGGGAATTGAAAGAGTTGTAGAATAAAAACCTGTTTTAGCTATCAAACATGCTTTCTACTGCGAATAGCTCAAGAATAAGCTAGTGTGTACTGTCAATGGTTTCTGCTTTTCTTTGACAGGCAAAATTTATCGTTGTATTAAGAAGCTGCTTATTAAATTACAATCCACGCTCCCCTTAAGAGAAATCGTGAACTCGATGATCGCCGAACACTTTTCTAAGAAGCAGTTATCCATAAATGCTTAATTACATTCATACCTGCTTGCGCCTTCCCTTTTTTCACCATAGATAATCGTTTCACACGGTTGCTAACGTGACAGTCAGTGAAAACGCTCCCTGAAGTTCACAGCTGGATAGTTACATCGATTAGGGAAGAAAGAATAAGAAAAGGATAACAAATCGGGCTCCGAACCTCCCTGCCATAAATCAGAAGTGCCTGCAGTTCTGGGAAGGTGCGTGTCGGATGGTGTCCCCATGGCCATGCTGTATCGTCCTCGGCAGCCGGTCGTAATCGTACGTCGTAAATCACTGGTACACGTCATCGTCAGGTCCCTTCTCAGGCATGTATGCGGCGTGTCATCGGATCGTGACGTTCGCCAATATCCACTGTATTAACCCCGTAATATCTTATATATTACATGTTATAAATACTTTATTATCACTAAATTATATACGAATTGATAAAAACCCTTTATTTACAGAAGCTAAATAAAATTAACAGTCTGTTTATATGTTTTACACCTATTGAACAAATCAACAAAGCATCTTGTTGTTTAAAATACTAATTTCATGCATACATAAACATGAACCAATTATGATAAATAAAATCAACCAAAAGATCCCACAGATAACTAAAGCCACAGTAGAGAGAGTATCCACTCTTCCATGTACATGTAGGTACAAAGGTAAAATAAACCCTAAAACAAAAATAAATCCCAAGAGGACCAGAAAAAATTGGTACACTATCAAGATTCAAATGAGCCAGGAGAGTATGTTCTATGCGCCAATGCGTAGAGATATACGACATGCACACATGTTGGCATCAGAACACGGGTGCGCCATTTTTTTCAAAAATGCAATAACCATTTCAAATACAATAAAACTAACCCACTCAGAAATTGATAAAACTAAACTTAAAAGAAATTAATTGAGGAATTGTCTCCGGAGATAAATTACTTTATTCTGGGACATTGTCACTTAACAATAACAAAAAGGTACAAACTAGAGACAAAAATATTGCAACGATTTAATAAACTTGTAAATAATAAGCCACATTTGCCTATATAAGATGACTACGATGAACCAACAGCAAAGCATCGAAAGAGAAAGCATAAATGAATAGAAATGAAAAAAATTAAGAAAATGTAGGAATCATTACAAATGGAAAAAGAATGTGAAAGACTGCTGGGATTTATCACATTGGAAATGAAGAGAAAAAAGTAATTAAAAATAAATAATTAGAATGAGCCTATTTAAAAAGCTTACAGGTGACCGTAGAAAATAATCATTAAAATTACCTAGAGCGTTTAGGTGGGATATAATATGACGACTGCGCTGGCTTCTGATTCCCTAAAATAATACTACAAACAATTAAGACCAATCAAAAGACGAGTGGGTAGATTGGGGTAAGTATTCGCTGGCAGGGAAAATTTCCCTTGTGTGCGGTATCCTGTCCTGGCTTGTAGGAACAAGCTAGTACAATCATCGCTACGAAGTCACTCTAGTCAGGCTTAAGATAGAGTGCGCTGATATCCAATTTCACTAAAAGAACCTATCTATCTTTTTCAGCTTATAGCTGCTTTGAATGAAATGCATTATTGCGAAATTAAGGTCCACGATTCTACTTTTTTTTTTCAGGTAAAGCAACAACTTAATTCTTAAGGTTGAGATGCTGAATAACTGTAATAAGAAAAAAGAAGATGGTTCAGAAGTTCAATGATTATAGTGAACAGCTGATAGGAGTTTATCTCAGGTATTCTTTTTCCTAAATAAAATTCATTCTGTGGGAGTAACCATACAAAAATATCATTCAATAACATATACTTATAGCATCAACTTAGGCATTGGGGCAACTTTTAGCAGGGCCCTCGGCCATTTTAATGAGTGTGGGCCTCTACCTCCTTTGTGCAGGTCCGACCCGCAGGCGCCCCTAAGCACTAAGGGAGGGTCTAGAGGAAGAAAAAAAAAGAAACCATGTTAACACTGACGGTACCAGAACCACAGGCCCTGTCACTGGCAGGTCGTAAATCAGGAGCTCTGTATAAGACCTGGGACTACTGATTCCTCCTCATGAGGATACTAATTTACGGGTGCCTGTGGGGACCCTCATATAAGTGGCTTTCTTCCGGTGGTTATAAGTTAGTGTATGCAAGCATTCTGGGACAACCGAGGGAATGTAGACAATTTAGCTTACCTGATAATCAGTTATTAAAGTCCAGTCGTAACGAATACTCGCACAGATAGGCATGTTACTGCTTAAATGAGTGACTTTATTCACTGAGGTTTCAACCCGTTGGTTCATAACCAAAGCTAGCGTAAAATAGTTATTTTAAGGACGAGCAAGAAATGTGTGAAAATTATGTAAGCTTTATTCCCGATAACCCAATCTGGGGGATGTCGAAAACATCGTTCCTCCTTTGATGATTTTGACTCTCAGATTCAGTAAACCGTGAGAATATTTTAGGTATCGCACATTTGTACCCAAGATTTGTTATTTTACTTTCCACACTCAAAGGCCCTAAATCAAATATATTTTTCCAAACAGACTTTTCTCGTTTAAATAATTATTATTTGCTTCTGTTCACATATCATAATGAAATTAGAAACTTTAAAACTTTACATCATGAATTCCTTTGCTTATCCAAAATCAAACAGTAATCTAAAGGCCCCCCCTCAAATAAATGAAATAATGAACGAAAAAAATTAAATCAAAGTATGGAAGTATGTATCATTTATAATAAGACTAAACAGCTCTCTATTTAGGCACCCGTCTACTTTTCATCGTCCCTATGAAACCAGTTTATTCATCCAGCTATAAGGCCAATCAGGAATAGCAAAACTTTCTTCTCATTTTATTTATTTCTGGAGCCGGTTCGAGCCCTTCCTAACAAATGTACAATCACTTCATCCAACTAATGCACTCTGGGTGGATTTTCAGTGTTAACTAGGTTTCCATCTCCCATATTTTTTTTTTTTAATTATAAGATCTATATTTGAAAAACTACAATACAATTTCCCTGTAAATGATTATTGATTCAGTTATATTCAAACTCATGAACAAGTTACATTCATGCAGTATATACATACAGATTCTGAGTAGGAGACCCCACCCTCTTCTGTAAAGGGCAAGAGAGTCACAGTCACATTTAGAATAGATCACTAGACCACTACCGTTTTAGGTGGCAAGGCGGATTGTACGGATGTGTGTGGATAAGGAGTTGCCAGAGGATATGGACGAGTTAAAAGATTTTTGTCGGATTCGGAACATCATGAGGGTATATACGGTCAATGGCTGTTAGCACATGGGTATTACTATGAAGGGGTATTTTTGTAAGTAGAAGGGATGATTAACAGTTCTGATGGATTTTCAGTAAAGTCAGTAAAGCCAAATTGGGTTTAGGTACTGTTTGTATGAGTGAAGTTTGTATTTCTAGTGAGGATAGAGTTTCTGTTACATAATCTGTATTTGCGGCCTTTTACCTCTTGTCAAATTAAAACTACAGAACAAACAACTTTAATAAGAAAAATGTCAGCAGCGTTAATTATTAATATTCTATTACTTAAAATGTACCTTAAAATGATAAAAAACATAAAAATTTCAACAAGTTGATTGCAGTTACTCTCCCGAACATACTGATTGACTATCTAACAGAGGTATCGGGAGTTGATGAACATGAATCACCTACCGGAACAAACAAAACGTTCACAAATCTGGTCAGCCGTCAGATAAACCTCTGCCCCACGGTCAATTTTTTACCAGTGAGCCGGAAGATCGGATTGTGGGGTCCGGGGACAAAAACCGATCCCGTTCGTACAAAAGAGGGTGACAAACGCACAGACAATATGCTCGCTGGCAGGGTAGCTTATTGATAAAAACAATGTAGAGCAAACATATTTCAGTTGTATAGGTATACTAACACCTGTTTCCAGGAAACACAAGATTTTTTACCGTTTACAATAACCCGTTCTGTAATGTTGAAGCTTCGATTTGACAAACTATAATCATTATTAAGTGAATAATATAAAAATAACACTATATTCTAATAGTATTCAGGCAGAGACGTTTCTTTTTTGGTATTTATATCTGGAATACGGTTTAGGACATTTAATAAATTTACATGTTTACATGACCAATGACATTTTACAAAACACAATTCAACAACAATTAATCTAATAAATAATAAGATTGGAAAACAATAAGAACAGTACAACAGTGCATATCTTTGTAGTATAATTCCTTCATTGTGCAATAATTACAATCTGCCTTTTATAAGGCAATAAGTAATTAAGATATATGCTCTCATTCATACAATATTTACAGTTCATCATTCACTCGCTCATTCATACAATATTTACAGTTCATCATTCACTCGCTCATTCATACAATATTTACAGACAGCCCAGAGACCCCCCAAATCCACCGCAAAGAGAATGCGGAGTCTTGGGAAGTCCCCCACGCTCCTCCGTCAGCCGCGTCACCGGATACTAGCCAGTGGAGGCTGACCAAGAGCGCGAGAGCCACAGACGCTCAGGACATGTACACAGTACATATCTGAGAAATATATTATCTTTTAATTAATATTTATCCATTGTTGTATATACCGAGATGTGTGTTCGTGTGTATGAATGTATGGTTCATCAATACTGCAGGAAAAGGTAACTTTGTTAAAACATAACCATTTTATAAATCTGTAGCATATAAAAGCGTAGTTATATCATTTAAAATGAAAAATATAATTAGATTATTTTACAAGTATAGCACCCATTGCTGAGTTGGGAGAGTTTATATGAAAATAAATATTAATTAAAATTAAACGAAAAATAATGCTTTTTACACCAAACGGGGCACGAATGGTCTTTAAACAGAGACACAGGGAATTATGGTGGAAAATTCAACACAATAGAAGTTTTATTCTCAAAACTGGGTAACCGAGCAAACGACCCGACATGTCCTTGTTACTGGCTAAAATATGTTGTCCTTGTAATTCGTCAGAGCCATAAGAATTTCATTTGGTCGTATTGGTAAAATTGTTATTTATAATTATTGTATATTAACAGCCAAATAAAAAATATACGGGCAGAATCCAGGACTCAAAGCTGGGGGCTCAACCAACTGAGCTACCTTACCTTTACTTTCATAAATTATTTATATAGTCCTCTTTATAAAAGTAAAGATATATTGAATGAATCAATCATAAAGGATTCCACACAAAAATGAAACTCTACAATGACCGACCAGGTTTCTCGAAAGGATTTTGTTTGAAGTTGTTTTATACATGACTAAGAGTAAGTCAAGAGTGTAACACGTTAATAAGAACATCAGGTTCCCATCTCAAGACAGGCGTGTTATTAAGTTGGCAGTGAAACAAACAAAAAGCACCCGCGAGAGCCAATTATGCCAGGTGCACCGTGGAAACACGAGCGAGTCTTTGATTCTCCCGGACTTCTCGAGTGAAGTGCTGTTTGCTCGAGGAAGCGTTGTCAACGGGGGTGTGGAAAGATGTCACTACCTTCCAGAAATAATTTTTTTTTGATCTGTAAAGTGAGTACCTGACCCTTCATCCACAGGTGACGCAGTTTGTTCATTTCTCTATAACACCAACATAAGATAGGTAGGGCAGGTCGCCACCTATCAGGTCGCCACTTTTTCCAGGAAAAATTCTTTTCTAATGGAACTCTAAAGGCTCATAGAACACTCGCCTACGGCGGTATTTTAGGGAAAATTAGCAATTGATATCTAGTACGTATCATTTAAGTATTTATTAATAATTGACAAGTTTAATTTAGATCTGAAGTCATCAATGTACATTGAAAATGGTTGTTTTTCATTTTTAGTCATCCCACCTTTGGTCTCAAAATCTTTGAGTGCTAACTGCGACAGCAGCCGTAAAAATACACGGACTAAAATGTAACGATACCCCCGAACTACACTGTAATAACTACATATTACTTAAATAAGTAATTATTTGTGAGAAAAAATTATAAAGGAAAAAAAAACGGGTCCTTTTATCTAACAGTTAAGCTTTTCCAAGTCGCATCTAGGAAGCTATGTAAGACTAACAGTACTATAAAAGGTTAAGCTCACATAAAATATGATATCACTCAAAAAAATAAGAATTCCGATCAAAAGTTTGGAAAACAAACAATAAAAGTTGTTGATACCAACAGATGCCTATTTATTTATATTGAGACAGAGGTTGGGAGGAGCTCGTCTTAAATAAGGCAAGACTGGAGATAGCTATCCTTTTCCTCTGGGTGAACTCTGGAGAACAGATAATTGACGGAGGGCTTGCTTGAGACGCAACGGACAATGCCCTTGGGGTTCACCAATGGCTATCGGTTACATAATATTTGTAACCATAAGTCTTAAGTCCGTGGAAAAATATCATGATTCATTATTTATTTAAACAGTTGAATAAAGCATATTTTATTGTAAAAATCTGTTTATATTGAATAAATAAAATACATATTTTTTGCCTCCACAGTAAAGTTTTATTCCAGTCGGTAGTGCTTTGGACAACTAGCTGCGAATATCCCTGATGCGACGTCCATTTTCAAGAAATTATTTTCCAATCCATGGATCTACTACTTCTAGTATGTACATATAAATATCACGTCGCACACGAACTCATAGACTTCTATGCATTGAAAAACCAGTATACTTGCTGCACTGAGCACTAGTCATCCCATAGTAGTTGCTCATACGTAGCCGCAAAGAAGCACTGCCAACCTTTAGCTACCCCACTATTGGTGATACCCCCCAGAACCACTAAATCGGCCGTGAAGGGGCTGACAAAAGGTCGGAGAGTCAGTCCATTACAGATCGGCTATCATTAAACAGGTAGGGGCTGTGCCATTGAGGCGGCCTTGTTAGACTGCGTCAGCTCCTTCCGCTGTCGATACAGTCCCTCTACCCTATTTATTTTTTTTTCTTTGCTTTCCCTTTTCTGCTTTCCTGCTTTTTTTTTTTTTTTTTTCCTTTTTGAGTTATTTCAACCCTTACTTCTTCAGAGAAAAACCTTTACCTTTCTACATTGTCAACTCTACTATTTTATTTTGATTCGGTCCTGACAAACATAAGTCACAGCACAACTAAAAAACTAACAGAGCAGGACAAGAAAATTTATATCCCCAATAATGATAACCAATAATTTCATTTTTAGTGCCCCGAAGGAGGAGATCTAAATATTGTTTTGTTTTGCTTTTGTTAAAAAATAAGACTATATATAATGGATAAACAAGTATAATGATACGCATTATGCATGACTAGACTAAACTGACTAATAAAGGTGATGGGGTAGATACAAATAGTATTTTTGTTGTTTTTTTCCCCTTAGCTCTCAATTTTTTAAGATTATGGATAAGGGAAAAATAAAGGAATTCATTTGGGGTGAGCGGATCCTTTTACAAGGAGTACTTGTTTGAAGGTGGAGTGAGAGAATTAAGGAGTGTGGGAAGCCTCGGTAGAGGTGGAAATGTTGCGGTGCAGTGGTGAGAGTCCACTGAAGGCTGAGCCTTGAGTCTCTCTAGGCATGTAGTGCAAGCTCATTCAGTTGGATGCAGTGAGGGGTGCCCGTCAGAGGCTTGTTGTTGCTTGGGCAAGGGCCGTAATGTCCACCACCATTTGGTCTGCTTTCCAAGATCTAGAGAGTTACCATCTTGCCGGTAGTGGTGGAGGTGTCAGGTCTTGGAATAGGGGGTTTTGGCAATGTTTCATCGAGTCAAAGAGTTTGATGTGTCTTCTTCTGATGGCTTCGGTGATGGTGGGGACCTCGAACTTTTCGTGGATGTCAGGAGCCTTTATTTAACGAAAAGGGGTATGCCATAGTGCCGTGCGCAGGATGTTGCACTGGAAGCTCTGGAGTCTAGTTATGGTGCTGGTGTGGAGAAAACGGAAAAGCGGAGTTCCAAACAGCAGTGCTGGCCTCAGGACGCTCTGATATATGAGCAGTTTCAGCCCTAGGGATATAGCCGGGCTTGTGATGAGATGCTGGAGAGAGTAGTAAGTCCTACGTACTCTTTTCAGCTTCTTCTGCATGTGTCTGCCTAGGTTGATGCCTCGGTAGCATATGCTATTGGCAAGTTTGAAATCAGTCCCGTCTATGTTGAAGCTGGGTGGAAGCTTTCTTTTCCCGTGCTGGAACGAGAAAACGATCCCATGCGTCTTGGCTGGGTTTACCTGAATGTGGACAGCTCGTAGCCTGTCGGTGATTAACTGAATGGCGCCCTCTGCAGCCCTTCCCTAAGGAAACCACCGGGACACATCATGCATCTGATACGGCAACGTAATAATATCAAAAACAGGTTCCGGACGAAAAACTAAGACCTGAGGCCTGTGCTAAACGCTCTAACTACCCAGATTACATCTCTGATGATCCAGTGGAAGAGCTCTATATGGAGTGACCGTCTCCGCAGTTTGCATAGTGACTACAAAGCATTCTGGCGGTTGGTAAAAACCAATGTAACTAAGAAAAATGCAGTAAGACTGGTAGACAACTACCAAAAAAATAAGTGAGAGGTAAGCTTCAGTTTGATTTTTTTCCCTTCATATCCCCTTGTTATTAAAATGATGTAATTCAATATAAATTCTAGATACATGAATCTACAAAAATCAATATTACGTGTCCTGTAGCTTGGCTACATTATATACAATTTTTAACAATTGTACACTGTGATTTGAGATTGTTAGAAAAGTATAAAGTACATAATACATTCATTGTCTATACATGTTTAAAAAGTGATGGGGCTCACTTCGGTCTGCTAAGTCCCGGTAAACCATTTAAATGTTTTTAGGCACAGACCAATGCTATGAGTAAAAAAAACACCTACTCACTAGACATCACCATGAATAAAAATATCCAACAAAATATTATTCATTTAATGGTAACAATCTTAATATTTTGGGTAAATGTACATTGTTTTGCCATATCAAAAGTATGCGAGGTAATATCAAACGAAATATATTATGTTTTCTTTCCTATTGTGGAATTTAATTTATTACAAAGAAAAAAGAACGCTATCACATGTTGGTGTGCGATACATGTATGTGTGTTCTACCATAGCCGCCGTAAAAATGTGATATTAAAGGTGCATTCACCAACTCTAGATAAATTCATAACCTCAGATTTAGAGATAATGACGGAATAGTTGTGAAAAAAAATGAAACATGGAAAAATGCCCCGTTACGCAAAAAAAAATCTAAAAATGTTCATAGATGTATTGGGCCGGAACAATATGCACAATAAGCGGACGTGGACTTAACAATAAAACACTCCAACCTCTCCACATCTTTATTGATTTCTACGCAAATGTTTTCGGCGGAACATACCAAGAGGTTGAGCTGATGGAACTGATCCTCAAATGTATAAAACATAAAAAAACTATTATTTTTTATTAAATCTAAAAAAGTATAGAAGTAATGCACATGGGCATAACAGAGAAATGTAACACAGAGCAAAACCGAGTGTAACTCCAACACCGGACTAAGGTTTAAAATATGCAGACCTCATCAGAGAAATGAGAAGTGCATATGCTCGTAATTTCGAAGTTGGTATGGGCATCGGGGAGTCAATAGGGTTTGAATGATGTATCGAAACCAAACTCAATTACAATGGGCCAATATACCGGGGCTTGGGCCGTTGTGCCGCCTCCAATCAACCCACACTGCCAACGGGTGCCTCTCAATTCCATGTCTCTACGCCATTTATACCACAGAATCGTTCATTCTTTGTTTCCGGTAGATCCCATATTTCCTCTCACGCTGCTGATCAGTGCGTAAGGACCTATGGTCTTCACCTTGACGAGATCTGAAGTAATTAATATCTACAAAAGCGGTATAAGGTAACAATTTCAGTGCCTACGTTAGGTAATCTATGCCTACATACGCCCTTAGGTAATCTATGCCTACATACGCCCTTAGAAAATATTTTTAACAAACTTAAATTACAATCTTCACAGTTTGGGATATAAGTAATTGTGATCATTGATCTCATTCATCCCATATTTACAGTTCACCATTCACTCATACGATATATAAAAATTCACATAGCCCAAGGACCTGCCTTGATTGTCGTTTTCCTCACAAGAAGTAAGCAAGAAAAAGATGAAGTGTTCCATTTTTTTTTTTTTCATCTATAAATCAAAGTTAGAGATTTATCTCCCACGGCGCCCCTTGTACTAACACTGAGTCAGAGGCAGATGAGTCTAGTCACACTAAGTGGGGCATTCTGTTACTCGTGAGGTAATCAGGTCGTTTGTTCTCTTATCTGTTATTTCCTATTGCTTAAATGAGTCTGTTTATGCCAGTATCTACTCAAAAACTATAGTATTTGCCGCAGCCCTATAAACATCTTTTATTCTCTTTATTTAGTAGTTTATAATATTTTTATGATATGTTTTTTTTTTTGTTTTTTTCCATTGTGATAAAATTGCGATCTGCCACATTGAGCAATAAGTAATTTTGATAAATATTTACAATTTTCATTCACTCGCCCATTCATACAGTATTAACAAACACCCAAGAGACCTCCCAAATCTCACCTCCACAGATCCACAGAAATTCAGGACATGATTGGAGAAACTGGACATTGTCCGGAATCCCACTGTTACGTATTTATAACAGGTCAGGAGGCCACTGCCGCTTTAGTCTGCGAGGAGGATTATGATTTCATGTAGAAAAATTATCTTTAACCTCCACATGAATGAATTAATGTTCCTTAATAGTATTGAGATAAGACCGCACGTTTAGTCAAGGTGTAAGAATTGTCACCAATAATAATTGTGCGTAATGATTTTAGCTTAACAATTTTTTTCTTCAGCATTCCGTGGTTATAAGAATTTCCATCTTGGTACACAAAAACTCGGTCATAACTCAAACTAAACGAGTAAGTATTTATACAAATTTATTGTTATCAGCCCGGGCTAAGACGATGGGTCCGGAGGATAGGAGGCCCTAATCCAGAGGACTTGGACTAACCCTTAAAGAGCAGGGATGTGCCCATAATCAATAGGGCTCACGATGGCATTAGATTAGATTAGGGTTGCAACTTTGGAGGGTTTATCTTCATGGTTCTTCGGAAAACACGGCGTTCCAACACCTTTGCCACAAGTACTTAAACTGGTTAACCCAAGGATCAGTTGCTGCCACAATATATTTTTTTCACGATCAGATCCAAATTTTATTTTTAACCACAAAAGTCATAAATTAACGACTAGTAAAATGTATTTATTTTATGGCTACTAAATTTATTTTCGGGAATATCAATGGACTTATTTTGTGCTACGGTTTCCATAGCTAGGGAACAAAACCAAAAATCTAAAGGAAAACAGCTATAATTTTTTGTTCTACATAATTCTCGTTAGTTCAACAAAAACTAGCCAACACAATTCGAAGTTTAGTGAAGCATAAATTTCAACTCGATCGGTTCATTTTTATAGCCGCTACCGTAGAGCCCATAAAATATAATTTTTTTTTTATAAGTCTTCATTTGAAGATAATTGCAAAGTGCTCTAGAAGACAAATAGATAATTATGACACAAAACCGCATTCATACCAGGCTTACAAATTCACATCTACTGTTCCATTCATGTGATACAGGCTTAACATACACAGCCCAGGAATCTCACATGATGAGCAATCCTGATAAACTTTGACAAACGAGATCCGTTTGCTGTTAGTCCTAACCTAAATCAAAGTTAAATTTACTTTTCAGTCTCTTCAAAAGGCTATTCGTCTATATGATAGAAATTGTTTTATTCAGAATTTTCATGAAATTCAAATTAAAAGTCTCAAATTCATCATAGACAAAGGGTTGTCTAAGACGGTAGAAAATAAAAAAGGTCTGGAAAATACGAGACTAAGGAGTAAGTCTGTCCCACCGGGAAAAGTGTGTTCATCCGAGCGGTAGAAAGGATTAGTAGAGCCCCGTAATTGAATTTCCTTGGACATCGCGCCCGGGAGAATTTGTCAACGTCGGGAGCATTACAGTCCGTGAGACCATTAGCAATAGACCGCGGAGGGCGCCTCGCCGGCGAGGAGATGGTGGGTCAGCGTATCAGCCAACCCGCACCGAGGCATTTGTTCCACTTGATTAATACCTTTTTTTTAGGTGCTGTTTACATGTGCCTTCGCCTCCATAGAGACGTTTTTTTTCTTTTTATAGGTTTTTTTATTTGCAGCTCATCTACAGTTGTTTCTAACGAATGTTCAATCAAGTCAAAGGCCACTTTATAGTTTAAAATTTGCTCTAGCTATTCAAATGCACTCAGATAATTCCGATATAATGAATAATCAGGTGCCAACAAGCGTGAAAAAGCGTTTTTTCCATTCGACATAAACATCATTATACTTAACTACCAAGGTTCGAGTAGGAGACTTTTTCAAAATATTTGAACTTCAGTATCATTTCAGCGATTCTTTTCTTAATAATTCATTTTAACAATGTATTCACATTTTTTATCTGGCTATTAAGTAAAACAAATTTAAAAAAGGATAACTACCCTAATAAAAATAAATTCAAAATTACTAATATGCTAATATGAAATAATAACAAAAACACAATTTTAAACACTCTTAAACAAAAAATTACTATCGTAACTTGAAAATTCAACAGCAGCTTCTAATGATTTTAAACTACTTACCAATGACCAAGAAATTCAAATGCCCTTATTTCAATTAAATAAACAGAGTAGTCTGTGCTTGCTATACAGCTACTCCTGGCTAAGGAAGAGTCCTTGCTGAAAAAAAAATTATAGGCTACCACCTGATACTAATTGAAGGAACAAGATAAGAAAAAAAGATAAGTGGCGTGAAACAACTCACGGGATTTTCTGGAACATCAAACAACTCAAAGCAGGCCCATTTCTCTTCTTTCTCTTTATTTATTTATTTTTTTTTGCGAGAGATTGAGTGCTAACAGGAAACAAACACCGATAATATTTATGAGTCTAATTACAGATTTCTTCCTAGGACATTATTTATGACCGACTTTCTTCCACAATCAGCCGACAGATCACCGATGCCAATTAGTTTAAATCTCGGTAGTTAGGAGCCGGCAGCAAGTATCCTTAATTTAACTGGAGATACCGAGTCGAAGTTTTTGTCATCACCGGAGTCCATAAATATGTAGGATATAACGTATACATTACTTTTAGATAAAAAAAAGTCTAGATTTTGTATCAAAAAACACATGAGTGCAATTTAGTGAGTTATTTCAACGGAATTAATTTGCCAGACGAAAGCCAGGAGACACGGCTATCTCTACAAAAGCGCAAGCCAAGATAATAGGGAGCTGTTAACAAGACATATACAGACTGGAAACAAGATATGAGTCAGTACTTAATGCTGAATCAAGACAGTTCCAAGAATACGCAGCAATGACGAACTGTTGAAGCCACTGACACCGAAGGAATATCGTCAGCGGACCTGACCAGTTCATTCTTAGTGATGACATATTCATATTAAAGACAAAGGAGAGCCTTATAAAGGATAATATATAGACAAAAACACATATATATATCGAATGGAGGTAGAATTGTTACGAGTCATTAAGTTTTCATCAATTTTATTCATTCAATTTTTTAATTGTCGCAAACAGTCGACACCTTCCTTCTTACACAAGTGCCTACCTGTTGCAGACATATATACTTTAGTATGTTTAAAGGTTGTCCCATCACTCTTAAACATATTTAGACAGTGAATATATAACGTACATTATACTTATGTAACAGTCACAAATCGAAATGTAAAATTATTAAAAGGTGCATAAAATGTAGCCAAGTTACAGGGCATATAATAGTGACCTATTGTAAAAAGATTCATTTATGTATAATCTATATTTAATTCAAAAAGGGGATGTGAAGAAAAAAAAAAGTCCATGAAAAATAAATGAAAACCTAACAACTCTTTTTCATCGAACGGGATGTTTTCTTCAACTCATATCAACAAATCGTTCAACTCATATATGTATCCGTTATAAAGGAAGGCCCTCAGTCTTTTACGTGGCTTTCTACTAGCAATGAACTAATAACATAATTTAAAGAGTGGGCATTTCCGATTGGTTAATGTCAATGTTTGGTCCAAGGCAGTGGACAACTCGAAAAATTTTACAAGCTGTTGCCCTAGTTGACTAGTGTCAAAGATCCGAAATGTTTATCATTTAATTGATCCTTACTTGTAAGAATTTCTTAAATCTTTTTTTAATACAAATTATAATTATTGTATGCCACTTTAATGATTGATATGAGAATTCCTTCCGAATGAAGTATGGTTTTTCAACCAAAATACGTTCGAAACCCAAGGGAAAACAATATTTGCCTTCTACGAGGGCATACATTTTCTTCCTGAATAACGACAAAGCTTCCATGACAACAAAAGAACACGGTAATAGTTACAAAGTGTTGGTTGAGTTTATTTCACCGTAACATCATATACATCGTGAAACGACCAGGTTTCGTGTATATATATAAACTAAATTACAAAATGTTAACTACCCTCATTAGGCAGGGTCCTGTCATAAACCCTTTTATTTTTTGCCTGCTCTTCTCGCTGAGAGGCTCTATGAAGGATCGATAATTAATAAAGGTAAGGAAAGCCTAGTGATTAATTGTCGGTCAGGAGGCGAAAAAACCATTCAAAATGGCGTCAGTTAATATATCTGTCCTGTCCTGGAACAGGAAGAGGAGGAGGGAAAGGTGGAGGAAGAAGAAGGACCAGGGTCTCTGTAACTCAATTTCGAGTGTCCTGATTGATCAAGGCTTTCTCTCTAATCAGCCCGGTGTGTCCTGACTGCTGTCTCTTCTGTCGTCCCTTTGTCAACTGTTGTCACAAAGCGGGGGAAGTAAGGGTCTTGGCGAGAGCGGTCGCAACAGGTCAAGGAAGTTCTCAAATTGTTCCAAGGAATGGTGACTCAAAACATTCATCGGTTCATATCGGTTGAACCGAACATTTAAACAAGAAATTGTCAAGTCTCTTCCTTTCATGAATATTCTATCAAGTACATGTAATCCATTCTTCCAATTTAAAATCGATAGAACCAAAGACACACTCTCAGAATAACCTGGCAAATAAATGAGGAAAAATATCACTGGCTACAGGGCAAATTAAGTCGGGAAGGGAATTCTGCCAGCGATAATCGAGTTTTCTATCAGCTATACAGAGCTGAGGTATCGGGATGCTGTCGGAGATATATACTTCTGGGTTTCGGTTGTGGCTCCTAACTCAATCTGGCCTGCTTCAGAAAGGCCCTGATTGGGGACCAGCTAGCAGTAATCAGGGATGTCCTCACCGTGGCTAGACTTCGTTAGGGATTCGACTCTAGACGGTTTCATACGACTTCAAGTCGAGTCCTCGACAACCAGGTTAATGAACATGGTGTCTAATTTTCAGGTATTATACGAACAGTAGAGCGCTCCAATGAGTCTGATTAAACCGACCTTTAATAAATCTACATCCGTGCAGTGGAGTGATATTGAACGACACTGCCTTAACGACGAAATTTTTATAGACAAAATAAAAATATTATGGTTTTTTTGTTGGTTTTTGGGCATGTCGAACATTTATCCAAGTAATTGATGCCCACATGTCTATGACCATTTTCTCGATTGCTGTTATACAACAGCTATTTTAAATTATTTTCATTTAACAGTGCTTGAAAAGAATTTTTAAATAATATTTTGGGTTTTAATATTATTAAACAAGGCAACTATATATCTAATGGATCCGAGGGAGAAATAACAAAGCCCCAGGCACTACTGCACGAGTCCAACCGGGGCCGCGGTGAAAAGAAACGTGTTTTGGGTGTTTTAATACCATCTGAATCTTATATTTTGATGTAAAAAACATGTGAAGTACATTAATTTACATAAGAAGAAACTATTTAATCAATCAATCCCAAACTATAATATCTGTATGAAAGGTTTATATTTCGCTATTATAGGAATATATTTTGATATCAGTGACAAACTTTATAAAAAGACAAATATTACTGCCAATAAATCTACGGAAGTATGATTAGAAATTCCTCCAATTCAATCGACGTTCTTTTCTTTTCGTAAGCAATAAAGAGGAAAAACCAAAATATTTTGCTCCAGATGAGAAAAAAGAAAGGAAACAGGAATGAGAGAATAACTCTAGCAGTGAAAATACAGAAGCTGAATTATTGCTACAATAACATGTCTCTTAATTCAGTCACTATTAGCCTTCAAGCAGCCTATTGTATATTTCCCAGACAATAAGCCACTGAATGAAGAGCCACCGCATTAGTTCCTCATTTCTGAAGATGGCGGCAAAAAAAAGGAGTTGGGAGAAAAGGAGGAAGCCCCAAAGGAGGAGGTCAGACCCTTCAGATGGTAGGTCATTAAGAGGAAAAGAAGTCGGTGGAACTTGGAGGGTAAGGGGACGTTTTTCGTCAGAATTTCCACCTTTTACCAGTGTCTCCGTAATGACTTTAGGAGAAAACAGGTTGGGAAAAATCGGGATGTTCTCGAAGCATTCTTGAATGCTTTTGTTAGGTGATTTTCATTATCAGCGGAATGAACAGGTATTTTTAATTCTGCTTGCTTCAACGTTTAGCTATAGAAATAGTTCAGTCAATTCGAAAAGTGAAATTTAATTTTTAGGACAATGGAATAGTGGTTTTGTTGTATTCTCCCCCTTGGATTGTATCTCATGGTAAATAAATGTCTAATTATATATTTTATAGTATGTTCCCGTATTTTATAATATTTACATGATAAATATACTTTTTAAGGCATTGAATAATATGGCAGGGACTGCATAGACGGGACTGAATGCAAACTTTCCAACAGCATATGCTACCTCGGCAGACACATGACGTTCTACACACACCTGCAGAAGAAGTTGGAAAGAGTACGTAGGACTTACTACTCTCTCCAGAATCTCATCACAAGCCCGGCTATGACCCTTCGGCTGAAACTGTTAATATATAAGAGCGTCCACTAGCCAGCTCTACTGTTTGGGACGCCACTTTTCCGATTCCTACACACTAGCACAATAACTCGACTCCAGAGCTTCCAGAACAAAATCCTTCGCACGGCACTTTGGCATACCTCTTTTCGTGATATGAAGACTCCCGACATCCGCGAAAAGTTCGAAGTCCCCACCATCACCGAAGCCATCCAAAGAAGACACATCAAGTTCTTTGACTCGATGAAACATAGCCAAAACCCTCTATTCCGAGACATGACACCCCCACCGCTACCGGCAAGATGGCAACTCTCAAGATCTGGTAAATCAGACCAAATGGTGGACATCACGGCACTTGGCCCACCAACAACAAGCCTCTAACGGGCACCCAACACTGCTATCCGACTAAATAAGACTGCACTACATGCCTAGAGGGACTCTGGGCCCAGCCACCAGTGGGCTCTCACCACTGTTCCGCAACTATCAACCTCTACCGTGGCTTCCCACACTCCTTAATTCCCTCACACCACCTTCAAGCAGGTACTCCTAGTACAAGGATCCGCTCAACCCAAATATCCCTTTATTTTTCTCTCATCCTTAATCTTATAATTAGAAAGCTAAGAAAAAAAAAAATAAAATAAAATAATAATAATAATAATAATATGTATATAAATTTAGGGACAACAAAGTTTTACCTACATTTCGGAGAGAATTATTCAGCAGATTTAAACAAAAATCTGCAATTGATTGATTTGATTTTGAATGTTCTATCTACCATCTATATAATTCTATTTCATCCTTCAACTCGTTTAAACTAACCATAAAACCTTCTCTGCTGAAATTTTCCTTCCGAAAAGACGTTTCCTGCAATTTACAACTTAATTTAACAGGTTAGCCATAAAATTTAAATCCTATTAGCCGCAACACACTCGCTGCTCACCCTGCAGAATATAACACCATCAATTCAGAGCTGGTTAAGCCACCAGGGAAAATTATTTTATTATATGTAACCTGACTCTAAAGGTATTAGGCTGTAAGTAGACTAAGGGCATTAGGCCTTCTTAAGTCCCTCCTCCAACTAAGGAACAACATGGAAGGCTTCGGGAAATTGTGTAATACAATATTGGCGGGAAGCCCACCTTTCCTTCAAAGCACACTAACTATGAAACTTGCTTTATAAATAACAATATGCGTTTTTAACTGTGAGAGAAAATTCACACAGGAGCGACATGCCTCATGCATCATGCAAATTGTATTTAATTATGCTCTCGCAATTAAGTAACATTACTTTTTATTAAACAAGATTAGTCCCACTCCAAATATTATTATTATTAAGACGTTTCAGCAGGCGTGTGTGTCATTGTCAAAGCTTAAATATAGATCAGAAATGAATACTAAACAACACCCACCACCGATATAGCCAAAATTGAGCTCAAATCTTAAACTTTAGATTAAAAATTCAGATAACTATTAATAGCCAAACATGCAGTTAAAACTTGTAGGGGACTCCTAAATTGTTGAAATAAGTATATGTATTTATGAGCTCCAGTCTGTCATCTTAGAGAGGAGTGCGTTTTAACACCAACCAATCCAGACGCAATCACCATTTTCTTAAAAGGCTGTTGCGTAAGTAGTACATCATGTTTATTTTTTTGCATTATATTTTTCAATAATAAATGTTTTGAGTTTTGATATATATATATATATATAGTTATATAAAAAAATTAACTTGTGTTGACTACATCGTAAGAATATCTTGCAAGTAACAAAGTATGACATATAGTCCTCAACGGGGTCAATCTATTGCTAAACAAAACCGACGAAACCGTATAAACGACAAGATGATGGCTTTTGTAATGCGTATAGTTGTTGTTTTTTCCCCCCTGTGAGAACATTACCATTTATTTCTATCCAGTCAATTCAACGACTTTCAGCTAATGGGGTGTTGTAAGGTCTGCATACTCAGATCGGTTTGGCATCAGAAAATAGATGTGAAGTGGCGCATTCACCGCATTGCTATGTCGGTCATGTGCTCAGGATGTCACCCATCCCAGTCCGGGAATACCTCGCTGTCTACTGCACACAGCCAAGCCGTCCTTGCCACGGTCATCCGAGCCATTAAATAATTTGCCGTCATTCACTTCTAATGGTTCATTCAAGGCAATCTTTGAGCCCACAACATTTCAGGGATCATTTCTCTTAATATTTCATATAATTATAACAGTTTGGATCGTTTCAAGAAAACTCTACACTCTACCCGAAAGCTGTGAAAATAAATTTTAAATCAGAGGTATCACAGCAAAGTTGATTTGAGTATCAATGGAAATGTACCAAGAAACCTCCAAAACCGTTTATGTGTGTTTTCTATGTTTCCATATAGACATTTTGTTTGTTAAGAGTTCATCATAATTTTCACTATATAAAAAGTGTTCCTCATAATTGGGGTATGATTTTTGGGATTTTATAAGATGGGTGTATGTTCTTATACCGAGGTCGTTCGGCACTCTTCAAGTAACAGACCGGGTAGGAGTCATTCTGAAGAAAGTAGAAGCAAAATAACAAAAAAAATAGATAAAAATAAAATGACCTTTTACCGTGCTGGCATTTGAGTTATCACACCGGAGGGGCGGTAGACTAAACAACAGCTGCGCCTGTCCCCGGTGGCCAGTAGGTGCGACACTTGCTCTGCAGAGAGCCGACATCTGCTTTCGAAAGGCTTTCAGGGCGGAATCTCTGAGCTCTCATACTCAGCCCAGGCGGTCGGTCATCTCCTAATCTGCACTAAACGGAGGCTCGCCCACGTGCATCCTGCTCGAAAGTTGTCCGAGAGTCCTCACTACATACCAGTCTCCCGACGATTGCGACACACAAGATTAATTGTGTCGATAAGCCGGCCAGCAATTTATTTGTCCGCGGCGCAGGTGGAGAACACGAATTCAATTATATTATTGAAATGTTAGGCGTAGAAAGGAGCAGGACCTACGAAGTTATGGAGCTGTGTTAGGCAAGGAACGTATAATTATATGAAGAGAGGCATTTCTAATATTAAACCCAAGTCTATTGACGGAGCTTTAGATTTGAACGAGTATGACCTGATATTGAATTGAGTATTATCCTCATAAGAAGGATACGAACCGTAATATTTCTTGTGACATATATTGATATAAATCTATTTTAGTCAACTGACGGATATCTCGTTGCCTCCTCTTTTCGAGCACCTTAGTGTTTACATTACAGATCAAGGTATAGTCCTCTCAGATCAGGTCCCAATCCAGGATTTCACTAGTTCGCAGGTTCACTGGTCACGTCCTTTCATTTCAGGTGATTTCATTTCAGTTCCTCGCCAGTTAAAGGGTAATAACGTCGTATAGGCTAACTTTAATTAAAATAGAACTAATTTTAGATGGATAGAATAAGATTAGGTCAATATCTAAATGACGACGGGGTCCAGGGTCCATAAGATGTCGGACTAAAAGAAGGAGAATATTCGTAAAAATGCTAACGATACAAGAAAGTAATTCACAACCTTTTTTTTTTTTGTTTGGAAACAGGATTTGTACATTGGCAGTACGGAAACTTCTAATATAGTGCATGAACTCTTGAATTCATTATGGGCTTTGTCTAGTTTATAATTATCAGAAATTAGATTAGAAACATCAATTTATTACTATTTTGTTTACGAGCAAAAATATTTAAGAAATCGTTTTATTAATGTATAAACCCTACACTTTTTATTGTCAATTTTACAAACTAGTTGATTTACTTTAACAGACAAAAGTAGACAATTAATCGAATTATTAGTATTTTCTCATAATTCCAAATACCAAATACTCAAAAAAATACCAAATTTTTGCTATAATTCTACTTATTGCACAATATTTCATCATTTTATAATTTTCATAGAATACTAAAGTATTTACTTACTTTGTTAGAGTTGTTTTTGCGATATATACTTAAAGTCCATTTTATGAGATTCCGCATTATGAGATGAATCATAGCATTCTATGAGTAAAATCAAACCATTCACTGAAATAAGCAACCCAAATAAGCCCTTGTTGTCCATGTGGATTTGATTTAACTGGCAAACGATCACAATGGGGGTTTCGGTCAAATGACGACAGGAGGCCCTCCGTCTTTTGGATTGATAATCTTCGGATCTACCTTCCCTGACCTAAGCAAACCAGGCAATGAGAATGTTTTCATTGTATTACGTTTACAGAGATTTTTATCTTGGACCTGGACTGGACCTGACCTCACCTGACTTGACCGCCGATGTTAATTGACCTTTAACACCATCGTTAAAATTGAAATGACTGGACCCAGTGATTCATCAATTATTGTCAAACATCACCTCACTAAAAGCCTGATTTATCTTCGAATTATATCCTAAAGAGCTAACAGGAACCCTGAAGTGGACGGTAAATACCTGCTATGGATGACTCATAGACGATAACTGGCTCCGTAGTTCTTTCATTTTTGCCGAGGTAATCGCTAAGTGAACTGTTGAGTAACAATCGTCCTTTTTTTTGTTTATGCAGCACATGCCGATAGTACTTTTTTAATAAACCTAATGACATTTTATTTGCCCTAAACGTGAATTTACTTTTAATATGTTGATAATTGCTGTTAATACGTATTGGTTGCGGAAGTACCTACCTTCGATAAATGGAAACAGGATTTCTTCTAAGTGGGGAATTTTATTTTCACCAAACCACCGTTAAATTCGAAAGAAGAGCCTATTTTATCTTTACATCCAAGCCTCAGATGAAATCGGGCCCAATAACTTACCCTTCTCTATCATGAAAATAGGTAAAAAATAATAAATAGGTTAGATATTTTTTAAAAACGTTTTAGTTCTAACTGTCTAAAATTAGATAGTTGAATTTTACATATATAAATCGTAAATATTTCCTATTGTTGACGTTTATAATCTGTTCATCCGACTATTACTTGTTGGTTGGTGTAAGTTCATCGAACGGAGAAACATAAAATATTTTGACTTGGTGTAGCGCCTTACCGACCCAGTGTTTAACACCATGACTCACTCCACTGTGGAAATAGACTAAACGGGAAACTTAGCTTAAGTTAGTTTTAGTTAACAATATTTCCGTAGGGTGTGCCCCATCTCCTTCAAATTTTAAAATCCTTGCATAGTATAAATGGCTTAAAATAAATTAGCCAGATATATAACTTTTTATTCTGTATAAAATGTAGCATACCTACTGAGAATGTAGAAGCATCAGGTGCAATTTTAGTTTATTTAGTTACTCGCAGCTCCTAAATATTGTAATTCAAGATTTTTTCTTTTGTTTCATATTCCCTTGTTACAAGATATAGATTCTACAAACGAATCTATTTACAATTGCTTCATCATATTTCCTGTAGCCTGGCTACAGTTATACAAATTCTGTTTTATACTAATAGTGATCTGCGTTGTACAAAAGTATAATGATGTACATTATACATTAATGGACTGAATTTATTAAAAGTGATAAAGCTCGCCTTATTTAACATAGACAATTCAAGATATATCAAGATCATGGTTTTTTGGAAAAAAACCCTATTAAAACGTCTACTTCCAATTGTTGAATCCAAAAACCTTTAGCCTCCGTTGGCTCTTGTCCAGTGACGCGGCTGACGTGGGAGCGTGGAGGACTTCCCAAGACTCCGCTTCCTCCTTCGCACGTGAGGGAGGTGACAACTATGTGAAATTGTGGGGCCTCTGGGCTGTTTGTATATATAGTATGAATTAGCGAGTGAATGAAAATTTTAAATTGGTATGAACGAGATCATATAGCACAATTACTTATAGCCCAATCAGGTTAATAGTCCCAAGTTGTTATAAATAAATGTATACATAAAGTATGTGGGATACTACAAAATATTTTTTTTACTTAAGGTTTGCTGTGTTGGAAACAATGCAGATAACATTTTAATTACTGAAGAGAACATTTATTTCCTTCATTCACAAACATTCCATAGTCACACTATAGCAGGTATGGGCAACCTTTGACATGTTATGGGCCAAACTTTAGTGTGCAAATACGTTCGCGGGCCGCGTTTAAAAGTAGTGCATTTTAAAGTAGTGTTCATAATTTTTAGCGATAGATATCAGTCAGCCATGAAATAATACGACAATGTTATTACAACACAATTTATTAAAATAACAAAATGAAATGAAAAAATAGGTACCTACAGCATTAAATTAAATCGTTAAATTTAGAATTGTTACAAACTACGAAAGTTAAATAGCGACACCGAAATCAATGAGACACTTGAGCTTGAATTTGGGAAACTAATTCATCGATGTTTGGATTAATTCCACTGGTACAAAGACGTAAAGAATTTTCCAAATTATCGTCAGTCAGCCTTGTACGATGTTTTGATTTATTAACTTTCATCAATGAAAAGAACTGTTCGCATTTATAAGTACTGCCAAACGCACAAATCAATCTTCTTGCAAATTTTCTAAGCTGCGGAAAATGGTCTTCTTCGAGGTATTTTTTGTAGAAATCGCACAACTCCACGTCTTCAAATATAGATTTTAGGAGTGAGTTTTCTTGAATCTCGATCAACTCCATTTGCAAGTGTATTGGAGCATTTTGTACATTACTTTTTGTTGGAGTAGCAAATAAATTGAAACAGTCTTCCATGTGTTTGAAATCGCTAAATCTGATCGAAAATTGCTCCGACAGTAACTTGAGTTCTTCAGCATATTGAGCGTAAGCAATATTTTCATACGCAGAGAGCGTGGTGAAATGGTAACTGTTACCAGACAGCATATGTGCCTCCCACAAGCGGATTTTGTTCTGAAACGCTTTCAAATGGCTGTACAAATCATTTACTAACTGTCCTTGTTTTTGAAGTTTCAAATTTAAATCATTCAAATGGCCTGTAAGGTCGACAAGAAATGCTAAGTCACATATCCATTTTGCGTCACTCAATTCAGATAGTGGTTTATCTTTTATTTGCATAAATTCTGCTATCTCATTTCTAAGCTCGTAAAACCGTTTCAGCATTTTCCCTTTGCTTAGCCATCTGACTTCACAATAATATGTTACGTCGTCATACTCGGCTGATATTTCATCCAAAAACGCCTTGAACTGACGATGGTTAAGCCCTCGGGATCGAATAAAATTGATGGTTTTTACTACCACATTCATAACATTCTGGAGTCGAATGGACTTAGAACACAAGTTCTGTTGGTGGATAATGCAATGAAGGACTATCAAACCATCTTTTTGCACATTTAATTCAGTTGCTTTTTCATTCAAAATTCCGATGAAACCTTTACGTAAGCCGACCATAGAAGGTGCACCATCTGTGCATACTCCAACTAATTTCGACCATGGCAAGCCAAAACTTGTGAATACCTTTTGAACTTCATTAAAAATGTCCTCTCCTGTAGTGGTTCCTTTTAGCGGCTGTAAAGCAAGCAATTCCTCAGTAATAGTGAATTCTTTATCAACACCTCGAATAAATATAGCCAGTTGAGCTATGTCAGACAAATCGGTGCTCTCGTCTAATGCTATGGAAAATGATTCAATACCAGTCATACGGCCAGTCAATGTTGTTTTTATATCATTAGCCATCATTTCTATACGTCGTACAACGGTTCGTCTTGACAAACTAATTTTTTCAAATTCATTTTTCTTTTCAGGACACAAAACACTGCAAACTTCTGACATACACTCCTTGATAAATTCTCCTTCGGCAAATGGTTTCAATGACTTTGCCAATTTTGAACTAACTATAAAACTAGCTTTCACAACATTATCAAGTTGTGTTCTTTGTCTATGAAATATTTGCTGCTGTTTTTCCAAATTTGCGGTAAGTTTCTGGATTTTGTCTTTTCTTATTTGTCCTGTCAGTGAGAGCAGCGTAGGATGCTTAGTTGAGTAATGCCTCTTTATATTGAATTCTTTCATCACCGAAATGGATTCATTACACATCAAACAAATAGGCTTACCATTGTGCAAGATAAAGAAGAATTCTTCAGTCCATTTTTCTTGAAACTGGCGACCCTCTGCATCTACTTTTCGTTTCCTTCCACCAGACATCATTTTCATTTACTTATCGTTCGATAAACTTAATAAGAAAATAGGTATAATTAGTAAGCACTCAAGATGCACACAAAGTCACAAAGCAAACTTATCACCACGGTAGCTCGAATAGGACTGAACTAAGTTCCGGCCATCCACCCGCTTATATAGGCAAAATGAAGGAATGATCTAGAATCGTCTAGTGTAGAACAATACAATTGCGAAGCAATAATCCTTTGTTGCGCCGCCAGTGTGGCGGCAAACATCAATGGCTTTGAACTTTGATGTTTGCCGCCTCACTCTTTGATGATCACCGCCACTCGGCTTGCTCGCTCACTTGATTCCATGAGTATGAGTAAGTAGTGTATTTTTTTTTTTTAAATTGGGTTTTTCAAAATGTCTCGCGGGCCGGATCAAATCTTACAGCGGGCCGGATCCGGCCCGCGGGCCGGCTGTTGCCCACATACGCACTATAGCAACTTGCGATGCTAGAACCTTTCGATTCGTTCTTGATGGGTTATTTCTCGGAGTGAAGTAAGGTAGTCCAAACTCATCTCTCACGCCAAAATATTAGGTAGAGACAGTAGTTTAAAGAATAATACCGATTCCTATTCATCAAGTATGTAATGCCCCCCCAATACAAACACAATAAATATTAGAGGGCGAGATTGATCCACGGTTGTCCGAAGAACCATCTTCCATCATACCGCGATGATGAACGAGGAGCCCTAACCATATATGATTGCCCATACATAATGGCCTCCAAAGCTAAAGAGGGCCTCATTAATGTACTGGAGGGCCGCCTTTCGAAAGAAGAGAATTATCCGGCATAATTAACCGTATCACCACTGTCGTAAACCTTACAACGGGACGGGGCATTCTTAACACCTAGGCTATCTAACACAACGGCATTTATAATAAGGAAAAAGAAAAAAAAAAAAAAAAAAAAGAAAGCGTATAATTTTTTGTATTGCCTGTTTTATACTTGAGAACAGCATCACAAGTAATTGTAAATTTCATTATGACACAGCTCACAAAGCCATAGCTGTTTCTGAAGTCAGTAAAAAAAAAAATATTAATGATCGACGCCTATTAAAGTTCTCTCATTATTATTAAAAATATGCTGAGAGTAAACCAATCATGTAATCAGTTGCGAGAGCCTATTATTGATCTATACACGGTGCATTCAGCTCCTCGGAACAACCGCTTAAGTGATAATTTATTCATGCTTTTGATAAATAGGATATTTACAAAAAGTCTGTGGACCTTTGGTAAACCCTTAGCTCTCTCCTGACATTTCCAAACACTCTAAATTTAGATAGATAAACAAACATGAAGAATCATAAAATAAAAATGGCGTAACTAAGCACGATACTTGAAATGATAATTACTGAAGGAAATGATTTCAGCCTTACGATAACCTAATCACCTAGGCACAACAAACCTAATGGAACCTCGTGTTTTTGTTTTGTTTTTTTATAGTCGAATTACGTATTGTGTAAGTATTTGGTTATCTGGTCGCAACGTTAAAATTAATTAATTTCAGTACTTAAAACAGTTGTAAGTAAAGTTTGAGAAATACATGGGCCTTACGTATGATGAAGTAATATCCAAACTACCCTTTTTAAAATGTCAAAATACTTTCACTAATTTAAAGCAAATTACTAGGATGTTTTTTATTCTATGTTTTAGACTAAGAGGTATATGGTTTCCAAGTTCGCTGTATGTATATTTTTAGTGGGATTTTGAATGTGAAGTTAATGTTGTATGCGTAGCTATTCAAGTCTAACTGAATAGCCTTCATTAATAACACTAATGTCAGAGACTCCTGAGACATAAATTAGCTAAGCTGGCCACTCCATGGGTCATCTAGAGGCTACAGTCCCCACCCCTCGCATTAACTTGATCCTCCCGCCCCCGCCATATCGCTGTGGCGGGGGAGCTGCCCGGAAATAATCCAGGCCTCCTCGATCCCGATATATCATCGTATCTATTTGGGCGGCACCGGCGACATCCGGCCGGGGTGCGGAGTCATCAGCACGGCCTGTCTTGCTTCACCCCTGCATCTTCTGGGCGTACGCAAGGCAGAAGATCGATTGGAGGATTAATGTGCCATCTTAGGGGGCTTGAGCGCCGTAATTCCTAAGCTTTGAGAATCAAGAAAGGCAGAGAAAACATGATCAACAGGGACTCTTTTTTTCATTTGATGACATGAATTTCATTATATCATATATAAAACTAAATCCACGACATTTTGTCTCCAGTTAACTTCACAAAAACAGACAGAAAGAAACTCCAGTTACAGACAAGGGAATTTCGTATTTTCCAATGTAAACTAATGAAGTTATTTCCTTTCTTTTTTAAAAAAAAAAAAAGAAAAAAATTAGGCCAAACAAGGTCAATTAGGATCAGTGAATGAACTGTTATCAATGGGAAGAAATAAAACGGTACATTAATTCTATCGTAGAGATAAGATAAATCACTCCATTTTGGCGGTCGGTTAATACGTGTAAACAGAATACAAATTAATTGTTTTAATTTCACTCACTGAATTACTGAGGAAACATTTATTTTCAAGTCTTCTGCGAAGAAACACAAATCATTAGTTATTATTTTAAGATAACTTTATTTTTAAAAAATCTGAGATTCTTTTAGAATCGAGTCACATGATGTTTTCAATATTACGATGTATTAGCCAAGAAAAAACGGACGCAGGTACTTGATCCCACAACTTCCTTATCCGTCGCCAAATACTCCATCTAACTCCCGGCCTTCATTCCTATTTATGAAAGCGGGATAACATTATATTTTTAAGATTTATGTAGCTGTTGGGACTCACTATTATTTATTGTCTGGGTACTACTACTGGTGGAGTTAATACAATTGCAATAATATTTTTCCGGTTTAACAGAAAATTATACCCACTTACTACTAATTGTAAGTATTCTGTAAAGCAATGAGATTTACAAGAAGTAGTTAGTTCTTTTTCGTAATTTTCGCAGCATTCTAAAACAGTATGAAACGGTAAAAATATTTCTGGCAATGTTACAAGTATATATAAGATTTAAAAAATCTTGTTTATGTTAAAAAAGAGGGAGAAAGATCTTTTATAATTGAAAACTCATATTTGAATAGTCTCCTCTTCTGAAAGAAATTTGCATAATGGTGGAAAGGGAGTGGAACTGTGGCGAAGAAAATTACACTAAACAATCCTCCTCGGGCAACCACTGTTTTTTGGATTTCGGAATAATGCAATCTGGATTTGAAATTACCTAATTTTTAGAAAAGAAAGGGCCCATTGAACCGCCTGAGGCTGTGAGTGGTTATATTCAATTAAAAGTTTGTCAATTTGTACTCTCTCTCCCCCATAGGACCATTGGTCCACAAGAAATATGGGATACTGTTCACGGTTTTCATTTCTTTTTTTTTTCTGTTTCCAGTGTGTTTTATTTTCCTGTGGGAAAGCACTAAAACTCTTCTTTGTTCGACCCGCAGGAGAAAACTTTACTCTACTTAATTATGTCGAAGAGGGCCCCACATTCCCGGCGGCAGTTTTACCACGCCAACTTGGAGTAAATATTTGAAAAGCTGGCTGGGGCAGGAGAAGAGTAGAGAAGGGACGTGCGGTATTCTCAGCTTTAAAAAACATCCCGGAAAACTGCGCTGTGCGGTTTCTGTAGCGCCTCGGAGGAGGGGTCCCTGAAAAGCGAAAGAAAAGTTTTAAATTGAAAAAAAAGAAGGGGGGGGGGTTAAAACAGCTGCCTCAGAAACCAATATCAGGGCCGAGATCCCCCAAGAGAACACAAAAACGGTAGAGAGCGGAGTAATTAAAATTCATTAGTAACCGTAAGGGCTGGGATTAACCCTGCTAAGAGCTTTATTCATATCCGCTAAACCTTTCCTAATATATTCATAAGGTAAGGCTTTTATTGGATCCGCCACTCTGCGGTTTTACTGCGCGCAAGCAACACGCTCTCACCTGCGACCTCGGCCGACCCCAGGAATATTTTAGCAGGAATCCATCAAGGAAGGCATATCGTGACGGGGCTCATATCACGCGCTCATATCCTTGTTAGCGTTAGTCCCTGTATTAAACACGTATACACGACTCCGTAGTCAAACATTTCCCTGTCAAAGCAATAATAATAAATTCGACTTTTTAAAAAGTTGAGTACGACTATAGAAGTCTGAATACATTATCGAACCTAAACCTGTCAAAGAATAATTACTCTGAGGAAACGAGAAAACTAGAAAAAAAAAATCAGACATTTCTCCTTCCTTTCAATTAAACTTAACATTTTGGCTATAAATGCAGTCCAATGAATTCATGATCACTGAAAATAACCTATTTATCCAATTAGCAAAACCTATTCAGCAAGCCACGGTTTGGAACATGTTAAATATGAAATCCCATTATTGCCTCTTAGAACTTCATTTTTGAAAATAATTCTTTATGCGTAACCAGATGGAAAAATAAAAATCGTGAATAGTTTCACGGTGGGACTTGAAAAATTAAATCGCTATTTTTTTCGGTTTCATCTCTGTTTACATACTTTTCGTGATTGTTGTAGTTGCTTTAATATAGACATCATATCAAACTCAGATAAATGTATATTTAAAGTCTCCAGCAATTTCAGAATGGGGTCTTGAGAAAAGTGGTCCGACATACCTCTCTCGAGAGGTTAAAGAACGCCGACCTGCACCCGTTGCTTGGTGTGCCGTCGTCGGTGGGTGAGTTCATCCAGTTGAGACACATCAAGTTTTTTGACTCGTTGCAATACCAGTGTTTAACACTATGATCCCACATCCATTCCTGCATCGATGGCAACAAACTGTCGGAGAAAACAAGGTTGAGATTTAGTTTCAGTGTTTATTGTTAGATGTAAGCTGGTTTTAAGTTTACGATTAACAGTGCAAGCCACATTACTTTTAAAGATATTCATTTAATGTATAATGTGCATCATTATACTTTTATACAAGAGCAAATCGCAATGTAAGATAATCAGAAATTATATAAAATGTATCCAAGCTACAGGAAATATAACGACCTGTTGTAAATAGATTTATTTGTAGAATCTATAAGAAATTCTGTAATAATTTTTTAACAAGGGGATATGAAAAAAAATAAATGTTTATAACAGAGATACAACATGGATAGAATGATTTTGACCTTGTTTGTTGAACATGCATGGTTATAAACAGATTGACGAAATTAATCTCACTGAACGTATAGGCTAGAGACATCTGCACATGACAACGGACTATTGCTTGCGAGTTTATTAGGTGATTATAATCTTACACATTAAAAGTGGATTACTAACAATTTTTATAGAAATTAATTGACTGCGTAATGTAACGATGAGCTGTGTTCCAAGCGTCCGTCATGGATTCAATAATGCGATTCCCTCCATTATCCGATTTGTCTATGAATATTATAAGATACATGGAATTAGTATTAGCAGGCAAAGGTGATCACAGTTCATACACAGCATAATCACAAATGCATGTTGCCGCAGAGTGTTTTAATCAACAGTTCTCTTCTATTATTCGGGCGATCCATTAATGTCGTTATAAAATGTATTTATCGTGTCTTTCATGAATACTCGATGAAAAACAATGATTTCTGATGTAAATTAGCCTCTGGAAATTATAGATTTAACTGTCAGATAAAAAATGTATTGGATATGTTGGGGAAACAGTGTTCAAATTTGGTACTACTTACAAGCTAAGTCTTATTATTCATATGGAGCGTACCTCGAACAATTCTGAAACAAAAAAAAAACAGCACAAAATAAGTATAGTGATCAATCATATTGAGATTAATAAACAATTAGCAACTGGAGAAAGATAAATAGAAAATAATAATAAATCGATAGATAATAGCATAATAATAAATAGGAAGAACCTATCTTCAAATTAACTTACTTTTTACATTACCTGGATAATATGTATGTTCTGTTTAAAATAATATAATCACCAAATACCTTACTTCTTATTTTGGATCATAAAATAACAAAATTTACTGATTTCCTCGCCAAATTTATTTGCCCGAGTTCATTCTCAACTAACTGTACGTATATAGTTTTGTAATTACGAGTTAATATTTTTATTATACTATTCGGCCGATTAGGCCGACTCCTTCAGGCCCCCGGCGGGGCGGCCGGCCAGGCTTCGCCTGGCCTACAACAAGCCATCGCCTAGGCACCCCTAGGCTCAATCCTTGGTAGACTCTCACTACCTTCCTAACTCCATCCGCCTTTCTAGGCATTCCACACCCCATATCCTTCTCATACATCCTTCAAATAGGGGTCTCCCCTTAGTGAAAGGCACTTTCCAGCCAAAAATAATTTTCCTTATTTTTCCCACATTCCTATTTTTATAAGTTTGAGAGCTAGAAAAAAAAAAAAAAAAAAAAAAAAAAAAAAAATTATACTATTATTGTTTGTTAATGATAATTCTCACATAAATTATATACTATTATAATTATTAATATTCAACCTATGTGAGTCGTTATTAACTCGACAGCTAACTTCTAAACCGGCCTATTCATTAGACCTTAATTTTGCCAAATTTAATGAGGTAATAACCGTCAGAAATGTAGCCAGAGATAAGATGCCTCGTAATTGAGGCGTATCCATTAGGACGTAGAGACAGGCCAAATTATGCCCAAATTGACACATTAATAACGGGATAGGTGTGTGGCGCAGAACATTTAATAGTAGCTAATTCTGGACAAACGGCGCCGAAACCTTTAACATAGCTTGGACATGTATTATTCATTCATTCTCATTTAATTTATAACCAACACTAGCTCAATTATTTTATCGTTGGAGTGTAATGGCACATTGCAAGGAGTCAATCCAAGGATATTTTAAGCTCAAGTGCATTAAAAGTACCCTGCTAATGACACAAATCGAGTTTTTTGAAGCACTCCGTGATTAACTCATAGCTTTTATCCTCAGTGAGTAATCGCTCGATTTGAACAGCAATGGATGAACGCAATTCCTAAGAAGGATGGTTTACAGCAGAACGGACAAGACCACTGCCGTCGAATACATAAGTGAGCGGGGGGGGGGGGGAATGTAAACAAGATGTTACACAATCCTTGCTTGAAAGGGACCCTCAGATGTGCACATATATTTCCCTACAGTCCCAATAAAAAAGAGAGAGAAATGACCTGCCAAAGGAAAGGGGAAATGTTTAGAAAGGTGATATACTAGCGTGCCGTGAGAGATCAAGTAGGCACAGGGACAAGCCTTATTCTACATGACTTGTCACTATAATAATTACTTACTATCTTCTGAGTGCGAATCGATTATTAATGAGACCCTATAAGTCCGGAATTTCAATTTTTTGTTTAAAAAAATTTCTACACTTAGCATGGAGTCATCATATATTAATTCAGGTAAAGATGTGGATAGTAAAAAAAACCCGCTCTATACATTTTTGGGTGGTTCCCCAACACTTTTTTTAGTTTAATTTCATAGTAAAGATAGCTTTGGTTAGAGGTAAAAGAAGAGTTTTTATAAACTGATTATAATTTATTTTGACAAACACGTTTTTAAAAATAATTTAAAACCAATTATTGTTTTTAGTAATTGATACAAACAATTATGCACTAATTGTTTTTTTTATTGTCAATCTTCCAACCTTCCCTCTTTGACTGAAGTCACCCAAATTAAAATTGTATAAGTCGGAATAATCTCTTGTGTATTCAACGAGCTTTTAATGTCATCGAACTTTCGATGTTTCTGCGAAAAGACGATCATAAGGGGTTTCCGCACCAATCGAAGCGTCTGCTGAATACAAATATAAATCGATTTAGAATTTGTTGACACTTATAGGTTTTTAGCAGCAAGAACTTCATATCTACCTATTATAGTATGGCGTGAAGTCCTCCGTGTGTTTATATTATTTGGTTTTGCCAAAAGACTGACATGGAACCCACACACAAGGCTAAAAAGACAAGAACTAAACAGACGTTTTGGACAACTGTACAGACTACTTCGAAGGACAGCCCATCTCTCAATAGAAAATAAACTACTTATTTACAAAGTTATACGTAAGCGAATCTGGACATACGGAATAGAGATATGGGAGACAGCAAAAAAGTAGAACATCAAGCGCTAGTTACTATTATGTATTTATACGTATATAGATTTAGCACAATGAAATGGCCACAATTATTAGTTGTGATATGTTATCCCACTGTTTAAATAGATATAAGCCGAAGTCACCTTTTTGATATGACTGGAGCTCGAACCTGGCACCTCCTGATATCTGGCCAAGCGCTCTTCCATCTAAGCTGTTCCTTTTGAGTGATATCCAAGCCAATATCTAACCGCTTTAGCTAAGCCCTCGTAAACCTCGGAAATAATATTGCAGTTAGTTCTATAGATTGATAAATAAATATGTTTACTAGGGAGGGGGAGCAACTCTATTTAATTCAGGCTAGCTTCCTGAAAAACAGATCGTTGCGGGTGCGGGTGGGTGACAGCTTCTCCGAAGCTGTGCCACTGACCTGTGGAGTACCCCAAGGAGCCGTCTTATCCCCTGTACTAGTCAAGGTATACATGTCTGAGATTGTCGGAGCCCGGTACAAAAATACCAAAGTTACTGCTTTCGCAGATGACATAGCGGTGTACAGTAGCAGCATGAGTGCCAAGGTAGCTCTAAGACAGGCTGAAGTAGCCTGTAACCAGATCAGTGAGAGATTGGGGAGAATCAATATCTCTGTAAACGCGGTTAAGACTGACTGCGTAATTTTCTCTTTCCAAAAGGGAAAAAGCCCGCTCCCTACTAGTTACATAGCAGGAACGGAGAAAAATTCACCAGCCAACGACCTAGTATATCTGGGAATTCAAATGGACAGACATCTCCATTTTAGTAACTATTTTGCGAAGAAGTTAAAGCTAACACGAACGAAGTCTTACCGGCTTGCGCAATTATTAACTTCCCCCAATCTATCACTGCGTCTCAAGCTATTGATATACAAGAGCATACTAAGGCCTACTCTGCTGTATGGTGCACCGCTATTTCGTTATCTGACGTATACGACAGCTAAGAAACTCGAACAATTCCAAAACGGTATACTGATGAAAGTGGTCAGAGGTACTTCATTCGAGCAGCGAAGAAACAGTGAGCTGCATGAGATCCAGCGTAGACATATCAAATTTTTCGACTCATTACAATATTTAACAAACCCGGTGTTTAACACTATAACCCCTGCTACGTTCCCCCATCGATGGCAGGACGCTGTCGCGGCTGGAACACTCTAGTCCTAGGTTCTAGGTGGAGATTTAGTTTGTTTTGTTTAGTTTTGTTTTGTTTTGTTTCGTTTGTTTTGTTTTGTTCCTAGTGTTTAGTGTTTGGTGTCGGTGACAAATAGAAGGTGAGCCTCATCACCTAGTGTTGTATAAGAACGATGAACTTTTAACGACAATAAAAATTTTATTATATTTATGCACTCCGCCAAATGCATGTAAATGCAGAAAGAGGAGAAATATGTAATCCAATTATTTTATTATTTTTCTTTGAGGTTTTAAAATTTAAAAAAAAAAAAAAAAAAAATTACTAGGGATAATACTAATGTATTATTTGCATGTTAAACAAATGTAAGTAGTGAACGAAGTGTTGTTAGCCCAGGAATATTTGTATTTATGAAACAGCCACCCATACCTCACTTAACGTTTAATTTAAGCCCTTCATTTTTTTTTTTTTAATTCATCTCGCCCTACTGCACCATTAGTTAAGTAGCCTTCCATTATGGCTCGGAAGATTTATGGAGCAGTCGATTGTTGACTTATACAGTGCCCTGTGACAGACACTTCATTCGAGCTCCCACTCGTAAAGAAATGGTATCTGGGTTAGCCTGCCTGGTACTCTTCTAGTGGCCTGGTCGGGAGTCCGTAATAATCGGACATAATCCTGACATATATCTCGGGTTCGTATCCCCGTTTATGGCTTCCGGATTTATTATCATCGTCTTCTTCCATGTGTAAGGTGGTCCTTAATAGAGGGGAATGAGTTGAAGCAAAAAAACATTATGGGTCTATTGAACTGCGCATTGAGTCGCTACTGAGATGATTTTACAAAATGACCGTTGAATGTTATCCAAGAGTAACTACTGGGTCAAATGCAGACTATCGGTCGCATTATAACCAATATACAATATATACACAATAGAGTATAGTTAGCGGTCGCAACAACGATTTTAGACAATTTTATATGCTTTACAGAAGTACAGTCTAAATTTCTAACACATATTGCACATTGCTAATAGATGTAAATATCTTTTAATTATCACAATATGATAAAAAAAATATTTATTTATTAATACTGACCCTTAGTTCAGCAGCATTAGGTAATCAAATCTACCACACAACATTTTATTCTAAGTGTAGCCTAGTTTGAGTTAAAGTTGCGAACACGGTTTTAATTACTTTTTGTAATTATAATCCAGAAAAGTAGAAACCTTTCCTCCAAGCTCGGTAGTCTATATTGGTACGAAATATTCTAGCTACAATTAAAAGAAATGAATGTGTAGTATGTAAACAAAATAATTATTATATTTCTTATTCTTCGAGTACTGGTTACTAGATTTAAACAAAAACATGCATAAAAAAAAAAAGTAAATTTAGGACATCTTGTAGACAGTTGACAACATAGACGTATGTAAAGGTGTTCTTACTATGCAACGTTCTGACGAAATGTAGGGAAGCAGTAAATGAAATTGAACTTTGGGATTATATTCAAGCAAAAGTTATAACGTGCATTCTTTAGTAAATAATCAATCAATTAGACCTACCATGAAAAATCAGCCTACTGAAAGAAATCAAAATTCAAGCACGAATATGAAAAGTTTATGAGGGTATTTCGTGCTGAAACTTTAAAAGCTCGGAGTTAATAGAATCAAATAAATGCACGGACTTAAGTATTTTACCATTAAACAATTAATTTATTTACGTCTAAATCTCTAAAGTAAAAAAAAAAATAACGAATAATATAAACAAAACGAAAATGGAGTGATTTGTATTTATTTATTTTTCCCAACGGTAGATTATGTATTCTTTTAGTTTAGAGTATTAGTAGAGAGATTTAGGAAACTATTTTGTGGAAAATTTTCCTGCCTAACGTTCGTCTTAGTTTAATATCTTCAGGTTTAAAACATTCTCTCTGAAAGATCAATTAATTCTTTAAAAATGGATAGTGAGCGAGTGTATACGACAATCAGAAACGAGGTTGTTCAGAACATACAAACCCATCTTCCATTGTTCAGCCCTGGGTCTGTTTCTGGGTAAGATGGGTTCCGTCAGCCTATAGAAGACAACCCAGCCATCTAAAGAGTGACCAATCTGCTTTGGAAAGTAGGACGAGAAATGCAAAAAAGTATGCGCATCATAAAAAAAACAAAAGCGAGAAAAATCAAACATATCTTTTGGAGTTTCAAGAGGTTTGTGTTGAGAGTGTGAATTCATGGAAGGATAAAATTTCATAGCTCAACGACGTATACCCCTGGAACCCCGAAGGGGAATACACGGGGAGACGGAGATCGTTTGTCTCAATTTCCTCCTCTGATTATACTAAGGGGTGGGGTTATGGTTTTCTTCTTCTTCTGGTCCGCAGCTTATAGGCATCCTTTACAGGTTATTCTTCGAAAAACAGGGCAGCGACCTCACCAAGTTTCAAATGAAACCTACTAGATCTGAGCTATATGTTGATGTTATAATGAACCAATGATAATTATTTAAAAAAAAATAATGGTGAATTTATAGGGAGTGGAAGGAAAAGTGTAAACTCAGATATTATATGATGAGGCACACTATTCATTCAAAAGAAAACTTTTTTAGAACGTACACATAAATATATTTTTAAAATAGAGAATCATTTTCTAAAATCAATGTATGTTTTTTTTTTGTTTCTTGGCTTATGAAAAGGATTCCATGGAGCTGCAAAATAATTTGATATTAGTTATATAAGCATTAGTTCTTTCTTTCGAAGGCGCGCGAACACAAATGCACGCCCAGAAAGAGAGAATATAACAATTAATATTAACAGATCGCCATCGATTATTCCTAACGTAATTTGGATAAAGATCATTTCGCTGTATCCTTTCTCCGCCATATTTCAGTCGTCAAAATGGTTCCAGATAATTAATGTTTCTAATCAATACCATATCATATGCTTTGTTTACTATATACGTACCTAAATGTAAATTCAATGATGAAATGAAATAGATTTACTATCCAATTGGTATTTGAACCCATAGCCTTCATATGATGACTAACCACTACACGACGTGGGAGCACCAAAGCTGAATATAACGATTGAATTGAACCTAAGTTGGCCCATAAACCTCCAGGTTAAGTAGGTATGACGGAATATAATAAACTACCAAAAAAAAAAAATAAAAAAAATAGTTATATAAATTATACAAACTACTAATGGACCTTTTAAGACGATGAGCATATTTTTAGAATGCTCTGGTTTTTAATTTAAATTACTTTATAAATATAATTTATTAGGTAACAGTGGCGAGAGACGGTTGAAAACCCATTTCAATATCCAGACAATGGAAAAGGGAAAATAAGAAGAATCCTGTGATTCAAAGAATCTTCAGTCATTAAACATCTCGTTAATATGAGTTGAGGAATTATGTTACACGGTGACCAGATGGTGAACATTGGCCTGAATGAGCGGCTAACCCCACTCACGATGGCTTTGATATGCCGATGGAATCGCTGACATTTCAGAAAAACGGCATACGGAAACTACAAATTCAGCCAAGATAACCGAAAAGGGGATGACGTCTAACAATAAATCCGACAAGATAAGCATGACATATTAGCAAGACTGAGCGGTCTTTGTTCGTCTCGACTAATCTTTGCTAATCAAAATATTTCTCTTGGAATCGTAAGTACAGCTGGATTTTATCTACTAACGATAAAATAAGATGGTACTAAAACCAAACAAAAAGCATACTGACGATGAGAGATTCAGTTAAAAGATATGCAACCACGGCCACTAACTACGAGACCCAGATTTGAAACCGGCCTTACGATCTTTTTCGAGGATGGTTTGAAAGGTTCGTTAGTGGCTCTCCAGTCTCACTGGGGAAAATGAGAAACATTCTCAATAAAGAAGTTTGAGATTGCTTTGGGTGAACAGAAATAAATGACCCCAACCCTAAGCCCTGTGGGACACCTACCTACAACGGCGACCACATATCGATATTCGGAAGTGTTTTTTGATTTTGATATTCGATTTTTTTTTAATATATTATGTTTTGTACATCTTGTCAAAATAAGTAATCTGGATCACCGAGATAATCACAGATAATAAACATTTAACTCGCCTTTACTTCACTAAGATGAGTTATATAATCACATGATACCAATTGTGTATTATAATCGTCCAAAAATGGATAAGTATATTTTGTTTAAAATTTAGAAAGCGGAACACTTAAAGGAAGCGGTATAAGTATGGCAAATAGAATTAACTTCAAAGGAAATTCCATAGGTAAATACAAATAAAATAAAAATAAACCCCTCCTTAAGGTGTAATCTCCGGGATTCTGTTTGAAGGAACGGTTTTCCAGGAAGGGTCAATATTGCCCTTGACTTAAGGGATCTTAGAGACCATAAGAGCCAGAAATACCTGTTATCGGCCGTTGACTCCTTCCTTCCGGTAGACAAATCTCAAAAGGCTCGCCGATTGGTTTGTCACGTAGGATGTTGCTAATCAATGTTCGCTCCTATAAATAAAAATTAAAAATAGGAATATTGGTTCGCTTAGTGGAGCACCCGTAATAAAACCGAAGAAAACTCCATAAAAGTAACTAAGCAACATACCTGAAGCTTTGAACCCACAATACTGTTGCTAAACACCTGTGAAAAATAGGATCGAAATATGATGATGGCAACAGGACTACGGTAGAAATAATGGGGTGATGTATTAGTATAATGCAAAGTAATTTAAGTGACATAATTACCCTTGTACCAATTGCTACGATATAACTATTGTGATGGACAGCTCATGCTATTACTGGCGGTCACGCTCTGGCTTACTCTCACCGTAATTAGCTCAATATTCTTTTATTGTTGTTTTAGTTTTCTTTTACTTTTTTGAAGTAATTTTTCTTCGTAACTCCAACAAGGTAAAATTGATCTTTCAATTTCTCTTCAGTTCGCCTGTAGGTCCACTCATTATACTTGAACTGGTTCCGAAACATCTCTCTCATTTGGGAGATGGATGCGTGGACATGTAGATGTTGTTAATTATACAGTTTACTCAGGCTATCAATACTAAACAGTTTGGAATAAGTAAAAACGCTTTTGGTTTCGCTCCTTATGAAAACCATTGAATTAGATTGGGCAGGATTTAGTTGAAGTTGAAGCTGATGTATATTATAAATTATTATTATAACATATATATAAAACATATCACGATCTTGGGAACACAATATTTTTAACAGGATATTAATAACTAAGTACACTTAGGTGGTGATATTTATATTGCAAACCAAATATTTACAGTTCACACGCCAGTTAGGCATATGCATATAGAAATATGTATTCATTTTACACATGGTGGAGGTCGCAATCATTAGTAAATTCAAACACTAAGCACTGAAAAATTTAAAATCCAAAAATGTATAGGCTTGAAGCAATCCCGCATTAAAATATTTAAAAAAAAAAAGAATTTGATGATAATTTTTACAAACCCCCATTAATTTTATTGGTAAAAAAGATTTAGCAAATTTGTTTCAAAACACAAGAATGTATTTTTGATAGGTGAGTTAAATTCCAATTATCAAATATGGAAATTGGCACATAACTAACCGTAATGGTTAGTACTAAATGTTACTAAACCTTGCTAGTAATTTCACCTAGGCTACCAGTACTACCTAATACACACCATTACTGTCATTGACTTTATTTATAAAACAGTTAAAGAAAGTAGTCAAAGATGAACCGTTTTTTAAGATTTTAAGAGAAGAAATAATAATTCAGTAATACGTGTTTATGAATAACGTTTCAACTAGGAAGAAGATACATAAAGACATTCATTTTATTTAAAAACCACCAGATGGTATCTTTTAGTTAAATAACACAGTTTTTTTGTCTATTATATAACAAGTGTTAATCTATTTTCATTTTTCATTTTTTCAAAAGGAAGATCTAACCAGTTATTTGTGCGGGATATTTAATACAATAATATCTCTTTCAACTTTCAACATTATCTGCTATATGCAGATGACAACTTAGAGCTGTTAAAAAAAAAGAAAATTAACAGTTGCGGAAAGACAAAAAAGCTGTTTTTATTTAATTGTACCCTTCCACAATCTGGCATTTAATATTTTAGTTGTAGATCTGCTTTCCTTATAAAAAAAAATTAAAATATTAGTTTCACTTATTAACGGTATTTTATTTTTGGTTTAGAGGTCGTCTGGAGTCAGGCAACTGATCCCATCTGACATAAAATGAAATGAAGAAATCCTCTGTCTCATGGTTTAATATAATTTTTTTGTATTTTGTATTTTTGATTTTTTTTTTATATTGAAGGAGGGGACCCTCTCCAAACTCTCTCTCTGGCTCCACCACAGTACATATATATAAGGCTTGTTAGGTCTTCTTATTATAACAATAAGAAATCTGTTTCTCTGTAAAACAAAAGTTTATTTAATTGATAATTAGTTTACAACTATTACAAATAAAATCTAAATTCATACCTGTAAAACAAAAGAAACAACAATTACAGTTTATTGTTATCACTGTTTGCACTTTACTTAATTGTTTACACTGAAAACCTTTTAAAAACCTTCTGGTCATATGTCTCTAGCTCCACCTAGTGGCAGTCAACTGAAGCACACACGTGATAACAAAGCGCTGCTAATTTAATTGAAGAAAGCTTACTTTCTTTACATATATATATATTTCATGTTTTACACTTTTTTTTTTTTATTGCCAAGACTTCTCACTTTCTTTGTCCTGCCATTTTTTAAACGCTCATAAACAGCGGTTTAAAACCAGAACACTATCAAGGAAAATGTATGTTCGGATTGAAAAAAAAAAAGGTAAGACGTCTGAGATCATTAAGTGAGTAGAAATAGATGGATATTTTATGCAAGGAACAAGCATATTCCGGTCTCAAAATTATTTCCGGAATTTTTCGCAACTTGTCCCTAATTTTTGCATTACGGTCAGATAATTGTTTTTTTTCGTTTTTTTTGGCGTAAATAGCTAGGAGACACATTCCTAGAAATTTCTAGGGGCAGATGCTCCAAGATGTTGCTGCTCAAAGCATGCCGGCGTACATGAGGCGGAAGATACGCGCCTAAAGGGAAGTGGGACGGCTATTTAAGTACAGGGAGGAAGCAGGCTCAGGAAGTGACGTCCCGAAGGAGCGAAAAAGTAAATAAATAAATAAAAAGGTTACCTGTTAATGTTGATTTAATTCGAGCCAGGCCATTACACGGCGACTTGGCACCGGTTCACAGGGTCTCGTACCCGCAGCCCTTCATATCTCCATGTATTAATAAATCGGGGGCTTCTTTGCGGTCGGCCTGCGATTTACGATATTGTAATCGCCTCAGAGGTTTATGTTGTCTACCCTTTTTGCTCGTCCTGTTATCTTTAGACAAAGATCGACGCGACTGACGGATTTTTTTTTTGTTTTCATATTTTTGGGTAGAGTCCAAAAAGCGACAGCTGTATCCGCTCATTGATCCTCGCCATTCCACAAGTGTTACATTCTTTTTATACAGGCAGTCCGGTACAACGTTATTTCTAATGTTTTTTTTTTGTAGCCGCGAGGCGGGAGCAGCTCATTTATAAACGTCTCTACCTCTCGAGATGAGAACTCGGCTAATGGGTTTTGGGTGTCAGCTCGGGAGGCAACGACTGTGTTTGCACGAGGAGTTGACAGCGAGCCTTGTTTCTCGAGTAGGCAAGGCTGTTGGCAACTCGGCTCGGATTAGCAACTCGATTGCGGAACTTGGATCTAGCAGTTAGCAACAGCAAACATGAGGAAAAAGTTTTAGTTCGGATGGGAGGGGCTTAGGATCGCTCCAGACATGTAAGTTGTTAAGTAAATTTTAAAATAAAGCAAGATAGTTAAGTAACACTCAGACGTTCTAATATAATATCGTCAATACGTGATTCCCACTAAACTCAATCAACTCACAACACTAATAGATAAACAAGTGATCGTTGGGATCAGGGCAAGATTTCAGTAGCGTTACAAGGAAAGGTAGCCTAAGTTCGTACCATATCTGCAACATATTGCCGTTTAATGAGAAAATATCAGATGCCGGGGAGTTACTCAAACCCGAGACCTGCTTACTATTCAGACTCTCTTTCCAAGTCTGAAATGTAATAAGATGAGCAATAATCATAAATATTTACACCTGAGGTAATCATACCAAAACTTATAATTATTGTCACATTGAGCGCTTTTCTTCGAAATACATCGTATGCATAGTCAGCGGAAAAATATATCACACATCATTGTATAGAGTTTGTTTCCGACAATCTGCAAAGTCTAGTACACCTACTGTATACTTAACAAAAGTCCTCTAGGGAATGTCATGGCCCCAACTAATTAAAGAAAAGAAAAATTGAATTCTAAAATAGAATTGAATATATCTTTGCTTACCGTTATAGTACATTTATTCTGGTGTGCATATATAACAAATAAACGGTTAAAATAATGCAGTAAGTAAAATAAAAACTACTCGTCAAATATGGCATCTGTCCAAAAACAAGCTGAAACTTATGTCCAGCAGTTATGAAAATATGAGAGGACCTCAATTGCAATATAAGAGCTTCCTGTGGCCATAAGCCAGGGATTTATGGCGATTCCAGGCCTGTCTCCAGCACATGTTTTATTTCAACATATCTTTTAAGTCGGCAATAACTTCCATAAAAGATATTGCTTAATATCTCAGGGTCGATCTTTATTTATGAAATGAATATATATTTAGTCGTACCGGGCTGAGGATTAGAACGATTCCTACACAAAATAAATCCATTTTTTTTTTTTTTTACGAGAGGAACTTTAGCAAGTCTGATAATCTGAAATATACCGATTCACTGATGACAATCATGCCCTCTGAGATATGCCAGGTTGAAATAAGCTCCTTTCGTAATGATCCGAGGCTTAACCGAGACACATTGGTACAAGATACCTGAAATCTAAGGCTAAATTAAAGTTGAGCCGAAGAAATTACTCTATAACACGCCAGCCGGTCTGCTAAAGTCTCATTGGACCTGACTCCAATCGCCATTAATTCCTGAGTTAGTAGCGAAGAGATCCAACGCGCTCACAGAAAGGCAGTAGTTAAAAAGACATGAATTAAGGACGGTCCTATAAAGGACACTAAAAGGTATTTAAGGATCAAGCTAGTCGCCTGCTGTAGAGTAATTACCTCCTGTTTGTAACGGGAATTTCCCTAAAGGGAACAGGAAAAGGATTCGTTTCCCTAATTGTAATACTTAGTTCAATTTCAGAATTTATACGCAAAAATAATTAATCCAGCTAAAATACAGCTCAATGTATCAGTGCAATTACGTAGGTGATGATAAAGGTTATGTTTTATATTTTTTTTTGTTGACGCGTCCGTTTCTTACCTGATAGTTTGATCGCCATTCCATCAGAAAGACCGAATAAATATGGTTATATTATTACATATCTCCTAGAGTTTCCTCTTCATAGAATGAAGAATTTCTTTCTTTGTATAGTTTTTTTGATAAAATCTATCAATCAGACACTAACAGGGGATATTTGATATAAAATGTGAGGCGTTCGGAACAAAAGTGTTGTAAGACTATTTTTTTTTCTTTTTTAAATTTTATATTCCGGAGTTTAAAGAATTTATGTTAATCCGAAAAAATAAAATTCCATAATCTTAGTAAACATATCCTTATTAAATTTTTTTTTCTATGATTAATTAGAACACGCCCTGGCCCCACTTAATTTTGGGAAACATTAAAAAAATCAAAATGCACTTAAACGACACAGGGTTTGCTAAATATGTAGGTCTCGTATTTCATATTGTGTAACCGATAATAGATTTTATTATTAAAGAAAAAACAAAACCATTCAACTCAATTTACTTCTACATTACTTCATTGGAGTACATATAAATTTAATTTAGAGGAAAAAAACAGAAATAAAACTAGATTCTACTAAAAAAATGAGTGTGCCATTATGTTTTGTTACACTGTACCAACCATTATGTAGGGAAAACGTCCAGTACTCTGTAAGGGTTCCTGCTTTCTTACTTCGTACAAAGAACTGTCTGAGGATGGAAACCCCCGAATAAGAAGCTACTAAAAAAAAGATTGTCTTTTTAAAAAGCGAATAAAAAACAAAACCTTTATCACATCCATTCGTTATACATGACTCGTGCACTTGACACTTCATTTATAAATGCATGCAATTAATTGCACGAGACATAAAAAAAATCTTTCTACATTTGAATAAGACATTGAAGCATTGATATTATAATCGTCAATAATTGATTGGGCGGTGCAGCAATGCGGGTAGTAGGATGCAAGAGAAGGAAATGGCATCTCCAGCCAGTTAAGCCTATCCGACTATTTAAATGTTATCTACAGATGGAGATGAAGCTAACGTTCACTGTAGCTAAACACCAGAGTTGAAAATAAATATTTACATCTCCATGTAGGTTGTAACATTTTTGTGTTATATTACGTACTTAAGTTTATTTGTTCAGTAACAATGTTGTCGATTAAAAAATAATGTTATTAAGGTTGTTTAATGCTAGTTCATATTTTATTATGAAAATTATGTTTTATCAAATAAAATATACAGATGAGACCTTTTCAAAGATCAGGTTTGAAAATATTTATCAGCCTCAGGACAGTGGAGCAGTAATTTCAGAGAGTAAATAATTTCAATTCAAGACTTCGATTTTATTCTAGAGATTAGCATATTTGGTAATGAGGATTTTTGAACATTATTTGTCCTTGTTATTCATGGAACCTTAATTTCATTAATGATTTCTTGTATATATATTATAGACACACACGCACATTGATTTATAGGTTTATATAAATAAACCTTTAAATCAACAGAACTGTTTAGTATACATTTAGAATACTTTATCAGACCGCATTCAGCACAAAACCAAACCTATTGAGCCAGAAATGATTGTGTCACTGTACCATTGTTAAAATGAAAAATTGATTCCCGAGCAAATAACATAGAACGGAGAAATTTGGAAATCGCGTTAAGAAGATAAAGGGTAAATTATAGCCGTAGACCCAGAAACAGCTTTATTAATTCTCAATGTCTTCCATATGCCATATCAGCTCTGGCGATGATTGGGAAGGATTTAAATAACGTATGAAAACAGAAGTCACGGACCATCACTGATACGATATGCATAACTGCGGGAACGATATAAAATTTAGCCACCTCTGGCCGAGTTTCGACGGAACAAGAAAACTCCCGCCACAACTAGATATTACCCTAGTAGGTAATATTTTTTACAGAAGTCGGATGTCAATTGCATTAATAAAGAACTCCCATAGCTACTTAATTGTATTTTCCACTAGAGAAAAAAAAAAAAATGACCCCAGTATTTTTGACCGCTTTTGTACGCAAAGTAATAGACATTCTTGTCATTCTGACCTCAAGAATTTCTTTAATAACCTCGTTTTTCTCAACATTATACTTCAAGCCAAGCTTCAACATTCTCCCCCGAGCTACAACACCACCAAGGTTTGTGGGCAAAAGCGGAGAACATACTTGGTTTGGCGATTCCAGGCACAAAAGTATGACTGCGAGCATACTTTAGATTCATTATAAATTAATTAATTTACGCTTAGAATATTTATATATTACTGTAATGAATAATTTAATACATGAATTATGACGGTAAACGTCTTCCCCTTGAGGTGAATCTGTAAATATACCTTCAATTTCTTCTAGATATTAGTGGATTGTCACACAAATATATATTAAAAATATCCCACCAATCTAATGCAATTTAATTCATCTTTTCACTAACAAAATAAACACATTAAAAGCTGTTCAGTTTAACTGAACACTACAGAAACAGAAAATAAAACGGAACAATAGATTTTTACTGTCTTAATTTCCTGGTTATTAAGTCAAGGACGTAAAGGTGACAGTGATTTTATGGCTAGTTCCAGAACGGAAGATGACTAATACTGCAATAGCTGAATCTCAAAACACTACCAAGATACTTTTTTTTAATATACTGTAATGCGTTTCGTTGCCTGGCCAACTAGTAGCTCATAAATACAGCCGAGAGAAAGAGATGGCAAGGTAAGATAACGAAGGCACTTCTTTTGCGACTTATCTTGAAAATCTCAAGCGTTCGTTGTCAAAGCTGCTTTCACCCTTTTAGAAAACTCACGCCCAACGAACAGGTTCCGAAGAAATGAATTATTTACGAAGAGACGAATCGATGTGCAATATTGACATGAAAGTAGTCATCGCGATAGTGGGACGAAACGTGTCATCAAGGAATGCCATGTAAGTATTGAATAACACACAACTAGGCCCGTGCGTACGCTAATGTCTCCAACACAAACGTTTAAGGATTATTGAATAAAAAATACATGCAAGAAGTTTCCTTCAACTGTAGTTATGACAGGAAAGTACTAGTCCCTGTAAAGTTGACAATTATCAGTTAGAAGTTAAGGTGTTCGTATCAGTATTATTATTGTTACCTTTTTGTTAACCTTATTGTTTAATGTAATGATGACACACACGTAATGGAATGTGAAAAATGTTTACAGACATACTTCACGTGGGACAAATGATGAAGTTTAGCATTTTCTTCAATCAAAAAAAAAAAATGATCCATATTTTCATTAATCAAGGTAAAGTAATGGACATACCTTGATGTTTAGTACACTAGAGTATGGGTTATTAATGTATGGTGGGGTTACTTTGAAGATTGAATTGGACTTTATAAATAATATCAGAAAAAAAACATTGAGTATGAATTTATAAAGCCTAACAAACGTGCCATAAATAACTAATACTATAAATATCCTTTGTGATGTGTGGATACAAAACAGTTGTACCAAACGCTCTTCCATATTAACAACTCACAGCACCAGCAAGGATGATCGGAATGGCCGAAAGTAATGGAAACGATTTGGGCACTATTCACTACTATTATAACATAAATAAAAATAATAAAATAAATTCATGGCAAGTACCCCATGAAGAAGGCCACCATAGGTTGCTATAGTTGGTAGGTGATCGGCACTAACCGTTCCTCTCAACCTTAAATGCGAGATTCTTAATATATATAATATTCACTACTTTTTTATTCAAGTAGCCAATGATTAAATTAGTCTCAAGAGATGTTGCGTTAGATCCAACCAGGCCCATCTCCCAAAGAAAAACCCCTTGGGGGCAAGAAGAGGGTCGAACCCGGTTGTCCTTCCGCAGTAGGAAATGCACATGCTCACCACATGACCACGGATGCACACGGGACCTCAAGTTATACAATATATTGGGCAAACAGGTTGAAATATCATTCGCTCAATCACAAGCATAAACCAGCAATAAGATCCCGATATATTATAGACATAGAAAATGTTACATAAAGACGCGAACATACTGTGGTGAACTCTACCTGAATGCCATATCCTTAGGCGATTGTAGAGAAAGAGAGAGGGTTGTGAAGTAACCGTAACGACAAATAAAAAAAATCTCCAAAAACCACAAAACTACTTGCGAAGCATAACCATCTCAGTATAAGGTAAGAGCTTATTACAGGCAATGATCTAATAAGGAGATCAAAAGAGGTGTAGGTACGAGATGGAGTGTGACCGCAGGAGCAATGACCGGGAGGGCCATTAGGGATGATAACAGGGTAGTAGGTGGCCGGCCTGTGGTTGGGCCTGGATCACGCCTCAGCCGGAGAGGGAAAAACATCAAGGACCAGGCAAGACGCAGAGAGGTCCTTAAGGACATGCATTAATCCTCAAGGAGGAGATGTTTACCCAGAGGGTCCTCATTAGAGTCACTAATTGCCGAGCTCGACCGGCGGGCAAGTCAGCCATCAGCTAGTCATCAGGGCGCACTCCTCAGCCAGTCGTCAGCGAATTAATCATCGCAGCTTTTTTGGTCCTTTGTCTTAATAACAGTCACCGGCCAAGAGGTACTAGTCTGTAGTAATGTCTTCGGAGTTCTTTATTGTGCTATAATTACAATCTGCCTTTTATAAGTCAATAATAATACAGATAAATGATCACATTCATACCATATTTACAGTTCATCATTCACTCGCTCATTCATTCAATACTTACAGAGAGCCCAGAGACCTCCCAAATCCACATGCGAAGAGAAAGCGGAGTCTTGGGAAGTCCCCCACGCTCCTCCGTCAGCCGCGTCACCGGGTACTAGCCAATGGAGGCTGACCAAGAGCGCGAGATCTTCAGAGTTAGGCACAATATTTCAATTAGAAAACACCATATTCTAGAACTACTTGTACTGACTAGAAACTACTTTATAAAGTAATTGACTTTATAAAGGTCTGAGAATGATTTTATGTAATTCCTTAGATCATTCAGCCGAGATAACAAAAACAGAGAAGCCTTCATTAAAAATAGTAAACTAATTTGAAGTTGTTTTTCGTGAATGTTATCAAACTGTAAGTTCATAATTATCAATGAAAGGTAGGTATGAATAAATCTTAAAATTTATTTTTGGACAACGTTGCCAAATGCTTAGCAATTTGATTGAATATGCATCATATTCTGTGATAGGTTATACTATAGGAATTTTGCTCCCATGCTTTCTTAGACCATCTCACTTAAGGAAATGTTTTTATTATATTTTGAAACACGCTGCACAATAGTTTATATGCAAGAACCTGCATCGGCCAATTCCAAAATTTATCAAAGGTCCCAAGACATCAGCCCGAAGTTGCTTTTTGAACATCTTGTGCCGAAATGTTTTTTTTCCTCCCGGTCCAACAAAACGGACCAACGGAGGAGGCAGCGGAAAGAGATGACGAGTCAGGGTCGTTAAATCGGTAGCGATTCGTTCCTGGCGAGTGGACGGTACGGCACCATTGACTGTGATCTGCTGTCGATTATCCACGCCGGTCCGCCTACCTCCTTGGCGGTCCCACAAAGAGAGTCCTGTCTTCACCCATCTTTAGCGGCCAGGGGTGGACAGAAAGGGGATCCCAGTTCCCGGGGGATCCACCTGTGATTGTGGGTGGTCGTCAGGGATACTTCTATTTGTTACTCTTCGATTCTTGGAAGTGGTTTGAAGTCAGTAAAGATCAAAGGACTGGACACAGCTATAATTGTGTATATACTGTTATGGGGTATCTAGGGGGAATTCACAAATAACACATATCTAGGTTGTAAGTTTACATGTATATATTTTATTATCTGCTAAATACGTAAAGAATTTATGTTTATGTGAATCGAATAAAGTTCATACTACCTATGTACTTATGTAAAAAAAAAAAATCGAACTATTCCCATAATATTCTTCTTAAAACGTCCTAAAGTAATAGATAAAACACTAACACTAATTTTTCATCAGGCTTATGATTGTATCCCCTCATAAAGTCAACCAAGCATGAAGCTAAAAACTCTCTCCTCCCTTCTCTTCGTTTTCTATTTCTACTCTTAGCTGAACGCCAGACTCTAGCTCCTATAGGAAATGTGTAATGATGGTTTAATTTCAAATCAACCAGTTTATGCTTAATCCTACCTTCCATCACGTAAGATGCCTCTAATGTATCTATAACTATTGAATGTGCCATCTCATCATGAGGTCCATTGGAGCACATCACTCTCGAGACTACCATCAAGTTTGCTGTGGCTCTACTGTATTTCTATTTACACGAAAATTTATTATAAAGTTTTAACAACAAGTTACAAACGTAAACTGTGTGAAGCTAGGACATGTTATGTAATGTAAACTATGTACAAAGGCTTGAAATGTATCGAGTGGTTATCTATTCAGTTGGTAACACGTTTATTACAATGCTGTTTACAGCAGTTTGAGCTATGGTAGATCAATTCGAGAATAAACGACCAAGTATCAAATCTTATATTTTCGGAAAGTTCACAAATCGAATTGCATAACACCAAACTATAGATAAACAATAATATATAATCCATCCTTAGATGATCAATGGGCAGGTTTAGTTCTAAGTTATATAGCCGAAGAGAATCCAATTACGCCCGTCCCATTGACCATATTGTGGCTCCGACCGGACAGTCATGCCGACTGGCCGCTGGTCAGTAACACTCAGATGGGGGCAACAGTCACTTCTCCTAATTGTACTTTCCTCTCTCTTCATAAATACTCATCTCTACTGCTTCCTCAATTGGAATCGCTTTAATGCATCACTATTGCTCTAGCTTTTGTAGACAATAATACTGACTTCGAAATAAATTGCCTGCATAGAAATGAAGACCTGAGGGTATATTATAAATAATATTTTGTTAAGAACCTCGAAATAACAAGATAGGACGTTGACAAAAAAAATTAGCAGAGGTGTGATATTACGGGGTAGAGCCCAAGAAAGTTCAGAAGTGATTTTCCTGTTTATGAAAAAAATTAAGCGACGGACCGCCCCAGGGGAAATTAAGGTCAGCTCAAGTCGGATGACTGATGCCCGCGACATTAAGGCAGTCTCTGATAAATATTCTGTTGACGAAAAGGGATCGCTCATCTTGGGCCACCTACACGGGAAACTTTGAAAACATCTTCATTTATTCATTTTATTAACAAGAGCGATGTGGTGGTACAGCCACTAAAACTACATTGTATTGTTAATAGCCCGCTTTCTTTGTCTCAATTAAATTTTTCAAATTTCAGAATTCAACATGGGGTACTTTGGGAGATTAGCCTCTGTGAGAGACACCCTTACGTACCATCCAACAATCACTAGTCACACAGAGCGTGTTAGATCCGAGGTACTGGGAGGATTTGGACTTTTCCATGTGGACAATTTAAACATTGGTGGACTGTACTGATGTATGTAAGTTAGGTTGCCTACCTCGTGACCTATAAAACACTACCCATAACCAGAGGTTGGGACTGGGGTGCCTCCTGTGAGCTTTGCTGCTCACCCTTCTACTGTATCTCCCAAAATGTGTTTAAATATACAAACAACGGCTTTGATGACCTGAGGGTTTGACGTCAAACTTAAACCAAGATGTTTCAGGACCAGGAACTTTCAACGAAACCTTATTTCTGCAATAATGTGGTTAAAGCAAAAGATATGTCAAAGAGGATTTCAAATCATCTCCACATATATTGAATATATACGAGGTTTGATCAAAAAGTAACGAGAATTTTGGTTTACCTTAAAAATATTTTATTTATTCTTCAATAGCAATTTTGTAGCATTCAAAGTAATCCCCTTTAGATATAATACACTTGTGCCAGCGCTTTTTCCAATCTTCTACGCACTTTTCAAACTCACTTTTCTATATAGCTCTTAGCTTCAAGACAAAAAGCAGGGCGCCATGTCCGGCGAATACGGTGTCTGAAGTAACACAACAGCGTTGTTTTTTGCTAAAAAATTACGAACAATCAGTGTGGTGTGAGCGGGAGCGTTATCGTGATGCAATTTCCACGAATTGTTTTGCCACAATTGCAGTCGATTTCATCGGATCGCTTCATGTAAACAGCGCATTACTTCCAAGTAATATATATTATTGACCGCACGACCTTCTGGCAGGAACCCATGATGGACTACGCCATTGAAATAAAAAAAAACAGCAATTATAAAATTCTCGTTACTTTTTGACCAAACCTCGTATATTGAAAAGTATATTAACCCCGATGGGTGAGCATGGAAAAGAGATATTTAGTACGGGAAAGCTAAATGAGCGCTAAACTAATAAAAGTTAAAAGATCGCCGGTAGAGAGAGATGGGTGATTCAGTGGGCAGCTATACGTGAATAACAATCAACCGTAATAAGGTAGGGTGTGCTATTCGAATCACGTAGGGCAAGGGCTTGGAGGTGTGTGCCTGGGCTTACCGGCCCAGCAGATGACTAACCGGAGGCGGCTATTTATCCTGCAGACATACCTGCCCTTGTAAGGCCTCGTCCTGCAGAAGTTCTGACTATGAGTGGTTGAATAAAAGTGGCTAACACTGACCAGAAGTATTAGTAATACAGAAACCCCTTACACACCCCTTTATAAACATCTTATGTATAACTAAATGGTTATAACTATTATTATAACTAAAAGACAGTATTCTGAGCTTTTGAGGATGACAGGTACAGACTGTTAAAAGTCCTTGTGAATAAGAAATAAAAAACTTTTAGGACGACAGAAGAAGACATTATTTACGTTAACACTTGTATCAATAAAAAAAAAAGTATTATTAAGCAATAATAAACCATTGATGGAATAATGGACGTCGACTTGGAATCGTTTTCACGATATTCTATGGTGAACCAGAATACAATTATCCGAAATAATCAACAATTGAAAGGCGGCAATTACCTCGCGAAATGGGCCCCTTGAGAAATCATATAGAAGTCCAAGTCGATATAACGGGAGATTATAACTCGAACATCTCATTTGGTAGTCATCAATTTTGACGTAATCGCTAAAGTTCATATGTATTGGTTTTATCCAATAATCCCATGAAATTGTTAAAAAAATATTGAACTATCGGGCAAAACTTTAAATTTAAAAGGCCTATTCATTGTGCAGGATTTAAGGCCTAATCTGTGAATATATCCTAAAGGTCCACAAAAAGAGAAAAACACGGCTCCGGTAGTCTCAAATCCATCACCAAAAATAGAAAAAACGTATTGGGAATCCCACCCCAAAGAGCACAGGGAGGTTTAGCCAGTTCAGGATTTCGCTCTAACTGTAAAGTTTTTTTCCTAACCCAGTGAAAGCTTAATAGAAATCTCGCCTTCCTAGGGCTATATTCCCAGCTCCGGGGTAAACCAGCTACTAAACAAGTTCACATTAAATACAGTTTACAAGGTCAAACATTTAATTTTCGTTTTTGAATCGACGTCTCTGGATGGATTTTAGAATAGTGCTTTCAAGGCTATTTATTATCCTGGTCTAGTCGTTGGTTTCTTGTTCCTTACATTTGATCTGTTGCTTAACCGAATCCATCAGTGATTATTTCAAAATGCGTAGCGAAGGTTTCGGATGGATTTATTGACGATGGTCTAATATATAGACGAGTGCTTGTTTTCGTTTTAAACTAATTCTCCGCTTGGTAAAAATGTAAACAAAATAGACACTTCCCCAAATTTAACAAGGCTTAAGATTAGTTACAGGGTTAACACAAAAATGGCATGTACAGAAAATTAAATTAGCAATAAAGAGTTTAGAACTACATACTCGCAGCTTCTATTAAGTTCCATTGACTCGGATTACAGACTTTAGCCCAGGCAGGGATTCCAAGTTATCAGAAACGCCGATATCGATCGGAGCAGACTGCAGGAGGACCGAGGGAGGCAAGAAGAGAAGAAGAAGCACTTGATGTGTTCAGCACACATGAGTGGGCGTTCACGGAGCTCATTAATTTTTTTTTATTTCCCCGTAGCTGGAGGAACATTCCCTTAAGGGTTGAACAGACCCCTTCCCGCAGTCCTCGTGAAGATACGTAACACTAATTAAATGATTTTTTTTTTTCGGTTTCTTATTCTTCTTTCATCGAGGGTATGTGTTTAAATTGCGTTTTGGGACAAAAAGTTTCAAGGGTGTTTCGTCATTGTGGTCCTAACAATTTTAAAGAAATAATTTTACAGAGACTTTGGTTTTGGAGGGGAGAGCATAGCTACTAAGTGGAGAAAACAATTAAACGGGATCACCCCATACAATACTAAAATAGTTCTCTTGTCAACAGAAAAATACTGTCAAGACTCGGAATCTAACAAAACTGGCAAAAATAGAACTAAAATAGTGTGTGCATGAACAGAGAATAAGAATCAAAATCTAATATCTGGTTGTGGGTTGTACATTTAATAAATAAAAGATAGATTTTGTCTATTGACAGAATAATATGCCTTCGCCAAAGAGCTTTTAGGAATTACATTACTACCCACAGTGGGTACACCATAAGAAACCGCTTAAGGAACCAAAGGTTTCTGACATCATGATGTAAGATGTTGAACCTCGGAGAAAATGACGTTCTTTATCATAAGGAGAAATATTACATAAGGAGGATGACAAAGATAATACAATTCTAGGGCACCCATTGTGAAAAAAACAAATGATAAATCTTAGCACTAATGAATAGAAATTAAGTATTCCTTCTGAATAAAGTAGAAATTAAATTAGGCAATATAAAGCAGCTTTACTGGACAAATTAAAAGTCGTATCCTGTAAGCGATGTATCCTTAATTGGTTAAACAGCACCAAAACGACCAGAGTACTATTTCCATCTATGGAGAGGTAGTCTTCTGCTATCCGATTCAGGGATGTTGAAGCCAAAGTTAGTCCAGCTTTAAGCAGATAAATTGGGATGTATCTCTCAAATGAGTAAACAAAACAATACATTATTTTTCTCCGTATTTACTATAGTGGTTTTGGCTGAAACGACTTTGTCACGTGCCACCAGAAGAAACCAGTGGGTGACTGATCCTAAGATCCAGGAAAAAAAAGGGGAGTGATCCTCCACCGGCAATCTTGGCGGATCAAAGAGTCTCCCCAGAAGGAAGTGGGGTGGAGTTAAAGGATTTGTTCCCAAACAAAGATGGACAGACGTTAATTGTTTCCAGGAGATGGGAATCCGCCCTGTCTCGCTGTCCTGGAGTCCCTACTTTGTTCCGTGTTGTTCACCACTCTCTGATGCACTGTCTCATAAAAGTATCGGAAATAAACAAGAGAAAAAACAAGTAATATGAGTGGAATACCGACAAAGGATGAGGTTTGTAACACTCCGCGGATAGGATTGTTTTTATTCTTTTTGTTTTGTAACATAAAGGATCGTTCAGTAGGCATGCTTAGAATTAAGAGGAATCGTGATGTTATAATGAAAAAAAGTAATTTCATACAACACGACCAATCATTCTCTATAATTTTCACAGGGAATTCTCACTTCATCTTCACACCTGGTTTAAAAGGAACCAAAATAGCCACTGCACAGGCTCACCTTGACTATCCATTTGTACCCGGCGGGCTGCTATCCATTAGCAAATAGCCAAGGACCAATGGCGAAGAGATTTCCTAGGGTGTAATCCCTGGGGTGAGTGATGGCCTCGCGGAGAGCGCGACACTCGCAATTGTTTGTTCTGACTGTCAGCCCTGACAGACGGACGGACAAAACTAATGGCGGTCCGGGGGTCTAAGGTTCAACTCCTAACGACTCAGCCACGTCTCTTCCGATGGAGTCGATTCATTCTAATATATAAATAACCGTTTACCATAAATAAGGCAATAATTATATTGATGGTCTGTTCCTAGAGGGGCCATTAGGGGATAGTTAATGGAAACACGGATCACTTTTTTTTATTACTTTAACATTGGTAAATTAATCTATACGGAAAGTCTTCAAGGTTGTGTCAATTAAAATGTTCTACGTGTCTCAAAAGGAAAACATACCTTTTTTTATATTAATAAAATCATTATGGATATAGTAGAAAAGAATTTGGATTTTTTGAGTTGTTTTATTTGATATGGAATTCAATTAGTTCCCAATTTTATCAGTACTTATTTATGTGTGTATGATCTACTGTAGGTGATAGAGTGCCAATCAAAACATAAAAAGCCACTTTTTCTAATTCTTATCAATTTAAAGGTTAGCATAGAAGTACAATTTATTAAATAAAATAACTATTTCAGTGATAACTAGTTTTTGAATAATAATTTAATTAATATTTTGGAAAATTAAATGGTTAGGTGAACTGGATTTGGCTGCAGTTCTCATCTGGAAGGAATCACTGTAGTTTCTATTTGCTCAATTAATTAACGTTTATATAAATATGTATGTGTATGTATGTATATATTTATGAATATATATTTATATAAACGTAGTCATTAATTGAGGAAATAGAAACTACAGTGATTACTTCCGGATGAGAACCGCAGCCAAATCCAGTTCACCTAACCATTTGACATTATTATATAATAATAATAACTGTTGGATAAACTTGTAATTTAGTGGTAACTAGCTCATATCAACTAATTTTCAGTAAAAATAAGTATCAAGTCTATCAGTATACAAACCACACTGGTGAAGTATTGATCTGTTAGCGAACTATACGTGCTTGCACTACTCACTGAGCACACGATAGTTGGGGTGGCTGTTCCCTCCCTCACAGCATTACAAACCTCGTCAAACACAACAACAGCTAATTCAATGGAATAGCAAACAGAAAGATATTCAATGTGTGCCTCATGACTCAGTTTAGAACATTTTTTTCTCCGATGTAATCTGGCGCAGTATAGAAATTGATACATACGAGAGCCACTGGGTGATAAGGGAGCCGACGAGAGAAAGCTATTGGGAAGATTATGATAACGACGGCCCGAGATGCTGATATCAATATCTGCGGAGTTACTAAGAGGAGGGAAGTAGGTCCTGTCAATGGGGCCGGTATCAACAGGAGATAAGGTAGCCAATTTAACCGCGGGCTCGCTCAAGGCAGGAGTTGGCCCAGATAAAGGCGGGGGTGTGGGCCTAAGTTTGGCGGGAACGATAGCGGATAGTGCTCAAACCGAAGCACTCCTGTCGGCAGAAAAGGGTTTCTGTTCGGCTGATAACAGGATCAGCTGAGGCTCAAGTAGCCAGTAGCAGGAGCTGATAGCAGGATTTGCAAGTAGTAAAATAACTCTCCTGCGAGAGGATATTAATATTGGCAACTTTGCCTGTGAGAGGAACTAACCTAATGGAGTAATGGAGTGGCCGATTGCCGCAGCAATCAGGAATAGACAACGATTTAGTTGTCTTCTTCGTGATGGATGAGGGGTCACCAAACCAATTGGTGAATACTATGGGTTAGGATTGATGTGCCTCACCTAACGGCATCTGATCATCATTACTGTTGGAGAAACCGCAGTGTGAAGCCATCTCCAAAGCTGCAAGTCTTGGCGATAAAGAGAGCGTTCACATATATGACACACAAGTGTGTGATAAATGATGTGGAAACGCAAACGGACTGTAAAAAACATAATTTACGAACTTCCAGACTCCGAGTATTTTGCTTATACGAATGCGTAGTGAAAATTGGTAAAACAAATCATTACACATAGTCGTATAATGTTTGTACAATTGTTTCTTTATTCGACCTGGTCGTTTCATTTACTTGAAAATAATTTGCCTAGTATATTAACCAGTTGCTAGGAAATTTCAACACCTGGTAAATTTGAATTCATCGATACCCGGATTTCTGTTCATCGTAAAACGAAACCTTTTATCATTTTCCCACCAGTTATTATTAAACGAACCAGGACTGTAATTCTTAAATCATAATTGAATAAATGCTTAGATATCCAGTGAAAACATACAAGGGCGTCTCCTAAACTTAAACCCTCAGGCCATTTATCGTTCTATGGATCCACCCATCAACTAATTGGGATTTACAATATGACGGCCTATATTTTTTTGTACTCTCCAGCCTGGTATTAATTACTGCCTGCCAAAGGTGGCTGGTGAGCCGGCTGGAAATTGATTCAAACTAGTACCCTTCAGATAAGGGGGGGGGGTCACTTACGCAGTCCCCACCAGCAGCCTGGGGAAGGGAGAAGGTAGCCTAATGAGAGGGCAAACAAAAACTGCGGGAGGAGGGGAATAAAAAGCTGGATGAGGGATACAGTGCTCTATAAGAACTGGTGAAGAGGTCTTCTCCATTCCATTAATTACACCCTCTACAGTAGGGTTTTAGGAATGGATCCTACGGATCAGCAACCCTGTATCTTTCATTGTGTCCTGTCTATAGACCCTTGTTGTACAATAGATATCAGCTCATTAACTCACTATATACACTTGATCCATACTTGATAAAGAGGAGTATCACTATACACAAAGAGGTACGTTATAAAACGTATATAACGAGCCTATTATCACCGGCCGACGAGCCTATCATAGAAATAAAGCATTAGCGATTGCTGAAAATTGAACATTACATTCTGTAGCTCTGTGCCTCATTGCTTGTTTTTACTGCTAGAAAATAAAATAGACGAAATAAACAATTCCAAAGGCAAAGTGATAATACTTTTTGACGCCAAGCGATGGAAATATCTTGGAAGAGTGGACGGAGGATCGAGAAGAGACCGGGTAAAAAATGTCGAACTTCGATTTGAGATCTGGAAAAGACATAATTGCTTTTGAGAGGAAAACATAAAATTACAGCGCTGATGTTTTATCACAGTGTCGCAGTAATGCCAAAAATACATAAAATTAATAAAAAAAATCTTATCTAACGAATAATTAACTAAAGAATGTTATGATTATGGTTTGTTTTTTTGGACGACGATATTAGTTGTGACAAAACAAAAATTTTTGGAGTAGCTCACACTTAATACAAAACCATACATTTTGGCGATAATTGAATAGAAAAGGTCCTAGATATTTTATAATAGGTGTTGTATGTATATCGCAAGAATTTCATATTGAAATACATAATATTCAAATTTTCTATGTATAAATTTTTTTTTTTTTTAAATATGATAATATTATATAAAGTAAATCATTACCCATAACACTATTATAATTCATTTTTGGGGAAGAGACCATTTGAGTTTTCTGTTGAGTTCCCAGTTTGAGTCCAAACGCTGCAAGTATATTTTTCTTGGGTTTATAATTAATAATAATAGTAGGATTCATGTCACAAGGATATTGATTACATTATAGAAAACAAGTATATCCGACGATTGAAGAAAAATACATTTTTTGTGAAGTCAGATAAATAAATAAAATAAAATACTCCTAACTAATATTAGTTTCGTAATATCTAGAGTTAGTGTCATTAAGTACTGAGGTGATAAAATTAGAGAAAACAGTTAAATAAAGTAATGGCTCTTATGTAGCCGTTTTAAGTATCATGATAAACATATCTCCTATAATATGAACATTCCTGTGGTGATAACGAAACAGAAACAATGTAATGTAACTGTCATGCTTACATTACAGATGAGGTGAGGCTCTCCTTACATAGTGACCAGGTGGTAGGCAGTAGCAGCGAGCACAGGCCATATGTTTATAATATCAGGCGTATGGAGACCGTTGTGTCCATCTGATGGCCAGCTCATCCATCATTATTGCATCCCATCTCTCAATCTTGAAAAATTTCAGACATGCTCAAAGAGGCTATGTGAAGTGCTCCTAGCAAACTTGGATGGAACGCTGTTACATTCAGTAAGTAGAAATTGCTTAAAAAAATGTTTGTGTTATGACAGTTTCAAACCTATAGAACAAATAGTACTTTTAAAAAATTGTTGTTTAATACACACTAAATGCTCTTTAAAACCCTTCGCTTACTTCAATAAGTAATTTGATTTCTGAAATCTTCCGGCTGGGCGATTCATTGGTCAAGTGGCTAGTAAGAAGCCAATGTAAGTTTGAACATAGGTTCTAAGCGGTTCGACCAAATAGCCCAACAGCTGCGGGATTAACTTGGACCTAACTCACTTTATAAGACAATAAGGACATTTTTTTCGATATCCAGAACTCCAAGCTGACCCCCCCCCCTTTCCCTTGGAGGAATGGAGTTACACACAACTCGAGGGGATAAAACTTTGCCCATCTAAGGGGCACTTCACGTCCTTTCCGTGGAGCTTCCGATACTAAATAATAATTGTCAAATTAGAAGTTTTGGAAGTGTTATAATTTTTTTTTCTGAAAGATTCAAAGAGGCTTTCGTAATTGGAGTACAATGTTTGAAAGGTGGAACCAAGTGTTCGTTATGCACGACAACAAACGTTTCGATTCTACTTAGAAATAGCCAATTGGAAATTTTCTCAACGATTATTTTGACACAATATCATTTAAACTTTTTCTGTTATTTAAAAAATATTTGTCATCCCTTGATCAAACTTTAGATCTTTTCCGCGGATAGGTTGCATACGGGTTATGTTGAACGGAATGTGTAAACGAATTCAATTATGATTAGAAGCATAATTCTATGTTTTTAAAAATATGCTTAGCAAATATTATCATGATAGAAAATTGACGAGATAATTAGATCAGCTAATCGTATTTACCAGTAATTACAATTTATTTAGTATTTTATAACATAAATATAGCCTTAATATGCTCATTATTTCGCACTTGTATGTCGGTATATAAATTTAAGTAAATTTACGATGTAGTGAAATTGTCACCACGTTTGATAGTCAGAAACTGTAAAATATATACTTTACAATAAACGAGTTTTTCTTGATTTCACTAAATTGGAACATGTACTCTTATTTATGAGAAATGTTTGTTATGTTTCTATTAAAACCAAATGATTTTAAATATTTTCTAAGTTATTCTTGAAAAAAAAAATACAAACACTAGATACTTATACCTGTTATTTAAAAATGAAAAAAATAACACCTTTTAAAAGGCAAAGTTGCAAAGGTATTTTCTAAGCATTCTGAATCAACTTGCACTATTAATGAAATGTACTTAATATAAGTGAGATGTATACATATGTATATGATTATGTATATAAGTATAGAACAAACTCGATTATCCGGGGTATTTCCAAATAGTCAAAAATCACGTTTTCATAGCCCAAAATTGATGTAAATAAACAACAAATAACAATTTCGTGTGTAAAGAGAATATCTTCTTTGCATCACAAGTAGGCCAAGAGATATTAATCACAAATGTAATTCTTTATGAGAATTAGAAAGGTCAGTGTATAAATATAAATTGAACGTATATCCACCATGACGGTTTATTCTTTGGAAAAAGTGTAAGTCCTCTCCAATATAAACATTAAAAGGACGGGGGACAGACTTGGTGCCTGCAGCCGGTGTTGTCTCCCGGGGGAGTCTAAAACCTTCCTTCCCGGTGACAAGGTAATCTTTCCTCGTGTCACTTCTATAAAAGCAACGGATGGGGTCGCTACCGGCTGGATATATAGAGCCCAGAAGGAGAAGAAGAAATCCCCAATAAAGTACATTATACCAATCCCCGAATGGCATTCCTAGCAGCCGCAGGTTTATTCGGAGCCAAAACATTCCAAATCAAATCCCAGTCGTATCATTTGTATCACTCTGTAAGCTTTTTTTTTTTTTTTTTTATTATGAGGATGGCCTTAATATTAGATAATCAACAACCTTTTTGTTTTTTTAAGATACAAAACAAATGTACCGGACATTTATTATAAAGTAAGTTTTGTTTATACAATTTAGGCACAGTAATTGGTTAAAGTACACAAAAACTATATTACAACTTTATAATATATAACATAAAAATACATATTCGATTATATGTCAGCAAATCAAATTAATTTGGTAAATGAAAGATAATCAAATTTATTAATAGAAAACGTGCCTGCATCAGGTATGACAATTGCAAAATGTTGGGTGTCTAGCTCATATTTGAGAGTTATTCAAATTAAATAAAATGTAAGACGGTCATAATTCATACTAAACACTGTAATTATTTAGCCCAAAATTTTCTCCTCGTAATTAATTTTTTTTTTAATTTTAAACCTATAAAAGACCATTAAAATCTGTTCTAGAAGAGTAATAGATAATTGTGATGAAAGATCGCATTCATACTATACTTACAAATATGAATTGACTCTTCCATTCATACCGAAATTGCAATATATTTTCATATCCCAGTAATCCCCCAATTCAACCACAGTATTGTATGTATCCTTCCTAGCTTTGGAGAGATGTAAATGTTTTCCTTAAACAGTACTCCATCAGGAAATGGAGCATTTTCAACAAAAAACATTTCGTTAAAAAATTCATTCTCTAATGTTGTCGTTTTATTTAAAAAAAAAAAATAAATAAATAGAATTTTATATCTGACAGAAACCTTTACCAAGAACTTTACCTCGCAATATTAAAGATTACAATATGCTCATAAGAAATAATATCCTTGAATAAGATTTTATAATGATCAAATATCCGAATCCCCATTAACAAAAAAAAATTATAGCACTTTTTCTCGATCCTGAGCCCGCCATTTGAACAATAAGTAGTCGACATAAAAGCCTAAGGCGCTAATGGGGCATGAGGACAGATAGAATCTCCCCTTTTTTCGCTGAACAGTTTAAACATAGAACATTACCCCTCTCTCTTCTTAATTCAGTATTTCCTCGACCCAGCTCGTTCTTAGTTTTTTTATTCCTTGAGGGCATAGATTTGGCTATTTCATTTTAAGAAAGGTCACTAGGATGCCTATTACTGAAATGGGCTCCCCAGTTTATAGGCCTACAGGTTTCGAGATAATTTTTAGAGGCAAACCAGCGCTTGGACTAAAAAGTCCGGCCGAGCCGAAATCTGTTCCAGACTACAAACGAAATGGAAAGGAAATGACTAACAGCTGGAGCGATTCGTTCTCCAGCTCGCTCGAGGCTATCCGGCCCCAGTACAATGGCACGCACCCTATCAATGGCCAAATTGAATTACAAAGAGGGGAGGGTACAGGGAGCCTACACCTGCCCATTGTCGTAGTCGGCTATATAATCGATATGTTTTATAGGAGGCCGACGATCATAACTCAGTAAGACGTCAACGGTAAGGAAAGGGGAGCGTTATGTCTGCATCTCATTAGCGATCAACGGTGAACACCGAACGGACTGAGAGACAGCGCGGTTCCGAACAGAAATCCACCTGGAAGCCGCCTAGCCTCGTGAATGCCACGTCCTGTAACTCCTACGTCAACGCCTTCAAGGGGAATACATATATTTAATCGTTATGCAAGAGAGTGCTACTGTTCCGGCAGAGCAGGTTTCGAAACCTCATACAAAAAAATTAGTAATTATGAATTCATGATTGTAATCAATTTTCGTTATTACTGGTTGAGGGAGAACGTAAAAAGACTAAATGTCGCCAACCTCCACACTGCAAGGAAAACACTCAGGAATACTGATCGTTTGTACAGGTGCCATCTAATTAGGTTGTGGATGACGGCCTAAACAGGTTGTTGCTCTACGCCTAACTATGAATCTCATTAAGGCATAATTAGGACGTATTAAATACAAATGTTTGATCCATGTACCTGAACATTCAGCGTATAGTGTTCATATCTCCAAAGGTACCTCCAGCTGTGACGGAAGACTTTATCATTGCGATACAGCTAGATCTTTATTGATTTTTCTTTATTACATTGAAGAAATTAAATTGCATTTTTCAGACATATATAACTGGAATAAAAACCGAGACAATATCCATGTGGCGGATTCCACATGAGTTTCTTAAATACCTTTTAAACGGTAGTGAAAACACAACTCGGTTCAATTTTGCGCGTTAAATTATCTTAGTCTGAGAAAACGTACTAAAACTATTCGGATGGCTACTAAATAAGAGGTATCTATTATTAGTTATTCATTTTTACATTACCTTATTTTATAGGTTATTAATGTGGTTTGCATAGGGAAAACGCATTACCGTACCTAACACAGCGTGATCCGAGGTGCATATTAGTTACCTGCCTAAATGTAAAGGGAGAGGTATGTTAATATAACGACATTTTGCAGATCCCATCGAAAACAAATGAAAAGAACAGCCCACCAGAACTAAATGTAAAGGATTTCCTTTGTGGCAAGTCCTGGACCGTGAAGGTAATTGCTAAGTTATTGCCACCCTAAGGAATATCCCACGGAAGCAGTATAGTTGTTGTTCGGCAGGAATCAGCCCCCCACCGTGCCAAGACCTGCCAAAAATTAGACTGATGGGATCGCAATGTTAACAAGAGCAGATATAATGCCGGCACTGTATAGATTTAGGGAGGGAGCATTCATCATACTCCTAAGACGGGATGGTGACGCCAGGCATTAGTCTTCCAGGAAGATCCAGTGCAGTTTCTTTTATTGGGAGGGTCGGATGTAGTGGAAGAGACAAACAGGAGGAGGAGTTAACGGTCCAGCGGTCTTGGAGGGGACCAGAGGAAGTTTAGTCATAAGAAAGGTCCACAGCACATCGGGTCCAATGATGATCACTGAGGATCAAACATTCTCGTGCAACATGTTCTCGACGAAGAGCGGACATCTTCTTTATGCACCTTCGGCGACTCTTCCCCATTGATTTATTTGCGATCTCCCTTTATGGTATAGACATACATCCTGAAGAAAAATTTACGAGGGCTTATAATGCAATAGCACTGCTTTGAATAACATCAAAACGGATTTGTTTTCATTCAACATTTCAGTGGACAAAATATAATGCCTACCAGCTTATAAATAAGGCAGCTTTATGCCATTGAATTTAAAAAATGAAAGGTTATTTAGGAACTCATCGTGAAAATACAGCTTTACAGAGGCCTCTTGAAAAGAAGAAAAAGGTGAAAAATGAAGTATTGAAAAGATACAAATCATCGATATACTTGACGGGTAATAAGCCCTGAAGATCATCTTTTAAATGAACGTCATGAACTAGGGTATTCTCGGTGAAATCACCGATACGAATCCAGGAAAAAAAATACAATTTAATTAATCCCCGTTAACAAAAAAAAAAACATGATATAAAAGCGCAAAAGAAACTAACTAGGAAGGGCTAGAGAAAAGGGGGAAAATATGAACTTATAATATGGCGGTGTGTTGAGAAGATTGCGAGGGGCTGGCTGAGGTGGCGTGCTCGGACCAGCACGCCATAACCTGCCAGTCAAAGGGAGAGCAAATCCTATTAGAATGGTTTTCCTCACGGCATCCATTCCTAGGAGCTAGTCCAGCCCGTTCATTACATCGAGAAAAATGGCGAAATTCCCGAAACTCCGTGTTAAGGCGGAGAAATGGATTCAGCTGATTCAGGAAAAACGATATATAAAATACACGACTAAATTACGCGTGAAACCGTGATTGTTATGTCTATAGTCAAATAAAAGAATCGAATGTTAAATGATAGAAGCAACATGGAGGATAAACTTTAAACAGGCCTAAATCTTCTTTTCACTTGCAATTGCCTGAGCAAACATAGTCATGTTAAAATTTTCTTTCTATTAATGAGAGCATTCAAATAAAATGATGGACCCATGTACGAGTATACATTAGAATTACTAAAGTTAGTACCATACTTTTGCCGGCTGCTCCTCAGTCCATCAATATTTTTGAGTCCGAAAACTGAGGTCACTTCTATCAAGCTAGAAAACAAAAACAACTCCATGATACTTAATGTAGTGCTAACTGCATTTTCAGAATCATTGAATCGAGAAGATGGTTGCTAAAATGAACAGCCTTTAATGAGGATGTGGACGATGAGTCCAATGTGAACAAAACGATGTTATCAAATTCTTATCGTGTTTATTGTAAAGATGGAAATTAAAAAAAAAAAAAATGTTAAACAGCTTTTATTTGAAGCAGTACAAGAATAATCAAGATAAGACCACATAAAATTATAGACAGTGGTATTTATGTGAGAATAGCGCAGTTTTGTTGAGCGACCATGGATATTCTAGTTTTAAACAATAACGTAGGTCAAAATAACATTCAGATAAAAGTTTTGAACAGAAATTAGTTGATGAAGATCATAATCAATAATAATGAAGAAAATAAATATCAACTCCATAGTTGCTGCATTATGTCTATGAATTCTGTCTATATAGCCCTAGCATTTCCAATTATCGGCATATTGAAGGCTGAGTAAAATGCCAGTCCCATGATTACAGCAGAGGAGAGACAGGAGAGGTTCAGCTGTAATGTGTTCAAAACTTACACCGTCAGTGCAAAGTTAGATTTGCCGAAGTGAGGATTTCTCATTATTCAGGCCTTTCCAAGGAGTGCCCTTCGAAGCTGAGAATCCTATTAAACTTATACAGCTGGCTGGCAAGGCCCAGTTTGAATAGGGCCGGCGAGAACCAACCACCAGAGTGTTCCAATCAGCGTTTTATTACATCGAAACATCTAGAAATTTAGAAGAATAACCTAAAAATAGAGTAATATCACAGCAATGTTAATCGCCAATGATTCGTCACCTTATCTCAACTTTCTTATTATCACCTATAGTTGAAAAGAGATAAAATTATGATAGGGTTAAAGGTAATTATCATCTTACAAAAAGTATATGTCTTATTTGGTACATTAGATGGTTTTATTGGTTTCACATACATACATACAACAGTGGAGGTAAATCAGGTAACCAAAAAATGTCTACTATTGTAAATTTTCTAGCAATACTAGTACATTTAGTAATGAAATTGCTTGCAGAATCTTCTCCAATACGTTCGTTCGTATTATTTGTATGGCGTTACTACCATCAGTTATGAAGCAGAGAGGAAGCACAAGGACAGAGACAGCCATACACGAGTCAGACCGTAGCTGGATGAATGGTCAAAGATGATATTAGTACGAGAGGCAGCCTTCAGTGTGTGTGTGCCTTCCTCCGGGAGACAACAACTTTTAGAGACTTTTCCCAGAGCAGATCATTGGTCGACGGAGCTGTCAGACTCGGGACGGAGAAGGTAAAGTACAATCTCAGGTACGACCAACCTACGCGGACCACTTAACGGTGAAGCCCTGGCAATGAAGATTTTTATCTCGAGGAAATGTCACCGGAAACGCGAGAGACAGTCCTAACGTCGCATAAAACCTGAACTGAAACATAGGTCTAACGAAAATCATTTATTTTATTGCTCGAATGAGAAACCAAAACATTTTACTTTTTGAGAATTTCATTTAGTTTTCCACTAGGCTTACAATCAAATTAATACACTCAAACCGATAAATAATACAAAAAGCCTTCGGAAGAATAGGTGAACTAAAATCAATTTGGTATCAATTAATAAATGTCTATAAGTATGCTTATAGTCAATTTGATTATGTTTATGCTTTTATTAATTATTTTTTTGTTTCATAAAACCTACCATTCCATCATTGAAAACTCTGCTTATGTAGGAGACCTGTAGTGATTAAAATCTAATGGGTGATTGGACGGTATTAATTATAAACCAACAGTGGATTAGGGATGAACTGATTGGAAAATTAAGCATTAATCCGAATAAACCCAACTAGCTGTTGGTTATTTCAGTTAGCAAACAATGCAAATTAGTAATTAACAATCGTAGAGCAGGCAGGCGTTGATCAAGATCCAGGCATTGACTGACGTGCTGTTATCGGTAACCATATATCGTTCATATTGTTTATCGTATATTTGACAGTGTTAACATCAACTCTGCTGAAGGGTGCACTAGATTTAAAATATAATTACATTCGGGAAAATATAAAGTATGTTAACAAAAAATCTTTTTGATGATTTAATTATGACGTTTTAAATAATTACAAAAGAAACAATAATCGAATGTCTTCCACGCATATTATTTATTTCATATAAAATTTTATTTTAGACAATATGAACATTTTATAAAATTGAGAATAATTAATGCTCACCTAACATTTGCAGTATTTATTTAATTCAAATTGCATATGCTTGCATAAGCCGTAACTTAATAACAATCATCCTACATTGTGCTTCCATTACGTTTTCGAAAAGGGAGGGGATTATCTTGGGCCAGGCTAGACCAAAGTGGAGTTAGACAGACTAATGTGTTTTGCTTTGACTAGGGACTGCTTCACGTTTAAGTTTCTCCGTTTAGCTACAAAGGTTACTCCATCCAATTCTGGAGATTTGCCAAGTAATTCACTCAAGAAACAATTAATTCCGAGAAAACAAAGGTACGAACAAGCTTTATAACGCATATGTGTTAGATAATACCCGGTTATTATCAATATTATTTATCTTTTTTACTCCTTTTTACCCCATATGAAGCCCGATCTCGAAGAGAAAGACTTTTTCTATACAATCCCTGTATGTCGTATGTATATATGTGTTTTCTATGATAGTGGATGTAAAAATTATTCAAACGGTCTTAGGTTGTAAAAAGTATATTCCGCAACATATATATGTTCTTCTCCTTATTTTTTTTTTTTACAAGGTTAAAATTCATTAACAAGAAGAACAGGGACAAAAGTCAGGCCCGTTTCGATAACTTCAATGATTTTTCCATCCCAGCTCAGAAGCTATTAAGGGTCTAGAGTTCTGATTTTTTCAAGATGGTACCACCATACAAACATAATACCTAAGCAATTAATGCCTATAAACTGTAAAACAAGCTAACCGACCCCAGGACAGTCCCAAAAATGGAGTTGGGATAAGTTGGGTTATATAGACATTAGTAACATGTCCTACAGACCACTTCTTCCCTCCTAGGCTCAATCCTTGGTTGACTCTCACTACCTTCCTGATTCCATCCGCCTTTTTAGGCATTCCACACCTTATATCCTTCTCATACATCCTTCAAATGGGGGACTCCCCTTAGTGAAAGGCACTCATCAGCCCTAAATAATTTTCCTTTATTTTTCCCACATCCTACTTTTTATAAGTTTGAGAGCTAAGAAAAAAAAAAAAAAAGTCCTACAGACGCAGCTGGTCAACACTTTCAGAAGATTGTCTGAATATAGAATAACTCAACTACTAACATTATTGAGGTAAATAAGAAATTTAAATTCATTAGAATTTATCATTAAAAATTTAGTATTTTATTATGTAGCGTTCTTTTTTTTCTTTCATAGCCCCTTTAAATTTACAGATAATTATTGGGCGATCCTCAGGCGAATATATTTACAAATTATTTTTGACCTGTAGCATCGCTACATTATATACAGGTTTTGTCATTTTATAAAAATTATATAATGATACACATTATACGTGACTGGACTAAACTGACTAATAAAGGAGTTGGGGCTCACTTTTTTTGATATTATGTAGGGTTTATTATTCATTAGTTATACTTCTGATTTAATTTTCAACTAAAGTTGATTCCTTTTTGAGATTAATTAATCACTCCATTATGTCAACTTATATATATATATATATATTAGAGTACGCACTATATATTTGATATATGTAGTAGATGGCTAAAGAGAGTCCATATTGTAATAATAATTAAAGCATGCCACGTCATTTGGCGTTCCGAATAGGGACTTTTTATTAATTTATAGATAGCAGTATGCTACAATATATTTTCATTATTAAAATTTACTTTATAATCAATACAAACATCAATCATAAAAATAAATCATTGATCTGTTTGGGGAAAATGGAGAGGGCAACAATGTTTATTTCGTACTGAATAATACATAAAGATGAAGTTACAATATCCAGTGGGCAACTTCATGAACTAAGAGTTCAACCTCACAATGCGCAGCACAATCCTTGCGGCTAGAAAGTAAAATTCACTAGACAATTGCATCCAGAGCCAACCATTTTAGATTATAGAAGTTTTTTTTAAAGAAATGTGTGTCCGATTTCCCAATATGCATGCCAAAATAAATAATAGTATCTCCAATGATATTCTCTGTATGGATCAGCAAGTGATGATATGTTTCATTCAAACCACGCTTACAATTCATGCATGCATGATTGTCTGCCATTGTTTGACGTCAACTAAGTCTAGGCTGGCTGGTACCCGCTGACAAAAGCTTACAAGACGATTTCTGTGTACTTTTCGCCCGACAATGTTGTCAGAATATCCAAATGAAAACGTCGGGCCCTTTGACAGGGCGGCGCGAGGAGCCGCAGCGGGTGGGGATGACGTTTAGTATTCTCCTGAAGCCGAGACAGGAAATCCCGAAACGTCGAACACGAACGGAAGTGACGGTAGTGTTCTATTCGCTATATCCGATCATATCTATTACATTGTCTGCTTTAAGAACTCCCCACCAACATATTCTTGAGAAGACTACACATTGTCCTACTCAGGTCGCCTGCCTGCCAGCCTTTAATAATCGTTAAAACGGCACGTGGCTTGATGACAACGAGGAGAGTGAATATTAAATGAACAAATGCTACTCAATATAGAAGAAATATTGTTGTATATTCAATTTTATTAAGATAAAATTACAATATGCCTTTTATTAGGCAATGAGTAATTGAAATAAAAGTTATCATTCATACCATATTTACAATTTATCATTAACTCGCTCATTCATACAATATATAACAACAGCCCAGAGGCCCCCCAAGTCCACAAGGTTGTCACTTCCCTCGCATGCGAAGGAGGAAGCGGAGTAGAAGAGATATTAACGATATGAAATTTGTCAATAATATAGAGTTTTAAAATCATAGAACTAGTAACAAAAGACTACGATGAACTAAAATTGTTTAGTTAAGTTATAGTGATTTACAACCAATCATTTCTTCTAATGAATACAAAATAATAATGGAACTTCAGATGCAATGTCATATCCGGCAAAAAAAATTTCGATTCGCTGAACAAAATAGATGCAATATTTCTCACAGGAGCATAATTATTTAATGTTATAGTAAAAGCTCTTTAAAACTTACTATATTTGGCGAGAAACTAGGCTAAAACTTAATCCACACTAATTCTCTAACTTCTGATCATACCTGAAAAAAAACTCCTATTAATATAAATAAATGCATAAAACAAATTCTACATTAATAAATATATAACCTTTAGTCTTCCCAAACTGAATTTTTTTCTTACCTAGACATTTTAATAGTCGTAACTGTTTTACTCATGAAAGCCAACCGCATATAAATACTTAAAGAAATATATTCCATAGCATTATAAGTATATATATATAGATTCTGGCACTTTATATATATATACTTATATATTTTATTGTATTATGAATGAGAAAATTTGTCACAATTACTTATTACCCAATAAGGCAGATTGTAATTTCATCAAAATATATAAATATAAAGAGGTTTCAAATAATTAGTTTTATAATTTAATAGATGAATTACAAAAACTACTGTACAGCTTACCATATTTGGGGCCTAATTCAGTGAAATTAGTGAGAATACCAATAGAACTGGATAAATGGATCTTAAAAATAGTATTAAAAAAAGAGTATTAAGATCACTTAAAAGTTCTAAAATATGGACAAAGCTCCAAGATCATACGGTTTTGGCGTAAATCCAATGCAGATGTACTGTAATTTCTTTTAAAGGGAAGAGGATGCATAGCAATCCCTTTTACAAAAAATAATTTTACATGTTACAGACTAAAACACATATGAAAAACAGAACATAACAACCCGTACACAACTTTACTTATGTACCAGCCACCATCAGACTAAAGCGTTCCATTCACACACAGATCGTCAGCCACGGAAGTAAGCAGGCTTATAGTTAAACATTAATAATAGACGTTTTACTATTAGATATATTGTATTACATTGGTATTTATAGATTAACTAAATAAGTCATTTATGCATGAACTAATACATTTTTAATATCAGAAAAATTAATTTTGAATTTTCAATATATTTTAATATGTAACTGAAATTTGAACAATTTTTTTTTCAATGTATAGGTATTTTATATTTTAGCGTTTGAAATTTACAGGTTGGGAAGCTTAAGTATAGAAATAAAACTCATTAATAGAAGATTCAACAACCCTCAGTGATGACCCTCAACAGGCATCTGCAAAATATAAAACAATAACATTGTAGAAACAAACGTCCAAATGAAATTGTAATCATAGCATTGATACTTATTGACCGATAAACTGTGACTCATAGTCAACACAACGGTAAATATTTCTATAATATTGAAATTGAAATAATCAGTTACTTTTATCCGTTCCAATAGTGACAGTTCTTAGGAATTCAAGCCGGTTTACAAAGCATGTATGGAATTTATGTGGGTTTTTCATCACATGAAAAACCAACCGGCTAGGCATTGACGTGCTTCCAATTTATAAGTGACATATTTAATGAAGGAGACACCTTTCCCCACTTTACACTTCATAACAGCTGATTATGAAAATATCCTTCCCACGACATCCGGACGCTATTAGAATTATTCATGGGTATTTTCAATTTCTTAGAGAAACCGAGAAATAATTTATGTCCGGTGTAACTAATCGAGAAAGGTTTTTTCTTTCATTGGTACTAACTACCCTGACATTAACTAGCCACACACCCCCCACCTATAGACTAAAAGTTCTTGTTGGACAGTTTTATATATATTGTTGTGAATTAATTCGCAGAATCAATTGATAGATAAATTAATGACAGAGACGTTGCAAAGATTCTGACCAAGAGGCAAGGAGTGAGTGGAGAAGGAACAGTTGAGCAATATCACTGTCTGGGAGATTGTCGTTTGCCTGCTCACAAAGAAGATCCCTGATAAACGGCAGATCCCGAGGGAGTTATTGGGCTCATCCCGTTTAACGGTTTAATCCCGTATCGGTTATGCTTTTCAGACTCCGGGTCTCCTCCCTCAGGGCTGAGTACTGTTTCCTTTGTGGCACCCAAATACTCGCCCAGTTTCAAATTCGGTCCTAGCCCTTTCTTCCTTTCAGGCCCCATTGAGAAGGAAATCCCTCCGGGAACTGAAAGGGTTTACAGGTCACTTCGTTAAAATAACCTTTCACTCTCCTCGGACCCTGTTTGAGTTCCGCAGGGTCCACAAAAGAGATCCACCTTCAGATAGGGCGGTATTATTCTTTCCCAGGCTGATTATATATGCAGGGACGGGAATACTTGATAAAGCAGCTCCCGTTCTCTGTGATCACGTGGTTGATACTTACCAAGTCCCCGAACTAAATCAGAACAGCCGATAGGATCGGCGAAGTAGTAGGTCATGATCCACAGAGCTGTCATGAGCCAAATACCTTTGTGAGTGGATTTACACACATTTATCAAAACAATATATGTAACAATGAAAGCAACTTATTCACTTATAAATGGCTTATCCATTTGTGTTATTCAATTAATTCAAATTCAAATTTCTACGATAAATATTCGAAAAGAGAATTATGTAATATAGTTTATTACAACTTATAATGTAATGTTTTTGCCGCAATAATTTGTCAAAAGTATTTTATTTTTTTAGAAAAAGGAGATGGACTGGGTTATAATACTGAGATTCGGACTTAGGAGAGCTGGCAATAAGAAATTTGGAGGATTTGGCACGAAGAGAGATGGATCAGTGAGACCACAAAGGAAAATGGAAGTGCCAGAGAATCCACTTAGCGGCCACAATGGCCTGCCGATCGCCTCCCACTCTTTCGGAAAATGCCCTTCGGAACCTGAGCGAATCCTTCCAGAACTCTACCGAGCAACTATTATGTCACATTTTATACATACATATTCAAATGTTATAAATGGAAATAATTAACACGAACAATATCCTTAAATGTTTTAGAAAATATCTGTCTAATAAAAGAGCCGTTGGATGCGAGTTCTATATGCCGGCACGGATCGGTTCGGGAGACAATTTCGGATAGTAATTCAAATGCACAAATATGAGCTGTGTATTAAAAGAAATCATAAATACCAACTTCTTTAATTTCAGTGCAAGCAGAAGCATAGGTTTCATCCCCTTTAAAACCTTATTATGAACAAAAACGGCAGCTCCTTTTGTTGAGTAAACTGTAGCTTTATCCTTGAATAGTTACAAGTAAAAAACTCTAATTATTAGTAATTCTGCTAGTCCTAAATATTTTTTTATAGTATCGAATCAGTGACGAAAATATATACGAAAACTTGGCTTCATGAAAATCACACAGTTCGGAGGTTAAGGCTAGTATATATTTATTATGTTTACTCGTTGGTATTGTATTATACAGAACCTTAATATTCTGTATAGGCTGTCTCAGAGATTAAAAAATAAATTTCATAGAAGCCTGTATAAAATTTGGAGCGTGTTAAATCCGTTAATCAGACGACGGAGAAAAGCTCTCTGAGCGAGACTAAGATACATTAGCCGAACCGTAGCCATTAGTATCCCGAGGAAGGGGTTGGCCAGTAATGGGCAAAGCCTATTAGAGCGAATTTACAGGGCACCTAGGGGATGTAGCCGTTCCATGGATGTACCGACACCATGTGCCTAGGACCGTCCATATGCACACGTGCCAGTACCAGTGACCGCCCTAATGAGAACCAGCAGCCACTTCTTGACCCTTACTTCTGGATTTATGGGGGTCGGTTTTCGAATTCCCTCTACCACCTTGTTAGCCTGTCCTCTGGGTCTCCCAGAACTTGCCCCGAGTGGTTGTGGACCCATTGCTGTATTGGATTAGTGGCTTTGTTACCAAGTTCCAAAAACACAATAGCAACAGACCTAGATTTTATGAAAAAAATTATTACTGTACTCGGGACGACAAGAGTACTGAGACGAGTTTTTCTTGGATACATATCGCCCATTCTTCAACGTAAATATGTGATTAGAAAGAAACTCTCGTTATAGATTGTATACAATTTAGCATTTAATAATTGTTTTAAATAGGTATTAGTTATAGTTAAAGGTATATATCTATGACCGATGCTAAATCAATGCGGCGATACGATTCCCCCCTATCTTTGAGTGTTTCTTATTAATTGCATCAAGTGATGTCATTCCTACCAAGCGGAGATATCCTTGTGAATCACCAGCTCTAACGGAAATGAAAAGTGTTATTAAAATAAAACTCAACAAGTGGATCACGGTAAAAAGCCTAATGATAAAAACAGCAACTGTTTTAATTCAATGAAAAGCGTGCTAAAGCTTAAAATCATAAAATTTCGTAAATAATATACTTTTGAGTAGTAAATTAAATCTTGAGCCGTACGACCTTTTGCTTGAACCATTTAGTAGAAAAAGTTAAACCGAACGAACGTTAGTCTTAACGAAAGACTAGTAGAAGTTGCTTGTATCAAATTATTTATGAGTACCGTTCAGTAAAAGTAGCTTTGTAGATTACTGGTCTGATAACTAGCCGAAATTTGCATCAATTTTAATTAGTGCAAGGACGAATTTAAATATCATTCATTCAAAACACAGCAGAACATTTTTTAAAAATTTATTTAACTTCGGGTCAACTGCAGAGATTATTGGCTACATCTGTTGGTTATTATTATTATTAGTATTATTATATTATTAATTATAAATTAATTAGAGATCCTTATTTAATAACACGAATAATTAGTCAGTAGATACACCGCCCAATCTAACAGTCACATTAGTAAGTAATTATAGTTTACTTTCTATTACTCATTCTTTATTTTTTGAAGGAATCATAAGGAGAACCGGGGAATGACGTCGTCCATACATTTTTGCCGCGACATAAGAGCGTGCAAGTTGCAACACGTTATCGTCAGTTGGGTTAAAAAAAAAAAAACAGCGTCACCGCATACGATAGGGTTTATTTTCGATACGATAGCTGATTAAAATTAATTAAATGTAACAAATTATATATGACTATGGCCAAATATTTCTAAGCCTAATGTGATTTTTGGGTGTAAGAAAACAAATTCTACACCTAAAGCGGGGTAGCATCAGTATTTTTTGTCAGGTATGAAAAATGTAGAAAAGTAGAAATCCCTGTTAAAAGCACTACATCTCTCAAATAAGTGTTCGTATGATATTTTGAGAACATATATTATTATAGATAAATAAATTATTATTTTTTTTTTTTAGAAAAACAACCTCTTCGGTGCATGTTAGAGAGGAGCCCGGCTTGAACTCATTTTATTCTAGATGGAGTAGCCAGAGCATTATTTCGCACTTAGCGACCAATCAATAACGGGCCCACAAACTCTTGTTGGTTTTTCTTCAACCAAAAACCTACTGGTTTTGAGAATCTTTTTCTGAAACGGCTTATAATAGCAAATGGCGCTTAATAACATCCATTAATCATTTCTGGTGAGCAGGAAGGTCAGAATCTCATAATACCACGAGTGAATGAAACCAGTAAAGGAACTTTTATTCATTTTAACCGTGGGTGTATACTTAAAATTAGTTAGCATTGAAAAAAGAACGTATAAATTTTCGTAACTTTAGACAGGCGCATTGTATAATTTAGAAAATTGAAAATAATAAAAATCTTTTACTGAGCTAATGAAAAAAACATATTGTCGTGTTCAACTTTGAAGTTAAAGGAAAGAAATTTGAGCAGGTAAAATTTTGTGTTCCTTTAAGATTAATTTTGTACTTTGTTTGGCATAGATTCCTCAGAATTTCAATCAACGTACGCTTTCTAAACACCATTTTCTTTTTAAATAACAAAAGTATGTGAAAATATCCAGTGAGTGGTAAGGTATCATTCATATAAACTGTAAAGTGGAAAATATTACTTTGATCTATGAATGGGACAAACTATGATTGCACTGGACAGTGATTAAAATAATCAATCAAGACTAGAAACTTATACAAGTTAAATTGTATAAGATATACAAGTATATCAATTGCTTGATAACTAACTGATGAGGACATATGTTGCCAGGGCCAAGGTCTGAAGAAAAATATTAAACATATTATTGCTTAATCAAACCATACAGTGCTTAATTTGAGGTGTTGTCAAACGTACCTCTTTAATGTCAGAACAATTCAATTTTGAATACGACCTCTAACGCACAGGCTATGTGCAGACCGACCAATGATAGGAATGACGCTGGCGAAACTTCTCCCTTCTTAGAGTATCTATCCCTTGAAACACTAACGAAATTCAACTCGATGGTATCCAAGCTAATACGATCACCTCTGACACTCACGCCCAATTCGAGTTACATTCATTTTCGGGAGCAGCTAATTATCGGGACAGGGGTAGGCCCGATGGGCCGATAGCGGTTGCCGTAAATCAACTGGGGCAGGCGGAGGCGAGCTCAGCAGACATCACATCTCCGAATCTCTTTTCGCATCTAATTCAATTATTTGCATAAAGGCAGGCGGCCAAGTCTATTCTAGAGCGCTATCGGCAGATCCAATCGACGATTAATACGTCGATGTTAGGAACCGTGACCGTTTAGCAGGTATAAACTAGTAATCTTGTCCCATCTGCTTAGCATACAGGCGGCTCCCTCCCATCTGCTAAGGATCGATTAATATACTTTCTTCTGATCGATTGGTTGTGTTAGTATTGCAGCTACTGTCTCAGCGGCCAAGCCAATAAGTAACTAACAAGACAAGCGATCACAAAACATACTCCTAATATTTTCTGAACATATACGAGTCCAAGGGTGGACTTTCGATGGATCGTACATCGCCCTTCATTAAGTAGGGATATCAAAATTTAAGAATGTTTTAGAAGTATATATTTTCTAGTAGTATCTGAATTATAGTTTGCTAATTGCTCGTATTGCTACCAAAGGTTACATTAAGATAATAAATTAGTCCGTTATTTTTTATTACTTTTTTTTTTAATATCAAATTTTTCGTAAAAATTAAAATCTGTCTTATTATGTTCTCATTCATACAATATTTACAAACAGCCCAGAGACCTCCCGAATCCACATGGTTGACACCTCCCTCGCAAGTGAAAGAGGAAGTCCCCCACGCTCCTTCGTCGGCTGCGTCGCCGGATACGAGCTAGTAGAGGCTGACCAAGAGCGTGACAGCCACACACGCTCAGGACACGATTACAACTGGCCATTTGCTTTCACGTATTTCTAGCAGGTCACTAGGCCACTGCCGCTTTAGTCTCCGAGAAGTATTATAGGGATGAGTAGCGCAGTTTAATGACCGTGCCAGGGGAATAGGATTTTATATAGGTTACTATGGAATTTCAGGAACTAGGAAGTTATTAGTGTCTCAAGGGTATATTAAGATGAAGGGTTTTTGGCTGAGGTAATGAGCAACGACTATTTTCTTGTTCTAAAGGCACTTTGATGTAACAACAATACTATTCGAATAACCAAGTTCGAGGATTTCAGTCGTTTTATATTTTACTCAGGTATTTTAAGAATTTTAAGTGGTATTTAAGTGAATTATAATATCTATGCTGTACTACCTTATTGCAGTATGTAATGTAGATGTTCATACTATTGAGACTGAAAGATAATTAATAACAGTGATAGCTGCCGGTGTAATGGAAGAAACAGAACCATAAAAATCCCGCACTGGCTCTTTTGTGTTTTTAAATAATCACCGTATGTGAGAAATGCTGCTATAAACACATCCGCTTATCGGAGTTGTGTGTGGCGTGGCCCAGTGTGCGGAACATATCTCTAGACTTAATTGACAAGAGCATTTCTCAATAGAGCAGACAGTTTATTACCAATAGAGAACAAATTCCCAACCTCAGTAGAGGCGTTATCTGCTGCGGCCTCCACATTGCTGTCAACGACAGAGAGGCCACCCCTGGCGCCGTTTTAATTTCCCTTTTATGCTTGTCATTTTTTTTTATCCCCTTTCTTAATTGTCGGAAAAATTCAATTAGTGATTATGTGTGCTCGTTAAGATGCCGCAGAATGCTTGGTAGGAAGGAGTGCGATTCCAAAAGAATGACGTCATCACGCGCTGCAATGATGATCGGGGCGGGTGCTGATTAGCCAGCTCCCAAACAGAGCGAGCCGGTCCAGATCTCGCTCTCACGGAGCCCTCACCAGGGGTCACGAATCTCGGTGTAAGTGGCCATCGATCCGGCAGATTGTTCGGCCAGGGGAAGGTCTGAGGAGGTGGGCGGAGTCCGGAGCGCTATTTCTTCACGGGGTCATCATAGTCTACCCGGAGGTTCCCACAGGAGGCGGAGGCTGAACGCAAGGGTACACGGGCAGTTTATACCCGCACGACCCTGTTCAGTGGACCGTAGTGTGGACCAATACCTGCGCAAACAACAGCAAACGCGTGAAGTACCGAGACTAATAACTCAACTCTATGAAATCATCTTATAGCCTCTAAAAGTACATGTTTTGAAAAATCAGATACAAACTGAACAAAAGTTAAAGTAAACATACTACGATACAGCCGGCACACTGGGAGCTGTAGTTGAGAGAAGGGTGGAATTCAGGAAATGCTCTCATTCTCAACTCCAGCAATGGATCGCCTGAAAGCCCAGAGAAGGTGTTGAACAAATATTGTCACCGTTATTAGCCCTTTTCTGCTACCGGAGAGCTCCTGTGTCAACATCCTGCCTCTTTTACAGTCAATTAAGAGCTTTTAATTGGCTGGAGGTTTAACTAGAAGCCGTTCTTTCCGAGTGAAACATCTTTTAACACTTGTCCAACCACATCCACAGCGAGTTCATGCATATTTCATACATTCTTGTAATTATCTCTAAGTCTGTCCTGTAGAAACGACGCTTCACGCCTTAGGGTCGTATAAAATTACAGCTTAATAACGAACTTCGGCTGTTGATATGAATACGTATTTTATTCAACAGATTTATTGAAATAATTTTTAGAACCTTTATTTATCATCTTTAAAACAATATATATTTTCCATCGACTTATTATAAAACTTTACGTTATCTTTTCAATAAAAATGTTTGATTGGATTTTTGATTTTTTACGGTACCTACTATTCAAGCTCAAATCACAATGATGTTTCGTTAGTTAGAAATAACCGACTGTATTAGTAATGACAGAGTAAGAGTTCAACATGTCCCTTTGTAAGTTACAAGGCATGGACAATAGAATAGTAGCTTCTGTCGTATATTATTTGAGAGAAACCGGTTTTGTATTATTTCCATTTATTGGTGCATTTGAATTTTAAAGGATTTTCAATATTTCAGTCGCAATAGTGGGCAAAAGCCGCAACTAAACGAAGCTTATACATTTTTTCCTGTTACATATGGAATATAAGTGCTTTCTCTTTTCCAACTACTATTGTATCCATTAACTAAGATTTTTTATTTCTGTATGTCTCTTAAACATTCTAAATTATGAAAATAACATATGTCGGGTCGTCACGAGGGGGGTGCCTAGTTACCCTAGCCTTGGTGACGAAGTGAGGGTTGATTAGGCTATGACCTGGACAATCGTTTCATGACAGGTCTTACTATCTGACTCCATATTTGATAGGCATGTGCCCCGACAAAGCACTATGTTCAGGAGAAGAGGAACAGGGTAGGTTTATAGGTAGTTCTCTTGGAATGATCTCTGTGGTCTTGGAATGACCATGAATTCACACTCGGTGTCTAAGGGCAGGCAAAAACCGTCCGGATCCCAAAGGCAAGTGTGAACCGGAGAGAAGCAAACTGGATTGCCGTGGGAGACGCTACTAGGAAAATTTGTAGGGCCACGGCAACCGTCGTCCGCGAGGCAGTGTCTCTCCCGAGGAGCTGCTTGATTTAGCGAGACGAAGGCAGAGATTCCCACTAGGAAGGTGTGAGGTCTGACAACGCCGGATTAAAACATAGCGAGGTTAGGATATAAAGATGCAGAGCTAGTTGAATGAGAAGACCATGGTTTAAGTAGAACAGCCAGCGCCAGTGCAGAGAGATAACAGTGATCCAAGTGACGGTCCCGTTTGTTATGCTAACTCGAGCTAATCTCACTACTTATGTAGGCGGCCAGCCGTGGTGGGGATGGGTCCCCACCTGCGGTTTTTCCCCCACTAGCTTCTCCCCCCACTTAGACTGACGTCATAACCTTCACTAAAAACATATGGAAACATGGATGGATATTTTCTGATCCGAGAAGAGGGGAACTTGTAATTATTCGTAATTAAGAGGTGGCCACAACAACATTTATTTACATTATATGAAAATATTAATATATTTCAACGTTTTATACCCTCAGTTTTTTTCTTTTAAATTTATATTCTCTATAAAATTATTGAAATGTTGTATTATGGTTATTTGTTTGTATAGCAATATGTAGGAATAACAAAGCTGTAATGATGAATGGTCATAAAAAAACAAACTACCAACATCAAAATAGTTTCTCCATATTACTATTGTAGACCTTTTGAACACCGCCGCTATCATTTGCCGATATAAAATCGGAACGCCAGATTGCCTTTTAGCCTTCAGATCACTTAATAGCTCAAAGGCTGCCCACTTGATCGTACTGAAAATTTCATAGCTCATTGGCTTAGTTAAACGTCTGATCGATTGAAAGGAGGAGGAGAATAACTACTCCACGTCAGTCGGTGAGTCGTTTATCTCATTCTGGCTCATCAAACAACTGCTCACTGAATTGTTTCATAAGGTCGATTTAAATCCAAAAAAAACTGGGCAAAGACGTGTCTTGGATAAGTCGTAGGTATTAAAATGTTTTAACGATTCTTATCATGACAAATACAGCTACTTATTCGATAAATCGAAATGATCGATAATGAATAGCCACGTTACCGACAACGGTTCAGATCTAAGATTTTTTTGAGTTATGTTTCTCAATCGGAACTACATATACAATTTTATCTATTTCGGTTTAACAGTTATAGTACTTTATATGACCAGCATTATCTTGGTATTCTGCGATCAATTCCTTATGTAAAAGTAAGTTCAAAAGTTGATATTGAGCAAAAAGCAAAGTCTGCCCATAAGAAGATAAGGAACGTTTTAACAATCACAATTTAAATGTTATTTGGGCAATTCATATCGTTATATAAACATAAATTTATTGTATTTTTTATGCCTGGAGGGAGTAAATTGTAATGAAATAATAAAAATGAGCCACGGATTTGATGTAACGAAATCATGATTTTTCTTTGAGTCATGTTTCTCAAATGGAACTACATATACAATTTCGCCTGTTTCGATTTGACGAGTTATCAGACTTCATATGTACTTCTGCGATCAATTCCTTACGTGAAAGTAAGCCCTATAAGTCACTCCGACCCCCCCCCCTAAGCTTTCTAGTTACAATTTTAGGATCGGATCCTTGTACTAGGAGGACCTGCTTGAAGGTGGTGTGAGAGGAGTAAGGAGTGTGGGATTTCTTGGTGGAGGTTGATAGTTACGGTACAGTGGTGAGAGTCCACTGGTGGCTGGCCCTAGAGTCTTCTCTAGGCATGTAGTGCAGTCGTAGTTAGTCTGATATCAGTGAGGGTGCCCCTTAGAGGCTTGTTGTTGGTGGGCCAAGCACCGTGGTGTCAACCATAGCTTCTGCTTTACTCGATCTTGTGAGTTGCCATCGTGCCGGTAGCGGTGGTGGTGTCATGTCTCGGAAGAGAGGGTTTAGACTGTGCTTCATCGAGTCGAAGAACTTGATGTGACGTCGTCTGATGGCTTCGGTGATCGTGGGGAGCTCGAACTTTTCGTGCATGTCGGAAGCCTTCATTTCACGAAAAGGAGTAAGCCACAGTGCCGTTTGCAGGATGTTGTTCTGGAAGCTCTGGTTGTAATTTTTGTTATTACTTAATCCCTTGTTAAAAGTTTGGGTTGTCGGGCTAGAAAAGGCACCCATGGATTAAAAAAAATTTGCGTGTATAATGAGAGTGAAGGGGGAAGAATGGGCCATAATGTATCACTTCAGTAAGTCAGTATGTAGCGTATTATTATTATAGAGTGGTGCATTAGTCAGATGTCGCAGTATGATAGACTGCCAAGATTAAATTTTGTGAGGTTCAATTTAGAAGAGGGCTTATAATTATAGTATATGTATACCAAGCGTCCATATCTTGTGAATTGTGAGTAGGCTTTCCAGATATAGAGCCTTAATTTAGCTTTAATGGTGTCCGGTTATTGTATAGCCAAAATTAATAAACTAATCAGAAACTTTTTACACAGTCAAAATACAGACCGCAAATCTTTATACCACAATCGGTGTTAGGTTACCTTAGCCTTTGTAGGATGTCCATAAATTTTCCTGCCGCTAATAACTACTGTGCAGGAATTGATATAAATGACAGGTACTTCTAAGGTCATCGCAGGTACAGTTTGGAACGGAGTGGCATTTACCCCCAACGGATGGCTTAGCCGCGAAGTTAAATTTCACGTCAGCAATATGAGTAACGAAAATACTGTCGCTGTGGCTACTGAAACAGTTACGAGGCGAACACATCATGCTCAGGTTTACGGGACAGTAAAATATGCACCGTCCGTAGAAGTAGGCCTTTTCAATTATCGTAAAGGTCTCATGTTGCCACTGCTACTTTATCTAATTGCTTGGAGCTTTCATTGCGATTCAACGCTGCCAAGCACAAGTCCAACAATCTCGTTCACACACTATATCCCTTCCTTATTGGCGGGCATTAGTAGTGTGTGCAACCAACGATTAATTAAAAGTGTCTCTCGTATACAACCGTCAGATACCATCGAAGTATTCGCTTAGGAGTTGAGATTAGGCAGAAAGCAAAGTCTGCCTTTAAGGAGATAAGGGAAGTTTGAACAAAACCACCCTTAAATGTTATTTGGGGACTTTATATCGTTATATAAACATAAATTTATTGTATTTTTTATGCCTGGAAGGAATACCTTGAAACAATAAAAATGGGCCACGCATTTGGTGTAACGAAATAAATTATTATTATTAAGAAAGGAATGAATTGTTAGGTTCATAATTCATGTGCTTCTTAGTCTAATAAAACCTAAAAAAAAAAATTCAAACGTCAAGGTATACGTATACAGAATCGCTTATTTTAACGGATTGACATTAATGTATTAGCTTTAAGTGACTAAATAACCTTTACTTAATCGTTAATAATTAAATATATTTATACACTTAAATATAGCATTCTGTTATAACAACAGAAACATTCTGTTGAACAAAAACAGATCTGTTCCAATTAAAAATTTCTCACAAAGTATCATGAATCCTTCAAAGGTCTTTAGTACTTTCATCGGAATTCATTTTATTATTCACATTGGCAATCCAGCTTATCCAGCGTGAGTTAAGGTAACGGAAACGTTTTTGAAAATATAATTTATTATTCTATTTATAAAACTATTGAATATCATAATGCGACCTGTTTTTCCGTAGGAGTGACCCAAGTTGAATTGGAGCCTTGATGTAAATAGTTTTAAAATATTCAGAAAGGACTGGTTCCAATCCCGGTAAAGGAAAGGTTCACATGTGCCACAATCAAGCTCTTTTGCTACTCATAATAATCTGCGTTCCTGTAGAACTAATGTGCGATTCCGTTAGCGAGCTAATTATGTTGTTTCCCGGCAAATTACGATACAACACACAGGCGTTAACTATAATAAAAAAAAAAGAAGCCCTGCGTCATGGCAGAAGGAACACCAGAGCAGAAAAGGGCGAGAGCTTTTAGAAGCTCATTCTATATACAAATGCCCTTTACATTAAACAACAGAGGGAAAGGGTTCGGCCCTTACCCGTGAAACCCAGGGCGTGTACAGCGTACACCGCACCATTGCATGAGTGTCGCAAGGACCCACCTACGCCCGACAAAATATATTGTATAAATTAGCATAGATTGAATTTTAAATTCCCCCGTAACTGAGGGTGCAACAACAGCATTAGTATAATTTTTGAATTCGGATGCGCTGTAAAAACAGTGTAAGCACTCCGGATATTAGCCTGGTAGAATTAGTACGATAGGTCCGATGGTAATGGCGCGATTGACCTGAGGTCAAGACAGGCTGAATCCAATGCGCATGTTGGGACTGTTATTTCTGAACCTCGAAAAGTCTTTTCACTTCATGCAAAAGGTAAAACTCATAGCTGCGGGGGAAATAGATCAAATCTAAGTGGCTAGTTTTAGCAACTTAATGACAGATGTAGATTATTGAATAAAAATAACACCTCTTCCCCCTTAAATTATATTTCCTTACTCATAATATATGAGGGATATCATATACATGTAATAACTGTAAAACTGAAGTCATTGTGTTTGTTTTCTAAACCTTTCAAAGAAAGGAAAACTTTAAACAAATTTGACCCAATTAAAATTTATAATGTGGTTCAAGCCTTCGTTTAATTTACCCCTTGCCACCACAAAGCAGCGAATTGATTGTCAGAGTTTGCCAATTTCCTTAAACGAATATAATTTTAGATAAACTAATGCCAATTACAAATTATAACTAATATTCATGAAATTACATTCAATCCTAATCATTTATTGTGTTCAAAAATCCATTTATATTTTTCTATAGGGTTTCAATGAGAAGCGATAATATTGGCAAATATTCGGATTTAACGCTGATCAGGAAGATAATGAGATTATTTTCCCAAAAATGATAAATCGAACCAAAAGAGGAAGCGAGGCTATTAATATTAACAATATCAGATGATAATGGTGGAACATTCCAGGTGCTAATGAGTGTTGGTTTAGACTGTTAACGATGTTTGACAAGTCCGCAACGAATAGAAATTCTCTGTTTGTTCTAAACTAGCACTGATTAAGGGATATTTTCGATCCTTTTCATGTATCTTCGTATAATGAAGGTAATATCCGAAAAACAAAATGCCACAACGGGGCGATTAAAAACTGAGAACTGGGATAACAATTCGCTGGCTGAGGGAACTCAAATAATGTAGGCTTTTGTGCATCTTTCTGCAAACCAATAAAATTAAATACCAGTTGTTTGTTAATGATTACAGCCGATACCGAAAGGAAAAGTCATACATTCACTGAGCTATGGGGGTTCTATTTATTTCTTTTATGGTAGTGGTCATAAAAATGATCTAATAGAAATTTTGCATCACATTGAAATATGCTTTTTACGAAAATACAGTAACATATGTGATACAGTACGAAAATACAGTAACATATGTGATACAGTACGAAAATACAGTAACATATATGATACACTACGAAAATATGAAAAATAAACTTACACGAGTCAGGCCCTGAGTCCGTTTCGTTAACTTGTAAAATTTCGCGAATCTGACTCAGAAGCAATATTTAAATTTCTGACCCATCCAACAGTTATGGGCACGTAAATGCGAAAAATTATAAAGATTTTCTAGAAATAAAGTTGGCTGTAATAAACATTTAATGTCAGTGTAACTGCAATGTTCGGTGGGCGAGATTTAACAAATAAATTTAAATATGTTTTATAAGAATATATTTATAGATCCTTAATAGTGTTTGTTTATGTGTATTTCAGAAACACAATTATGTTTGCAAACAAATTTTTATATGTAATAGAATATTGAAATAATTTTTATATAATGTGGAAAACACTATTTCTTTGTGATTATCGTAAATGAAAATACTAAAAGAGAAAATTGTTCAACAAATATTTTCGTGGGGTATGAAAATATTTATTGAATAATAAACATAAACAATAATAAACACGGTTTATTTGCGCTTTGATAAAACTCCAATTTACATGGAATAAAGATTAAATTTCACAGAATTAGGATGATTTCGGTAATAAGGAAGCTAATTTGACGTCGGTGCCGCCCTCTTCAAAGATAATGCCGACTGTTGAGTGAGACGGATAGTCGTCATTAGAAGACGTCCCCGGTTTGGGTGGAACAAGCCCTATAAGGGCGGAAGAAAATCGTCCCCTTTACGTCTTCGTCGCTCGCGGTACCATATTGCCCCGGGACAAATGGTCCCACTCACTCGCCCCAAGACAAACTCCCGACAATTTCAAGACAGGCTAACCCTTCTCATAGTGGCTGAAATGTTCACTACACCAGTGCGAAATGGGCTCCGTTTGAGGTAGAACGTTAACAAATGGAGGGATGAGCCCTAACCAGACGCTAGGCTACTTTTTATACGGCTGGAACCAGAACTTATCTGCTGATCGTATCTGCCCCAGTTGTTTTTGTTTGGGCTTGTATCTTCTGCTGAAATCCAGTCAGATTAAGGCTTCCGGTGCTTTTGTCCTGATGTCTTCTAGCTGGGGGGAGGAGTCCCATCTGGATAACTGATATTTCTCAATGTGACTCGCAAACATAGATTACTACATTGTGCATCATGGTAAATAACCAATCCTGGTACATAAAATCGTAAATATCCTACTAGATTCTGGTACATCAATAGAAACTTTTGAGCCCGAAGGAAGGGATTCCAAACTATAGCAGTCGTTAAATTTATCCAACGATCAAACAATCTAAAGGTATATTCAACGACAAACTAGAATACATTACAAGTGTTTTAGATAAGAGAAAATATGCAAACAAGAAAAAAGTTTACTACACTTCATGGAAGTGACGTTTCGTCCCGCTAAACTATGCCCTCATAAACTAAAAAGAGCCCGACTTAGGCCTCTGGAATGCGACTTTGCCCAGCGGAACATTTACTAGAGGAAAACATTTCTAGAAGAACCATAAAACACCCCTAGTACAGGACTGATTCACTACAGTTAATTGCACTTACCGTGAGATGTTCACCCGCATGCTTATACTCATGGTAGAATAGGGCATTACTTAGAACGTTTAATAAACATAACACATATTGAAATAGATGCACGATCGCAGTAATATGTAGCATTAAACTTCATAATCTCGTACACACCATTTTTTTTCTCATTTAATAAATAAACAGATTCTTCATAAATATATATATAAAAATTATAATTATATTTCAATCGAACATGCACACAAAGTAGTAATAGTGGCATCAATTATATCATCTCTAATAATTACAGATCGGGGAATGATGTTAACTTGGTGGTAACTCAGATACCTAAAAACTCAAAATATTACAAAAACGTGAAGATATCGTACCAACACTCCTATATCTCTTTCCAAGATATTGCCATTTGTTATTGAAAAAACAAATACAATAAACATTGGACGCTATAATCAAAGAATACTTTTAATTTAATACAATCCTGCAGCATAAATCTTTCTTTCTTTAATTGTTTTGAGTTTCACAAACGAAAGGTACCATTTTCAGTACACACTACAAACATAAGCTCAGTCCCAGAATACAAGATCCCGTTTTTCTAACCTACACACCCCTTCCCACAGAGCTGTAGCGTTCGACCGGTCTTGTCATGCTCGCTCCGCCATTCTCTGGAATTCTCTTACTCATAATATCCGAAGTAATTTTTAATACCCTCCTATTCCATCGAGATTTATTTAATTAAATGTTTTTTAAATCTTTTTTTTATTTCTTAATTTCATACATTTTTTGTCATATAATAGTACTTTTACTGAGTTGACTTTTCTTTAACTGAACATTATTATTATAGGGTTATTATAGAATAAACATAAATGAGCAGAAGAGTTATTTGGGAGATCAGCTCATGTTGAAAAAAGGAGTTTTTGGGTTTTCATCAAGTTCATTAATGGACAACGTTAAAGAAGCTTAGTTTTCATAAATGTGCCAAACGGTTTTTCCTTCTCAAACAAGGGCTTGATGCAGACATACGTAGTATGCCAAAATGTTGTCAATTAATAAACTTGATGAAAGCCAAACAACTCTTTTTCAATGACCTAAGCCGATCTCCCAAAAAACTCTTCTGCTCCTTCATATACTCACAGCTGTAAACGAACCCAAAGTTTATCTATCTACATTTTCAAAGTAAAACCCAGGACATCGCACTCGGGAACAGTGGGACAGTACGAGATAAGTCTGTCCCGATGACTAAGACTGGCCGGCCAGTACGGTCTGAGCCACGGAGGCCCCACCTGGGATATTGATTCCACAATTACTGAGGTCGGCACACACAGGGGCTCTGGTCAGCGGACCGAGTGCAACTTAATTCTCCTTTCTAGGCCACTTTACTCATTTCGGAGCAATTTGCTCACCCCGCCGTCGGTACTCTCTCCAACAGGTTCTGGAGGGTACGCTATACTAAAGAAATACACTAGGAAGGGAAAATCCTGTGTCATATTTAATTACTGAAGGGGACAACCCTACAATAAACATGCTACCATCTCCTTAGCACTGCATAACAACCAAGGAGACATATTCGATCGGCACGTCAAGATATATTATTCCATGAATTTAATTAAATGAAAAATTTACTTTCAGGTTGAATTTCATTTGAGTAAACAGTTATCGATTTGAACGTGAAAAATAGTACGATTTAGAAAAAAATATGAACTTCATTAAGAACAAAGGGTTAATTTAGGCATGTTTATGGTTAACAAAGCATTTCTCTGAAAACGTCTTCAGCAACGGAAGACGAAACATAAGGAGAAAATAAATATCTCTCGAGAAGACGAAAGATAATGAAAAACTAATGGGACACTAATGAAAATGTAGCAAAGGTTTATATAAAGAATATTTAGTTTAGAAAAATAAAGTTGTCTTCGTAACCTTGTACGCAGAGTTCGTGAGAAGAGACTTCGATTCCCAACTCCCCGAATGGATTTTTTATTTGATTAGATTGGTCGGTCCGAATTCTCGTAAGGATGAATGGGTAGCTACTTGGAAATCCAGTTGAGAACAGCCTCGCCAACTAAGCTTGAATCCAGGAACCTTCTAACTGTGCTCTTCATGAGGTCTTCTGCCACGGATTTATTTATTTCTGAATAAATAAATTAATGTACAGTAAAACTAACATCAATATTCAGGTCGAAATTGTTATCTAAATGTTGAGATCTTTAAGCAGCAGGTGAAGGTGGCTATGACCCATGACAGATATAATGTAGAGCATCTACTCATTTTTCTTCGCAAGATTGAGTGGACCCGTTTCTCCACTAGCTAGTAGTAAGACTAGCTAACTAGCAAGGTACTTAGACGGGCAATGCATCACAAATACCTTAAATTTTACAAGAAGGAAACACGGCGAGGGATGCTGAAGTGGCCAACAGCCTCCCATCCCATTAATGGCAAATGACACCAATCAAAGGACCGGGAGGCTAATAAATATTAGTCAGCGAGAGGGAAGGAAAAGCGATCAACTACTGACTGATGGGAGTCGTTGCTGACGCCAAATACGTCGATGATGGAACACCGATGGATCACGCACGCTCGCAGATGGGCCCTCTCGTCTCAAGGGCATCAGTACAGTGGCCTCTTCTTACATGGCCTACATCTCTCTTACAGTAATCGCGATATAATCAAATACAACAATTATATAATTACAATACTTATTTTATTATTAAAATAAAAAAAAAAGTATAAGCCAAAGAATAGAGACAGGACTTGGAGCTTAGTACTCCTGAGTCGGGTTAAGTTCTCCATCTAAGCTATCCATATCAAGCAACAGCCAAGTTTGTTAATGCAGCGAAATCTGCTGAAAATTCCTGGTTTCCCTACAACAATAGAAGCATCTGTCACGTGAGCTTGCCATCTATTGCCGAAACCAAATGTTCCTAGAGAATTAGGCCAGACGCTCCAACTACAAAAAATCCAATCCTAACCTAGAGAATATTGGATATATTTAAGAACGCTCTCAAAGAGAATTGATATTGGCTAGTCTGATGCTAGATAGGAATAGGTTTTAGGGAACAACACGCGACCGGACATCAAGAGGTTAAAGGTTCGGGGTGCCTTTCTTTTACTAACAATCATAGAAAAGTGAGAACACATACCACAAGTAATTATTAATTTAAAAAAAACATTTTTTTGGTGAAATTTGGCAATAAACTCCTATTTGAACCAGTATCCCAAATAGACCACCACATATTGAGCAATAAATTTATTTGCACTTTACAAAAATATTTGATGATTTATTATAACATTCTGGTCGAATTTGGCATCGTTTTATTTTTTGCGCCCTATTTGGGGCCAATTAAATAGATTGAAATAACAAATCAGGCGACATATCCGCCCGTTTAGTCCCATCGTTAGCCTCACCAGGTATAGGTGATGATCCTCGAACGTCGTCCACGTTGTTCCTGATCGGAATCAGAGGGAAAAGAAGAAGGGAGAATGTTCACCTTCAACTGTCCAATCGGGATGCTTTTTGGAAGTATGTATTGAACTTGTGGATGGTTGATTTATTTCATCTGCTTCTTCATAAACAATTCCATCTTGGGATGCTTCTTCGTCCATTTCCCATAACTTAGTAAGAGCATCTATACTTTTTTACTCATGTGGATGTTCACTGTAAGAACACAAAAGACCAACTAAAAGGTAAAAAAATAAGTGATTGATATTTTTCCCATTAAATCCAATAGTCAATTTCGAGATAAAGTTCTGGTCGACTTTTGCTAAAAAAACTACGAGAACTGCGATGTCTGAATTTCCGCAAATTCGAAACAAGAGAGTTAATTAAAGAATTAAAATTTTATTTTTATTTAGAGGGTCAAACGACCCTTTCGTGACACCTAATTGAAGTAAATGTAAAAAACTTTTTTTTTATTATTTCAAGACTTTTTAAGTCAAAATAAACAAAGTCAAAAAGTTATATAACAAAAAAAAATTTAAAGGCACTGAAAAGTCAGTTTATATTCTCAAAACGGGCCGGCCCGGTTATACCCAACAGAAGAGACCTTTCCATCGGAGAAGAAAATTTACAACCAGGAAAATGATTTAAAAGGTAAAGGAGTTAAAGTAGAACTCCATGCCTGAAAGATCTAAAAACACTGTGTAGCGGAAGGGGGGCTCGTGAAGAATACAGGAGGCCAAACATTAAAACCTACAATTACGCTCGAAGTTACAACCCATACCCCATTTCTTTTTAGCTTTAAGTACCTTTCTCCTTGAAAAAAATAAAAAATTTCATTTCAACATCTGATCATAAATCCGGCAAGGCATAAATTAACCACATAACGGTACAATTTAATACCGTAGGAATTGTGCGGAACTTATCAGGCCAATGAGACTTGTCTAATCCATATTATAAGCCAATTAATTTGGAGCAGCTATTTATTTAGCTCGTAAACGGTTTATAAATGAATCGTTACCACTGTCGAGTTGACTTTCATCATTTTCATACAATGTACCACTCTATTGCTTTTTAACAAACTTTTGTAACTGATCAATTACAATAATTGAGCATATAATTTCCTTTTAACGGGTATGAATGATTACTTTATAAAAAAGCACTGCTTTAAGGGAATTTAAAAGCTAAAATTATGCATTAAAACAATTGAAATTGAACGATTGTTATATGCAGTTAGACAGTAGCTTAGGAGCGCCTTTATTATCCACTTTAAATTCATATTACTTTTTTATTGTTTTACTTTAACGCTTTTATATACGTGCTTTCATTTTTTATATGTCGTTAACCACTCTCTAAATGTAATAAACATGTAGATAAACTACCCTTCACTTTTGGAGTGCGTCCCCGAATAACTAACCGACTATAATTTGAATTAAAAACTCTACACAGCAATTGAAATAAAATTAAAATTCACGCATAGATTAGACGTTTTCATTTCATCTCGTGAATATGCTTAATGAACTTGATATTATGATGAGGTTATTAGACTGCGTATCCCAGCCTCTTGTGCCATTGGTCGTTATAAATATGTCATAAGGAAAAACATTGTCGAGAATAACGGAAAACCATTATAATTCGACAAATAAGGTATTATATTGGGGGTTAAGTTTTATTTTCGAGCGTTTTCAACCCCTCTTCCCCCCCTCATCCAAGAGTGTTTCTTAGTGGCTGATCTAAAAATGTCTATAATTTTTTTAATTTTCTACAGTAAAAATGTTGGTATGGAGAGAAAATGAAAATCATTTCGTCTTTTTTTCATAGCTCGTTGTGAGTTTGCAGTAATTTAACGTGAAGTGTATAAAACAAAATTGAAATAAAATAAAATTTGAGTTGTATAAACTTCTGCGTTTGGAACCTAGGGCATAAATGCCGTAATTTTACCACACTGGCATGAAAACATTGTTACGTTACATTAACGATCATAAACGCCCGTTGTGTCTATGTAAACAACGTAATTATGTTTAACAACACGAACCATTACTTATAAAATGTACAAGGAATACAGTAATATTTATATATGATGTAATATTCTTACCCTTATTCAAAATAATATTACTCTTGAGAGTATGTATACTTTAAAAGAAACATTTACGTATCTATGTGATTTAAAATTCATGGTATTTAAGGCCGTTGAAATTGACGTAAGAATAAATATTATTACAAATATATGCATAGAAGTAAGTAATAACATGGTTAGAATAAAATAAAAGGCTAGTTACAGGTATAAAATTAGTTAAGCCTAAAAAATGTGCCGCAGTCAAAAACTGGTAGATAATCCAAGAAAGTTTGACAAATCGTCTAGCTTAAATAGATCAAGAAGAGCAATTTATAAATTTGTATAAAAATCTAAATTAAACATTGTTGTTTAAATTATTTTAAATTAAATACACCTAAGGATAATCCATATAAGGATAAACAAACTTAAAAACAAACAAACACGGATATCGAATGAATTAAAGCTTGTATATAAACATTCTGTATAGCTAACACCAACACAAGACATTCTAAACATCAATAATCTTTTATTTAAATACCCTTATAAAGAACAAAATATCTATATATTATGTAATCTAAATGGAAATGAAAAAACACTCCTAATGATTATAATTGGTATGTATTGAATTTATTCAGAGCAAGTAATACTCCTTATAAAAATGAATATATATCATTTATTTATTGGAAAATTATTAATAAAAAATAATTAAGTTACCTTAAAATGTGAGAAAAAATCCGACAACTTCAGCCTTTCCCAAAAAGATAGTAACACTGCTCGTTCGACTATATAAAAAGCTGACACACACTAATTCGGCGTTAGCACTGAACACTGTCTCTGTCTGCTGTTATTTACTAAGACCAACACGTCACGAAAAAAATGAGCGATTAAAATAAACAGAATAAAATAAATAAAAATGCGACGGCATAAATTTTATTACGAAAACGTACGAAGATTTCTAGCACAAACGCAGTATCGACCTCCCTCTATACTTGCCGGGTGCGAACTGTCGAGTCCGAGGCAGGTAGTTCAGGAGGGGGCTGTCGCGCGTGCGCAGTGAACCGCTCCTTCATTAACAACCCCTCTCCAGGGGATGGTCTACTAGTCTATGTATTATTTATTTGTATTCAGCATCTATTCAGTCTGTGTGGTTACCATGAAGGTGTTAGACACCTAGACAGGTATACTTGGCTTGGATAGACTAGTTGGTATCGACAAATGCAATGTAGAAATTAGTCAATGAAGAAAGAGTCAGGACCGGATTTAAACCAAGGACCTCCGCACGCAGAAAATGATGCGTGGTAAATTTAAATAGTCAGCATAAAAATACCGCACTCTGCTGACTGAGATTGCAAAATTGGATAGCATGGGCGGTCGAAGCGATGACTCTTCTGGAGAAGAATTCTCTTCTACTATGGTTAAGTTCTAATCATGGCCATTGAATGTTTATGTTACTGCTAACATAAATACATTGGGATATATTGGCTCTGTTTAGGACATCTGTTCAGAAAATGTCGGTAAAATCGTGCGAGAGTAAAATTCAATAGAATATTTATGTACTGACATTATCAAATACCGTTTTTTTAGTCCTGTGGCCAAAGGGGGACTACTTTCATTCAAGTACTGGATCGTCTTTCATCTGTGTGTTGATGCTTTCTGAATCAGCGATTGTAAGATGGTTTGATATGAAATGTAAATTTCCCGTAAATACATTAACGGGAAGTATGAAAACAATCGGTGATCTGTACATTACCACCATTAAATCGCTGGACGCATGCAAGGTGTTGTACGACGAGAGGTGAATCATTAAGGAACAGAGCTTGAAGAAAACAGCCAGGTGGTAAGTACGGGTCTACCCAGTACTGCTGACAGTTATTGGAGGTGTACAGAGACCCTGGAATGTCGGAGCGTGACTTTGGGGAGGAGATCGGGGAACTGTGGCCCCCTGGCTTCGTCTAAATATGAGTTTAGGAAGGAGGTCGGCAAAAACTACGGTAGGGTTCTTTTGGGTAACACACTAATCAGTAGATACCCTCCCTGTATCATAAAGGCCACAAAGAACCCAGTGCTGAAAACCAAATGAAGGAAATTCAAGGCTCAATGTTCTTCAGCAGAACCTGCTGACGAGGTCTCACACACGGAGTTTCTGTGAAGCGATAGTAAAGGCTATAGGTGAGAGCCCCCTGAATACATAGTTATATGCAGCTTTGAGTTTAATTATAGATTAATAGATCTGTGGTTTGGAGGAGACAAACCCTTCCCTTTCTTATCCTTGAGAATTATAGAGTTTACTTTTTTTTCTAAGGGTAACCCACTCAGTGCTTACAATCAAGAATACGTTCTGATGTCACCCTTTATCACAAAGATAAAATAAGCTGAAAATATTACTGATAAAATAATAACCCTTTAGCCATAATAACTAAACCACAAAAATGATTTTAATTATATTCAAAAAAATAAAGTAAAAGAGAGACAATACATACATTCATTCAAGTGGTTTGTAATAGTTTCCTTTGTTTTGTTTTTATCAGTATTTTGATCCGTATTTTAGCGAATGACAATTATTTTTTATGTGGAATAGGTGATATTCAATGAGATTGTTTTTCACAATTATTTGCATGGTAAGTATCCATTGATAATATTATTTAAAATAATGAATCTAACAGAAAGACTAGAAAACAAACATACAAAAGAAATCCCAACAATTCAAGTATGGTAGTAGGTATGGCACTTATATCCAAACAAAATAAATTAAAGCCGCATAGCACAATGTGTCCCAGATTGATATAGATAAACGATTATATTATATAGATAAACACCAACAAAATAATTAGCTGGCCTTACTTTTAATTCTGAAGTTCCTCAATTGAATGAACGTAATTGCTTTCAAATATGTAACAGTCGTTTAAAATAATATTTGTATATGATCAAAGATTATTTACTGTATATTTATGTAATATATAAACTATATTATATACCTAAAGTATTTGTAAGCTATGGGACCTACCTAAGAGTTGCGTCTTAGTATATATTTCTAACGGTCCTCTTTGCGTAACGAAATGATAGGTCTTCTGGGCAACATAATTTGGAGTATCCCAATGGATAAAGCTGCCATAAAGGAAACAAAATGAGGTCTGGCACCCAAGGTGTCTTGCAAATATCTTTATCACCGAATGTAGTGACACCTAATGATGTATCTTCCTCTAAGAGCAGATTTGAATGATGCTGGGCTTCATCAATACACAAATTTAAAAATATATAAATATAATATATATTGGTTAGATCCTGATATCCTCGGAATATATGATGAACCGGGCACCAAGTAGCCAAGAGAACGGAGCCGAACGGTTATCAAAGGTCAATATCAAAAGCCATACGCCTGTAGTAATCAAACATGAGTTGATTAGAATGTGCAGCTCAGCGCAATATATTAAGATGGGATTATTGAGACAGGCTAGAATTACGTTTCCACACACGATCTATCATCGACCCGTGTGGTCGACCGTACAGCGGAACAATTAGTATAGTTTTTTTACCGAGGCGTCAACGGAGCCTGTTCAAATCGTTAGTCCTCGCTGGTAGTAATATCTTCTTTATCTGATTAGACATCTCCATGGTACGTGAGGGCTGTGAATACAGTTAGCTGAGTCTGCTACAATTCCATCCCTTCCTAGGTTGTAAGTTGAGTCTGGACAGTACAACTTACAAGCAACAAGGTTTTCCTCTAATAACAAGGTTAATAGTTTATTTATTTTACCAATAGTCACTCTTTGAAACATTTAATGTTGATTCTAATGGCATAAGCTTGCTCGGGGACCTGATGAACAATAACAGAAGTACATAAAATATCACTAGCCAATTAAAATAACATTTTACAAATACGTAGGTGAGGAGCTTTTTCATTCACACAAGTGAGAGTAGTTACTTAAGTCGTATATATGCATGCTGAAGATTTGTGCAGATGTTCAATCATTGACAGTTTCTAGATTTACACCAAAATAATAGTTCGTATTACGATTTCATTGAGGGGCGTTTGGTTTAATTTTTAAACCAGTTAATTTTGGAAAAACCTTCAACAAAACCACCAAAACTCTGGGTTATTAGGGTACTTAGCCTTATTTTATAACACCTGAGCAATAAAATAGTTTCCGGAATAAATGTATTGGATCAAAAATATCTTGAATTAAATAATTAAGTTTACTACAGCTAAAAATCGCTAACGTTTTGAAATAATATAATTTTTAGGAAAAATAATGAAAGTTACACATTAAGCAGAATTTCTACGATCTCTCCATATCGTTTGAATTGCAGTCACTTTTTTGAGCATATTTAATTTTTATGTGATAACACTCATGTGAATTTGATTAATGATATTTCAACCATTAGAATTAGCAACTACCACTTTAAACTATCCTTTGCAATTAAGACTGCGACAATAACAGACTATTCCCTCTTGAGGCTGTGAAGGAGGTCAGGAGTCAGTCCATGAGAGTTATTAACCTACTATCTGTCTGTGGAAATAACGACTTGATAAATATATTCCCTGGCTTTTAATGTCCCTGTTTTCCATCATGAAAAACTAGGTGTTTTACGGTTTTATAAAGTGAGAGGGGTGTTCGTGTGGTGTAAATAGGTCTGCAACTATTAGCTTGGTAATATAGCCATTCGGGAAATAGCTCCGTGCAACGGCAGTGAAAAAACCAAACAAAATGAAGTTAGAGCTGGTCCTAGGAAAATGAGTTTATCAACGAGAAACTTTATGTATGAAAGCTTAGTTTCTACTTGCTTTTATAGGTTTTCTACTAAGGTTCTATAGACATAGCTATAAACTATCCCTGCAATCGATATTACCTTTTCTCATCAATTCGATAACATATACATTCAAGGAGAGTATCCCAACAGTCATTTTTTCGAGTCAGCTGTTTTTTTTTACAGAGTACTTCAAAAGCTTGTTAACAAAGACATGTAAGTATTAATTAATAAGGGTACATTATGTAATTAATAGTGGCATGTAAGCTTAAGAGTATTTTAATAATCATTAGACTTCGGATGATAAAATCATTAAATGAAATAATCCATTATATTATCATCCTCGAATTGGCTATCATAAACAAATACAAAAGAAAATTATAAAACCTCAGTTTTAAAAGCCACCTCACTTCACTTGAAAAAGTATTTTCCAGTGGTCTGTATAGGGCTTAGTCCCAGTGTGGTTTTACTATGCAAATAAATTTAAAAAAATTATTTTGCCTATAAAAAAACAGCTAAAGGATTTTGATTTTAGAGCCATTAATTATAAACTAATGGATAATTTACGTTATGCTGCAAACTGACTGCTGGAACCTCCAAAGTTGCAACTGGCTGAGCCTAATTGGAACGGGATCAATGGTTGCTACTCATTATCTATGGAATTGCGGTCAGTCGGATCATTAACTGTTGCTTGTTCCCTGGTAGTTTGTCATCCGTGGCTGAAGATGTCCGTGTCGGCATGAAGGTACGCACTGAACAGACCCAACCCTGTGTACATAGTATGCTTTAACTCATCCACGTACATATTAGACGTATTGGACACAGTAGAGTAAAGAATATTGAGGATGCGAGTTTCTGGACCAGTTAATTTCTCTTTGGCTTGAAGCTCTGTAAATTATAAGTGCGCTATAGTGAACGGTAGAAAGATAAATACAATTTTTCTGGTTTCATACGGACACGAACCTAACATTTTTACACACAAACAGCTCTCGCTGTTATTTTCAGATTTTAACTATGAAAAAACGTTTAGAAACTGTGATACCCTAAATTTGCCATAATTAAAACATATTAGTAATACAGAGAAATCCGTAAAAATAAAAACAATGATGTAAATCTGCCAATTTTTGGACAGTTCTAATATTAATGCTAAATTAATCCGTGATACTTATTCTGAAATCCTAAAATCCATAATCGATAAATTAGTTTGAAACAATTGAAATTTCCTTTGGCATATCTGTAAAAATATTGTGCCCTTAGAGGCTTGTTGTTGGTGGGCCAAGCGCCGTGATGTCAACCATTTCTTTTGCTTTACTCGATCTTGTGAGTTGCCATCGTGCCGGTAGCGGTGGTGGTGTCATGTCTCGGAAGAGGGGTCATGGGTTTGCTATTTTTTTATTTTTTATTTTTTTTTTTTTTTTTTTTTTTTTTTTTTTTTTTTTTTTTTTTTTTTTTTTTTTTTTTTTTTACCGAAGCTCTCTTGGTCGAAGTTTAGTATGTAGGAAAAATATAGCATATTTGGGATAAAAGGAACCTTGTATCAGGAGTAGGTGCTTGAAGGTGGTGTGAGAGGAGTTAGGGATGTGGGAATCCTCGGTGGAGGTTGGTTGAGTCGGTGCAGTAGTGAGAGTCTACTGGTGGCTGGGCCTAGAGTCTCTCTAGGTATGTTGTGTGGTCGTTGTTAGTTGGAGATCAAGTGAAGGTGCCCCTTAGAGGCTTGGTGTCAGTCGGTCAGTGTCGTGATGTCTATCATCTTCTCTGCTCTACCCGATCTTGCGAGTTGCCATCGTGCCGGTAGCGGTGGTGGTGTCATCTCTCGGAAGAGCGGGTTGAGGTTGTGCTTCATCGAGTCGAAGAATTTTATGTGTCATCGTCTGATGGCCTCGGTGATGGTGGGGAGCTCAAACTTCTCGTGCATGTCGGGGGCCCTCATGTCCCGAAAAGGAGTGTGCCATAGTGCCGTTCTCAGGATATTATTCTGAAAGCTCTGGAGACTAGTGATGGTGCTGGTATGTAAGTATCGAAAGAGAGGTGTCCCGAACAGTAGAGCTGGCCTCAGGACGCTCTTATATATGAGGAGTTTTAGTCGTAGCGATATGGCCTGGCTGGTGATCAGATGTTGTAGGGAGTAGTACGTCTTGCGGACTCGTTTTAGCTTCTTTCTTAAATGTGTGTCGAACGTCATGTGTCTGCCGAGGTTGATGCCTAGGTAGCAGATGCTGTTGGCTAGCTTGCATTCAGTCCCGTCTAAAGTAAAGCTGGGTGGCCGCTTCTTTTTCCCATGCTGGAAAGAGAAGAGGATTCCCTGAGTCTTAGCTGGGTTTACTTGGATGTGGACAGCTCTCAACCTATCAGCAATCAGTTGACTAGCGCCCTCTGCAGCCTTTAGAGCTCTCGTCGGGTTGAGGCTGGTACTGTAGACCCCTAGTCGTCCGCATATGCCGCTACCTCACAATTTGAGTACGAAGCTCCTACTATGTGCGCGGTGTATATGTTGAAGAGTAGGGGTCCCAGCACCGACCCTTAAGGAACTCCGACCACGAAATCTCTTCTGGTGGTTAGTGAGGCTCCGACTCGTACAGAAAATGTTCTGCCTGCTAGGTAGGAGGACATGATATTCTGGAGTTGCTCTGGAAAATCGTGGTCGTTCAGGCGTTGCAGAAGAGTGCGATGATCGACTGAGTCAAATGCCTTCGTGCAGTCAAGGGAGATCAGCGCGGTGACTTTGTTGTGGCGCATGTTCGTAGCAACGTGCCGCTGCAGTTTCACAAGGTTGCAGTCCGCGCTGAGTCCCTTGGTGAAGCCAGTCTGCTGAGGTGGAACGATGTCGTGAGCTTCACAGTGCCCGGTCAGTTGAGTGTAGAGAATCCGTTCGTAGATTTTCGACAGCTGGGTCAGCAGACTGATGGGCCTGTAGTGAGCTGGCTCATATCCAGACTTGGCTGGTTTCAACAGCGGGACGACAACAGCATGCTTCCACGTCTGGGGAAAATAGTGTAGTCGTAGTGAAGAGTTCAGGATGTTCACTATGTGAGAAATCCCCTTCCGTGGCAGCATTTTCAGAAGGACGTTCTGGATGTTGTCATCTCCTGGTGCCCTGTTGCCTCTGGTGCGACGAATGATAGCTGAAACCTGGTGGTAGGAGGTATATATAGAGGTTTGGGTGGGGGTACGCTCACCAGGCGCTGTGATTGGCTCGCTAACTCTATCCCCTCTCAAGTGGTCGGCGAGTATGTCGGCCTGCTCCGGTACTGAAATGAATTGTCCGTTAGTTGTAAGTCTTACCGTATTTTTCTTCGTGACTGATGTCTTCACCAGCCGCCAGAACGCCTTGTAGTCGCTGTGTAAACTACGTAGTCGGTCACCCCACATAGTGGTCTTCCATTGTATCATGAGAGACGTAATTTGTGTGGTTAGGGCGTTGAGCGCAGGCCTCAGGTCTTTGTTCTTCGTCCGGAACCATCTGTTTTTGATATTGTTTCGTTGCCGTATCAGTTGCATGATATGTTCCGGTGGCTTCCTCAGGAAAGGCGGTACCGGGGCGAACTTCGGTATGGAGACATCAGCAGCTCGGAGAATGGTATCCTGCAACTGATAGATGGCGCTGTCAACATCCCAAGTATGGCGGAGAGGCGCAACTGGGGGCAACTCTGCACTAATGAGATGCTTGTATTGGGCCCAGTTGGCCTCCCGGAAGTCATATCTGGTATCAGGAGGCTCCGGAATATCACCTTCTAGCTCATAGATAACTGGTCTATGGTCAGACGATGCAAAGTCGAGCGCCGAGCAGCCGGTGACCCGATGAGGTGTCAGAAGTAGGTCTGGTGTGAAGGTCCTGTCTGGGTTGCCGTGTTGCCTAAATGTCGGTACACCTGGGTGGATCACCGTAAACGGCGTTTTAACGATGTGCCTGCCGAGAGCATTAGGTGTTGTACCACTGCTGTGATTGGCATTGAGGTCACCAATTATTACGTGCCTTTTAATTTTGCTACTCTGGGTGATGATGAGCCGGGCTGTCGTTAGGTTTGTCCTGGGTCGCCTATAGATGCCAGTCACAATGATGTTGGTCTTCAATCGCAGCTGGAGAGTGACTACATAGTGATTGCCGTCAGATGGCACCACTGGGTTCAGTCGTTTGCAAGGTACTCCCTGCCTGACTAAAATGGCCACGCCCCCTGTTGATGTTTCAGTGTCCTGCCGGTAGGTCGAGTAGCCTGGGAAACGACAGTAACAGTCCTTCTTTAGCCTGGTGTCCGTTAATATTACTACATCCGGGGTATGGCAACGCAATATTGCCTCAACATCGCCTTGTTTGGGCCTAAGGCCGCAAACATTATAATTGAGAATACGATGACCAACAATCATTTTGATGCTGGTCCATCGAGTTTAGTAAGAACTCTTTCAATGAGGCCGGTCAACTGTGTTATCAAGGTGCCCAAAATATTGAGCATGGTGTCCATAGTTGAGTTAGATGTAGTCGCGGGCGCGGGAGATTCTTCCGTGTATTGGTGCCGTCCACTGGTCGTATGCGCGTAAGATGCCGTTTGTCGTGGGGGTGGGGGAGCCGGAGCGTATCTAGTGTCCCTAGATGACGCAATAGTCTGATGCTGGGCCTGGCGTCTAGTCTCTATTGCCTGCAGTAATTGCACCCTATATGGACATTGCTGATAAGATGCAACGTGTCCTTCCCCGCAGTTAGCACAACGTAGGGGTACCGCCTGGTCTCGTGGGCAATCCTTAGTGTCGTGAGGCTGACTACATCTCACACACTTCGGCGATTTGAAGCAGTATCGCCGGGTATGGCCATACTCTTGGCAATTCTGGCACATGGGGATGCCGCGCTTTTCATTATAGGTGCTGACCCGGAAAAACACGTTGTGAACATGGCGGATTTGTTTGAGTTTTTCCGCGGTAAGTGTTGAGTCACCTATTACAAGGACTGGCTCAATATCCGTTTTGGCGCCATTGTGGTAACTTTTGCGTAGTCTGTAGACCGATATTATTCCTCCTACTGTTTTTATGCGCTCTTCAATTTCGTCGATGGGATGTGTTAAATCAAAACCGTGGAGAAGGAATTTCTTGTTAGGTTTCGTTCCTCTCGGGGCATATGTGTGAAATGGGATTTGAGCTGCTTTAAGAGCGGCGGTTGTGGTTGTTAGGGCTTGTTCCGTGGCGCAAAATACTTTGGTATCCTGCTGTCCTTGGACTATATGGTACCCCGTGACGATGTATTCTTTTAAGAGCCTAGTCAAGTCGTAGCTGTTTAATTTACCCATGACTAGGGGAGGTATTGGTCTTGGTTTAGTAGTCATGGGCTCGGATGGAGCCGTTTGTGGTTGGGCCGTATTTAAGGGTTCGAAAGAATTCTGAACCTGAGTGACGGTTAGTGGCTCTGTTCGGGGTCGACAGTGTCGTTTGGGCTTCTTGAATCCCTCAGTATTGTCCGTATCGGACTCGGGGCTGACTGGGGAGTCGGAAATGGCATAAGTAATGTCCATTTGTGTGGCAGATGACCTGCGGGAACCTTTACGGGCGGGCAGGAGAGGTAGTAGTGGGTTTGTCATAGCGGGACTGATTTTCTTTTTTATTTTAATTCATCGGGTTCAAAGAGACCGGTTTAACTTAAACGAATTGAAATTGTTTGCTTAAATAGAGGATATTACAACATAAACGAAGGAAACTTCATCGGAGGTATTTTGGGTTCCTTTTCTATGATATGTTCGTAAATACTTCTTTACTTTTGGAAAACTATTTTCTTCTCTTTCCACGCTTTCCGCAGTTCAAGTTCCCTATGTAGATATGGTTTCTTTTAAAAGTGAGAAAAAACAATTTTAAATGTCAACACATATTTCCCAATTGAAAATTCTTACAGGATATCAATTATACTGTAATAGATTGTCTTTTTAGAAGATTATTTTGTAGAAATAATGGCGTAGTAGGATTTATAAATGCATAAATAACGCATGCTATACAAAATACAATAAAACAAGATGTTGATTATGATAAATCATGTTTTTTTGCATTTGAAAGTTTTTCTATTAAATAATAACCGCTTTTGCCACTTTAATTTATAAAAGTAGTTTGCCATAGCCCCTGCGCAAATGGTCTATGCATCTTTTAGTGAAAAAAATCCTACAAAAAAAAAACAATTTTTTGAAATAATTCGGCAAAAGACAAGTCCTAGTGGTAATTGGCCATTGAACTAAATGGTTTTCCCCTTCAGTGTTGGCCGTATAATTTAGCAAACGGAGGGACCGCCTTGGAGAGGTATTAATGGAAATAAACGGCCGCTACCAATTAGGAAAATGGCGGTGGCAATCACTTAGTAGGACAATGGCAAGGTAGGATCCAGATGAAAGGGCAATTTGTCTGATAGTTGTTGGCAGCACTGATCTCGCCTCACTAGAGTATTGGTGTCAGTGTCTACGATCTCTTATCTTATACGGTTTCAAGCCTGTAGAGGGCAACAGATGTAGTCAAAATCATTATCTTATAATGTAGTCAAACCCTTCATTTGCAACGACATCTGAATTAAAAGCATTATAGAAACTGTGCATAAAAAAAAAAAAATCATTCTTATATTTCTACTACGGCGGTTTGAACGACTGAAAGCACTTAAATTAACTAGAAATACTAATAAGGGAGGAGTGTAAATCTATGTATAGTGACCAAACCATACTCAACGGTTTTAACCACATAGGTAGGTAAATATACCCAAGATGGCTGTGGTTTTTAGCGTGGTTAATGGTTGCAATCGTATGGCAGAATAATTTTTCATATTCCTCAACCTTAATAAGACGTAGTTTGGTGTTATAAAGCAACTCATAGGAGTGTTTTTTCTTGTCTGCTAACGATTTTTTTGTAGCTGTTGACATACAAAAAAATTATCTTCACTTTATTAAGGGAATAAACTATAAAACTGAGCTTGGACTGGCAAGTTCTGCCATGATCGGAGGTACAAAATATTTTGTCCCTTTTTTTATTATCCAAAGACAAATTAGCAAGTATAGCAAAACTTTGTAACACTTGTTTTCACGTAGTGACCTTAAACACCATACTAAGCAAATTAGTGTGTCAGCTCGACTAAAAACCGACTCTACAAATACTTTGAGAACCGGTGTGAGGTTCATCTCACTCTTTAATTAAGAAAATAATTGATTGTTTACAGAGGGTTTGAACATTCAAATAAGCATCTTAGTGTAATTAATCAATTGACACGTAAACTAATTTGTTCCTGCCTTCCACTTTTTAGGGCTTTGTGGGTATTTACAAAATTAGAGACCATAACGGTATTCACCCTTCAGACTGTGTCTATCTGTCTATCTGAAAGTTCCCTGTTCAACCTAAAAACATGAAATTTTACATTCAGGTTTCATTTGATATTTAGTAGGCAAGAAGGTCATTAATCGATTCATTACTTGGCATTTGAAATAAATATGATTTTTACTATTTAGAATGCGCAAAAACTGAAAACAGTTTTTATCAACAATAGCGCATGCGCAAAAACTGAAAAAAAACTGGAAGGCCTCTGGGCTGTCTGTAAATATTGTATGAATGAGCGAGTGAATGATGAATTGTAAATATGGTATGAATGAGAGCATTTATCTTAATTGCTTATTGCCTAATAAAAAAAAGCAGATTGTAATTTTAGCACAACAAATGATTTAAAGTAAAAAAAACAAAAAACTATTTAGAATGGGTTATCAAATTAAAGACTTCAACGTCTTTATTATCGAAGTGTTATCAGTGTTCCTATTTTTAACTTTGATTACACACACTATTTTTAACAGCTGATTAGGTTGACCTGTCATTATTATGGTATTAGAAATTTTTAAACCAACCAATTAAAAAAATAAAAGAAGACACCTGACAAATAATGAAAGATAACCAATAAATAATATGGACGTCTTGATTTGATATGATAGTACTTAATATTTCTTGAAACTTGGGTGGAGTATATTTCAAAATATACCTATAAACTGCCATTAGAATCACCTTCGGAGCCGTAACAAAACTCTCGATTGTGTGATTGATCTTATAATAATAAACAACAATACACTTGAATTTCATTTCATGTGCAGTGACTTAATATGAGTCCATAAAAGAAGTAAGTACTAGGAAAATAAACAAGAATCACTTCTTCTTGATTTTATAGAGTTATACCTTTCATAATAAAAAAGCTCCCATAAAATTAGTAACCACAATTGTCCAAACAAAAACAAAACTGCCGTAAAATATACAAAGTTATGTTAACTTATATGTTAAGGACCGTTTTTACGATTGAGCCAACTCAATTCACTAATGGCAGGGTTTGATTTTATTTAAAGCGGAGAGTCGGTTTATGAAGGAGAGAGTGGCTCTATAAACATATCGAATGAGCTATATGAACGACGAAATATAAAAATAAACAGAACGCTAAAGTAACAGTAAAACAAACATAAATGAACGTCTGAAAAACAATTATTAAAATGGATATGTTATTTAAATATAAATATTACAAATAAACTCAGAAACATCACTTAATTCATTTCGTGCGAATTTGTCAGGCTAATTATTACTGATTAGGTACTGGTGGAAATTGCAAGGTTTTCATTGGGCTCATAAAAAACTTTTATTGTACGAAAGTTAAAATCTCATTTTGCGTATTCCATGGATGGCCCGATATGAAAGGTTTACAGTTAGTATATTTTCGAAAAACATTTATACCTTATACTCGTATATCAGTATTCAATACTTTCTTTCAGCTGTCCTCCAGTCTTTAGTTAAAGTCTGAGACAGCTCTGTATTGGAAACTAATCCGATCATGGGACGTAAACATCTCATGATTCCATATATGTCGGATTACAGATAGAAATAAAGCGGTCTATTTCGAGAACTTGAGTTAGTCTTTTGTTCCTCTTTTCCTTTTCCTTCTCTTTTTTTTTTTTTTTTTTATCAGATCTTACCCGGCGGTGAATAACTGATGCCGAAACCCGGGAAATCGTATAGCTGTGCGGAAAGTGATCGTTTTTTTTTCTCTTTTATTTCGTCTCTTGTTTTTTTATCTTCTATTACGGGAATATAATAGACGGAGTGCTAAGACCAGCAGTGCTCTACGCAGCAGTGGATATACCACTGCAGCCCCAGACATCTATGGCAGCCGCTCACGATAATACTATGGCGGGGATGAAAATTCAAGCAATTACGGCCAAAGACGTGAGAAAATCGATTTCTGATCTGAAGAGATTTGCAGGAGATACATGGGAACCAAACCACTTCCTGAAGGGAGGTGACAGGCTGATGACGCGAATAGAAGGAAAACGAGTTGAACACCTTATAACCGAAGGAGACGCCGAGTCGCTGAGAGAAGCGTGTAGGGCGAAGCGAAGCATTCTAAAAATGATTCAGGCCGACTAAGAGACTCCGTGAAGTACCGTAAAAGAACGGTCAAAGAAAGCGTTCGGAGGGGGAAGAGGGGGACACTGCAAGAGTAATCTTTGAAAAGTTCCGGGAGATGAAGAAACCCCACCAGACGAGCGGCCAGTATGCGGGAACACTCTTAGCCAGATACAATAGTATCACCGAAAAGACGAGGGTGACCGAGGTGGAAGCAAGGATGGCGTTCTTGTAAACGATTTTAAAAGTGCAGTTGGTGAAGGAAACAGGAAGAAAAGAGGGGCTACCTAGAGAGCGTACGTTACTAGAATATGGCCAGGAGATAGTGGACTCTAGTGCCAAGGAAGAGGAGGTTACAAGCTATGAAGAAGAGGCAGGCTGGAAGAGGGTATCGTGCAGAAGGCCCAAAACTACACCGGTCGCCTGGAAGAGAAAGAAGATGGGATACGGCGGAAGGACGCAACAGCGGTGGGGGACAGGAACCTAGCATCTGCAGTACGCCCCATAACGCAAGGATAGAAAATGCTACGAGTGTGGGAAAATAGGGCACTTGGCAGCACGGTGCCCACGCACCAGGTTCTTCGAGTGTGGCACGAAAGGGCACGTAGCCAAGCCCTGCCCATACTTAAGAAATCGAAGAAACGGAAATCGACCAGAGCCAATGAAAGTAAACACTCAGAGGGTGCGGAGGAGGGAGAGGCCGCAGTCAGAGGCGTCAGAAGCCTCTGAAATATCCGATACCTTATTGTTGGTAGGAACCAGGAAGCGGGGTGGGTTGGGGGAACAGCAGTGTTAAAAGAAGCGGCCAAAGACAGGCGGCTGAAGAGAGGAACGAACGAGAGATCTGAGAAGAGTCGCAGAGGCGAGGCGACCGCGCACTAATAAGTAATAACGTGAGCGGTACATACAACGGTCTGCCAATTATACGAGTAGCGTGTGGAGTGCAGTGCCTGGTGGATACCGGGAGTACCAAGACGATAATGTGTCGGGAGACCCTGGAGAGGATGTGTGTGGGAGTGAGGATACCCCAAATACAGGTATGTTCTTGGGGGGGCCCTGTAAAGTAGAAGGGGAAATAGTAATAGGTCTAGAAAGATGGGGTCGAGGCGGGGAGGAACTCAGAGTTCATATAGTGGGGAAAATGCCCAAAGAATATGGGGGGATCATCGGATGTGACCTGCTAGCGAAGTTAGGAGCAAGGGTGAGGAACGAAAAGGGAAGATGGGACATTCGTATTGGAGGGAAGAGATATAGGTGCTCGAAACGAGGAAGTGACGTAGAGAAAGACGGTGGAGCGCGGATAGGAGCAATTAGGCGAGCGCAGGACTGGAGAGTTGAGCTCCGAAGGGAATATGCGGATATATACTTTAGAGAAGGTGAGAGATTGGGGGTAACATGTAGAACAGTGCATGAAATCCCGCTCAAACGGGAGGTAGTAAGTTACGTGAAGGAGCGCCGATACCCGAAGTTTTGAGGAACCATATCAAAGTAGAGATGGATGACTTGAAAAGGCAGGGGATCACTGAAAACAGCACGTCACCCTACAATAGCCCTTTGTGGGCAGTCAAGAAGAAGAGTGCGGAAGACGGGTGACCCAAAAAATATAGAGTTTTCGTAGAATATAGGGGACTCAACGACAACACAGTGGACGAGAAATACCCGATCCTCAGATTCGATGACATCTTAGACCTACTGAGCGGGGCGCGGATCTTTAGCACGTTAGACCTCAAAGCGGGGTACCACCAAATACAGATGGACCCGAAGGATCTTCACAAAACAGCCTTCACTTTTGAACGAGGGCATTATGAATTCACACGGATGTCATTCGGTCTCAAAATGGCCTATCAGGTTCCAGAGACTTATAGACGAGTTACTCAGGGGCATCGATGAGTCCATGTGCCGAATTTGTATGGACGACTTCCTAGTATTTAGTGCAGATGAGGCCCAACGCGAAGTGCACCTGAAAACTGTGTTCCACCGAGTGAGACAATTTGGACTAAAATTGTCAGAGGAAAAGTCCCAGTTAGGCCAGGTTATTAACTTCTTGGGGCACACAATCTCCAAGGAGGGAGTGCGACCAGATGCTGGAAAGATAGCAGCTATCTAAAAGATGGCGGTCCCATCCGATGTCAAGGGAATCCGACGCCTTCCAGGAACGCTAAATTTCTATAGAAGATTTGTCTCCAAAATGGCGGCGTATCTAGTCCCTCTCAAGTACCTCCTGAAAAAGGGACGGAAGATGATCATCACTCCCGATATAGAGGCGAACATCCGAAAGTGTATGAGCCGTTTGCAGGATCACCCGGTGTTGGCATTTCCCGATTTTAATAAGAAGTTTGCAATTATGACGGATGTTAGCAAATACGCGTTAGGAGCGGTACTATCGCAGGCGGGAGACAAAGGAGACCAACCAGTAGCGAATGCTAGTAGACGCCTAACTGAGGCAAAAAGCCGATACTGCGCATAGAACGGGAGTTGCTAGGGATCGTCACGGAAATTGACCATTTTCGGCCCTTTGTATTCGAGAGAAGATTCCGAGTCTACACGGATCACCGTCCGTTACAATGGGTAGGGAAACTGAAGGAGTCATCGGCAAGGGTCACGAGGAGGAAGGAATTTCTTAGCCAGTACAACATGGAGATTGTATATAAGCCCGGCAAGGAAAACGTCATAGCGGACTGGCTGTCACGGGCGATAACAGTCAACGCCATAGAACCAGAACAAGGGGAATCATCCAGAGATGACCGGCAGTTCCTCAGGGAATGGACGCCAGAGGAGGAGGGTGACCAAAGAGAATCTGGTTCCGCGGAGGACGGGCAGTCAACAGGAGAAGGGAGCTCGGGAGGTGACAGATACGTGGAGATGGAAGAGCTCCAGGAAATAGTCAACGATAAACGTCGTCAGATAATCTGGAAGACGCGAACAGTGGAGGAAAACTCTGGGGGAAGGCCTACGCAAGGATTACGACCGAAAAACATGTGGAGGAGTGGAGGAGAGTGGCGAGGGAGAACGTGGGCGTCAAACTAATCGAAGGTCGGGTCACAATAGGGACCACTGTATACCGCTAGATTGCATTGAACGGGGTAAAGATCTGATCCTTTACGAGGGCCCCTTTAGGGTGGTCGCGATTCACGAACACAATATCGTAACCTTACCGAGTGTTCGCGAACCGCGGAAGCGCAGGAACGTGCTGTAGAGCAACTGAAGATACCATCGGGGACATCCTCCCGGCGAGGGTCTCGGGCAACGACCTCACCCCCATACACTCCTCACTCCAGATCATAAATCTGTATCAGCGAATTTATTTTTCTTTTGGTTTGTTTGTTTTAGTTTTTACTATTTTTAGTATGTGTATGAAGTGATAAGGTTTCTGTTTTTTTTATTTTATGATGTAAGGCAATATTGTATTAGCCGCTAATAGTATCAGGGTACGATACTCTATCAATTGTACATAGTCCGCTGTTAAGTTCCCAACGGATGGTCGGGAACTGGCAGGGGGGAGTTAAAGTCAGAGTTAGCTCTGTATTGAAAACTAATGCGATCATGGGACGTAAACATGCCATGATCCCGTATATGTTGGATTACAAAGAAAAATATAGACAGTCTATTTCGAGAACTGGAGTTAGTCTTACGTTCCCATTTTCCTTCTTTTTATCACATTTTACCCGGTGGCGAGTATATATATATATATATCGCCTTTAGACGATTAAAACAAAGAAAACGAGAGTAAAAGGAACTGATATTCGAACAACGGCTAGCTTTAAACTGTCTTTATTTTATGTCTGTAATACCACTCCCAAAGCGTACTCACTAGCGTCGGTGGTGATCGTGAATTGTAGGGAAAAATACAGAAAGGCTAATACCGGTTCCTCCTGCAGCCGCTCCATGGATTGCCGTTGATTGTGCTCCATTACTGGTGCGATCACTATATGCCATCTGTCGGGTCGTCACGAGGGGGGTGCCTGGTTACCTGGTTAGCCCTGGTGACAAGTGAGGGTTGTTTGAGTTTATAACCTGGACAATCGTTTCATGACGGCTTTACTATCTCTACGGCTTGACTCTATTGATAGGTATATGCCCCGACAATGCACTATGTTCAGGAGAAGAGGTAATAGGTAGGTAGTTTGTGTTGCCTTGGAATGACCACTAATTCAGACTCGGTATCTGAGGGTAGGTGAAATCCGTCCGGATCCCAAAGGCGAGTGTGAACCGGAGAGAGGCAGATTGAATTGTCACGGGAGACACTGCTTGGTAAGTTTGCAGGGCCGCGACAGCCGTTGTCCACTAGGGAGAGGTCTCTCCCACGGATGTGCTAGATTTAGCGAGACGAAGGCAGAGATTGCCACTAGGAAGGTGTGGGGTCTGACGACACCAGGACGGAGGGTCATGTTGCTTCATGTCAGCAGTGCCCCTACAGAATAAAACTGATGCAGGCAATGGAGGTTAGACGCTAGGCCCAGCATAAAACAATTGCATCATCTAGGGACACTAGATACGCTCCGGCACCCACACTACCATGACAAACGGCTTTTTACTCTCAGGTGACCTCTGGGCAGCACCTGCTAAAGGAAGAGTTTCCCGCGCCCTCGGCCTCACCCAATTCAAAGATGGACGCCATGTTCAACATGTTAGGCGCCATGATCACATCGAAAGAGTTCTTGCAAGACTCGATAGAACAGCATCATAATGATTGGACACAATATACTTAATTACAACGTTTGCGGTCTTAGGCCCAAGGAGACATCGAAGCAAGACTACGTTGCCATAACCCGGATTTAGCAGTTCTTTTATTTAATTTAACAGACACCAAACTGAAGAAGGACTGCTACTGTCGTTTCCCAGGCTACTCTACCTACCGGCAGGACACGGAAACAATCTCAGGGGGCGTGGCTATTTTAGTCAGGCAGGGAGTGCCATGTAAACGACTAGACCCAGTGGTGCCATCTGACGGGAACCACTATGTAGTCACCCTCCAACTTCGTTTGACTAACAATATTGTTGTGACTGGAATTTATAGAAGGCCTAGAACAAATCTGACGACAGCCATGCTCCTAATAACCCAGATCAGCAAAAATAAAAGGCACGTAATCATTGGAGACCTCAATGCCAATCACAGCTGGTGGAGTGGAACAACAGCCAATGCTCCTGGCAGACATATAATCAAGACGCCATTCACAGTGATCCACCCAGGCGTACCGACAATTCGGCAATATGGTAACCCGGATAGGACTTCCACACCAACAACCTCATCGGGTCACCGGCTGCTCTGCGCTCGATTTTGAATCTTCAGACCATAGACCTATTCTCTATGAGCTTGAAGGCAACATTCCAGACCTGCTACAAGATATGACTACCGAGAGGCGAATTGGGCCCAATATAAGCATCTCATTAGTGCCGGGTTGCCCCCAATTGCGCCTCTTAGACATACTTGGGATATTGACAGCGCCATCGATCAGTTGCAGGCCACCATTGTCCGAGTTGCTGATGTCTCCATACCAAAGTTTACCCCGGTACCGACTTCCCTGCGGAAGCCACCAGAACACATCATGCAACTGATACGGCAACGTAATAATATTAAAAACAGGTGGTTCCGGACGAAAAACCAAGACCTGAGGCCTGTGCTAAACGCTCTAACTACCAAAATAACATCTCTAATGATCCAGTGGAAGAGCTCTATGTGGGGTGACCATCTCCGCAGTTTACACAGTGACTACAAAGCATTTTGGTGGCTGGTTAAAACATCTGTAACCAAAAAAAACACTGTTAGACTGGCAAACGACGGGCAGTTCATGTCTGTTGCAGAGCAGGCAGACATACTAGCCGACCAATTGAGAGGGGATAGAGAAAGTGATCCAATCACAGCGCCCAACCGGCGGACCCCTACCCTCACTACTATATATACCTCCTACCACCAGGTTGCAGCAATCATTCGTCGCACCAGAGGAAACAGAGCACCAGGGGATGATAACATCCAAAACATCCTTCTGAAGCAGCTGCCACGGAAGGGAATATCTCACATAGTGAACATCCTCAACTCTTCACTTAGACTACACTACTTTCACCAGACGTGGAAGCACGCCGTCGTCATCCCACTTTTGAAACCGGCCAACAAAGGATATGAGCCAGCTCACTACAGGCCCATCAGTCTGCTGACCCAATTATCAAAAATATACGAGAGGATTCTCTATGGCTATCTCACCAGACACTGTGACGCTCAAGACATTATACCACCTCAACAGACCGGCTTCAGTAAAGGACACAGCTCGGACTGCAATCTAGTGAAACTGCAGTGGCACGTTGCAACGAACATGCGAAACAACAGAGTCACTGCGATGATCTCCTTGACTGTACGAAAGCATTCGACTCTGTAGATCTTCGTACACTCCTGCAATGCCTGAACGAGCACGAATTTCCTGCGCAACTCCAGAACATCATGACTTCCTATCTAGCAGGCAGAACCTTTTCTGTGCGAATAGGAGCCATATCAACAACCAGTACAGTTCGTCGTCGGAGTTTGCAAGGGTCGGTGCTGGGACCCCTACTCTTCAACATCTACACCACGCACATAGTAGGAGCATCATACACCAATTGTGAGGTAGCGGGATATTCGGACGATATAGGGGTCTACAGCACCAGCCTCAACCCAGCAAAAGCTCTAAAGGCTGCAGAGGGCGCTAGTCAGTAAATCACCGACAGGCTACGAGCTGTCCATATTCAGGTGAACCCGGCCAAAACTCAAGGGATCGTCTTCGCCCCACCTAATCTATCTAGGATATCCTCAAAGCGGGGCATGGGGTATTTCTCGTTTACCGTATTTTCGTTCAACTTGCTGTAGACGATGACCACTCAGTATTTCTCCCCGCCCCGTGTCCCTTTCTTCTTTACTGCCCACAGGTGACTATTATACGGTGACGTGCTATTCACCACGATACCCTATCTTTTTAATGCTTCGATCTCCTACTTGATGTGTTGTCTCAGTGCATGTGGGTACCTCCTTTCTTTCACATATATCACGCGCGTCTGTTTCAGGGGAATTTAATGCACTGTCTCCCCCGTTACTCCTACTTTGTCCTTGTTGTCTACTCTACTTGAAGAAGAAATCCTCATAGTCATAGTAATAATCGACTCTCTTCAGTCTTTCTCCCGATTAATTGCCCAGTTTCTAGCATTGCCATCCCTCACGGTTTCCATACACCGGTATGATTTCTTCCCCAGCCTAATAGACCAGGTTCCCTCTCTGTACGTCACTCGTGCTCCTACTCTTTCTATGAGGTTAAACTCAATTATACCCTCGTATTCGCACGGCATCCTCCTTTCAAACTCTCCTCCTTGGCCGCCCAGCTATCCAATCCCATTACCGTTTTCCCTTCGATTTCCGCACGGCCCTCCCAATGTGATCAGTCTACACTTGCACGCCCGGGTGCAGGTTGCTCTCTCGCTGATACACAATCTATCCGCCGCTTTCCTGCTGAGGATTGTGCTTGAACTTCCGGTGTCTTCCAGGCACCGTACTCCTCTCTCCACTCGGATGATGGGTATACCGCCACAGTCTCCTCCCACACTGTAATTGAGTAACGCGCGGTCACCGCTTTGCCGGCCCACTCCTCAGGCCACCGTTTGCATTTTCCTTCCCGCTTCTGCACCTCGATGTTTACTACCTACGTGGCCCCTGCTGCCATCTCCTCCGTAGTTCCTGCTGTTCCTGGGTTCTTCCTCTTCTTCCTCCTTACTGACGCTCCCGATGTCTTCGTCGATTCGGAGGGGGCCCTAGTTCTCCCCCACACTCTCTGAGAGTTGACGTTCCGGTCTGTATCGTTCAGCTCTTTGGAACATATATGGACACTGTCGAGCGATGTGCCCCTCCATTCCGCATTCGCAACTTTTCGTGCGCAGGCACTGCGCTACTAGATGTCCGGTTGTCTCACACCCATGACATCGTCGTTCCTCTCTCCTTCCACTTGTTCCAGCTCTGCCTTGGCTTGTCCTCTTTCCTTCAGCCACCGTCCTTTTCTTCTCCTTATAATGCAGTTCTCTTATTTTCCAAGTCTGCTGCTTCATCCTCGGCCTACGGTATGTCATCCTCGTTCAACCTGATTCCTCTGCTTCTAGCTGCACCTCTTCCAAGCGGCGCTAGCGTCCATCATCTCTTGAGCGCATTCGACGAAGGACCGGTCCCTTGGTAGATTTTCCTTCCTCCCCGTCTCTTTGGCCAGCTGTACCTTGAGGATGGTTGCTGAGAATGCCATCCTGCCTTCTACCTTCACTCTCTCATTTTTTGTGTAATATTGTTGTACCGCGCCAACATTTCCCCGGCGTACTGCCCTTTTGTATGTTTCGATCTTCTTGTTTCTCGAAACATCTGAAATATATTCTCCTCCGGTGTCCACCTACCGCCCCCGTAGGCCTTCTTCAACCTTTCCTTTACTACCCCCCATGGGGTATCTTTATCGGCCTGTATTAGGTTTAATATATTTCTTTTTACCCTGCACACCAATTCTGCCTTAATCGACTACGCGTCACCTATATCGAGTAGACCTTCATTCACCATAGCTTCCACTCTCTCCATAAATCTGTCACCACCTTTCAAAAAATGGCTTAACTCACCGAGTTCTCCTGAAAATTTCTCTAAGTCCGAGTTGGCTTTCTCAGGTCATACGCCGCCGCCCGGACTTTCATCCACGCCAGGGAGTTTGCGTGAGCTTCCGCCAACGTTTCCTTAGGCAACAGTGCAACTTCGAAGACTGTCGGCCGTAAATCCACCATTTTACTCGCTTATAAAAAACCACAACTGAACGTTCGTTCGGCGCCAGTTACCGTCTATCGGGTTTAGACGATTAAAAATAAGACAAAGAGAGTAAAAGGAATTAATATTTGAACAACGGCGAGGTTTAAAATGTCTTTATTCCGCTTCTAATCCTCTATCTCTGTTTACAGCCTTTGTTTACATAGGCCTACGTGGTATTAGGCCTAACATTGCCATACCACGAGCCATATATATATATATTGGTTGGGAAATTAAAACCTTTTTCTTCAGGCCAACAAACACGTATTAAATGAAGATATTACTTTGTGATTCTCTGCAATCTAGAAAGAAGTTTCTATAGCCTGTTGAAATCTGTGGTAGGTAGAAAGTTCACTTAGTGATTTAGCTGCGGCAAGGAAACCCTTCAGAAGATCCGCGAATGTAAGAAGACACTCCAAGATACAATATCTTGTGGCTAGGCTGGGTTCTGAGCACGACCCAAAGCCCTACAACTGAAAGGATTAGAAGTGCTTGTAAGGGGATAGGTTTACATAACTCCAGCTCCTGTCGGTTCTCCTCAGTTCTCGAAGATTATGTAGGTGTGAACGGGATCAGAGCTGCTCAACCAAGAAGTATACCTGTCGCAAATCATCAGGAGAGGTCGTAAAAATAAATCAATTAGAAAATAATAAATGATTAGTTTTTGGTCTGAATAAAATTACGAGATAAAAAAAACTAAAGAAGAAAAAAACAACAGTCAGTTAAGTTTAACTAACTCTTTGGATTTCTCAAATCCCAGCTCTCAATAGATGAAGTTCCGACTTTTTTATTCACTGTTATGACTGTAGCAAAAAAGGAACTTTAAGAAGAACTTTTGAAGATATTCAAAACAAAATTTGATTTCCAAAAATAGAAATATATACCATTTCATTATCTTAAAGATGAAACATTTGAGTACGTATAAACCAAAAAAACAACAACAATTTAAATTGAAAAAAACGATTTTAAGGATCCTTGGCTCAATTGCTTAGTGTATTACGAAACGAACATTATAATAGAAAATCCCACTATGACCACATAATTTCAAATCCAGCTTAAAAAATGTTATAGCCTAACGATTAAACTAAATTAAGTTAAAAGGCAGTCTAGCAGGTAAATGTTTAGAAATGAGAATCAGTAAAAGTGTCCCTGTAAATAAAAATCTGGGGACACCTTGAGGTGATTAAGACGCGTAGTTTTTGAAAGTTTAAAAAAATCCAATTATTCCAAACCGAATCCCTTTTTTTCTAATGTATTACGCCAATGTGTATTATTCCTTTTTATAAATAACTGATGACTAATGAGGAAAAATGGTGACATTATAGTTTTCTTGGGTGGTATCCCATATCATTAAACCATCAACCTTTCTCTTCTCAGAACGTCTTTCTTCGTCACAAAATACGGAATGTTGTTTAACACCAAAAGTTCGAACGTTGTGCGGCTTGGCTTTACAGCGGGAAAGGCACCACTTAGGAAAGAATTCATAAAATCAGTGATGAACCTGGAGTTTTCGCCAACGGGTGTGGTACCCAATTGGCCACCCATTCTATGTTGACTAAAATCAAGAATGAATATTAACAATTACTGAACTTATAAATAAATAAAAAAGTATTTCTTTTGTTTAAGTAGATTGCACGCATAAAGATACAATGTAAGTATATTTATGTAGTTTTTTAACAGATAAGGAATTGTCAATATTTATATCGTTTGTAGGTTGTTTTTCTACAGCAAATATCACTAGATGTCACAAACTTAAATCACTCATTGTGAAACGAAGGTAATTTTTAATTTGGTTTTTTAAAAGTTCCATTCAAAACCAGCGACACTGGTGGATATTGTTTGTAAAATTCTTTACAATGATACTATGTTCGGAACAGAGTTTTTCAGGGTACATTTATGAATAAATTATAGAAGTCCAAATATGCCCTTGACCAACGTTTTTTAACTTTCTACGTCTTCTTTCAACATTGCCATAATTCTCTTGAAACAACCCATGCAACATATGACCATCGCTAATTCCAAATTTTGAAGTGATTTATTTCACAATTATCAGATTACGCGTAAAAATGTTGACATTGAGTAGGGTCGTCAGGGTCAGCACTTATTTTGTGACAGTACCTGTCTAGATTACAATCAAGATAAAAATGCCACCCCAAAACATGTCCCGATCGCTCCCCGTAGGTACACTACAGCATAAAACAAAGAGAAATTTTCGGAGAAAATGGTAGTAGCGGGATACAAATTTGTAGGCAAACCGAACTGTCACGATTTTGAAGTCAAAAAAACTCACACAACTAGAAAACTCTTCAATTTTTCACATTCGCCTGTCTTAAATATGTCAATATTATTTACTTTCAATGTTTAAAAAAGTTCAATTCAAGATTCAATTTTTTATTTTAACTTGTTCTCTGTAAATAGTCACGCGCCTCCTCTCACTGTCCCGCTGGGACGTACTCCGACTCTGGGATACCCGATCCTTGCGCAAACCATCTGCCTAGATCTGATCTGCCACTGGAGGGGAGGTGTGACAATGGCCACAGCTGGTGCAGCGAGGAGCAGGTCGGCATCAAAGGGTAGCGATCGAGATGTCATTGTGCAGCGACCTTTCGCAGCTACTGCCAGTCTGCATCAGGCAGTTCTCACGTGTCTATAAAGCCAGACGGGATGGAGGGGGGGGGGTTTAAGATTCAACAGATGGATTACACGGGGTAGTAAGAAAATCAATTTATAATTAAAATTTAACACTTATACTACATACGCCTAAGACACTTTAGACTGCTGTCAAAAATCTTCATTAAATGGCATGAGTGGATGTACTTTAGATATTGGCGTAGACCAACAAAAGAACTACGTCGAATTTTCATGAAATTTATTTTTTGACAACGTTTACAGACAGACTAACCATCATCATCATCATCTCATACTAATCAACATCATTTCCTGATAAAAATAATTAAATAAAAGAGAGATGATAATAGTGTAAGAATGTAATTGACAAGAATAAAAATAACATATTAATTGGTGGCTAGTTATAAACACACGGTGGAGTTAAATAACGGTACAGTAATTTATAAGGAATGTGTGGACAAATGTAAATTGCAATTTTAATGAGCGAGAAATAAAATATTCACAGGAAGGACAATAGTACATTAATGATTAATTCTATTTATTTTTTATGAACGTATATTTATTGCATACTTAAGAGGTATATGTATCAAGCTGCGGTGGTTTTGTCATTTTGTATCTTCATTCTCTAGAATTCACAGGACTCCTGTAATTTTAATTCAAAATTTTGCAAAAAAGGTAGTTGACGTTAATAGTAGTAGGAGCGAGTTGTTTGCATACATTTCGATATATGTCTAAACTTTTCTTCTATAATAGTCTGTCTTTTCTGTTAAAAATTTCAATATATGAGGAAAAAAGGGGCTTAGTAAACACATTCATAAAAAATATAGGTTTCTTATATTTTTTATAGTTCCAATCGTACACTTGTGTGAAATAAATGTGTTAAAAAATCAGTAGTCCTCAAACAATTAAAATCGCATTGAAACCGTGGATTTTAACTAAACGAAGTTCGAGTTCTTATAATTACCCATTAATTAATTATTAAATGACTCTTAATTATTTGTATTAGGTTGTCATGAAGGGAATAAAGTGAATATTCCTAGCCAGACGCCAGTCCTCTTGGACTAACAGTCTGCACAAATACTGAGTACTCGGTATTTAACGTAGTTTATTACTATTAACATATCAATCACGACACATATTACATAACATTGATTTGGTATAAGGTAACTGATATTTTATTTAGCCATTATATCACTTGTTTTTAAATCACTTTGTAGGTGATTAAAAACTTGTTTCGATTAATATTGATGGAGCATTGTTTTGGTTTATAAATAACGTATCATATTATTACATGTATTTATTGTGGGATTCCATATATGTATATTATTGGAGGAATATAGGATTGCCAGTTAGAAAAATACTAGAAGATACCAAAAATACCTTTAAAATTGACAGTGCTGGCGGTACCAAGGTTTTCCTTTAGTCTTTATAACGATTAAATTATTCAAAGCAAGTTCAGTTCCTTCAAATAATGCAGAAGAATTAGTTTATAGAGTTTATTTGTCCTTAATTTTTAAAAATAGAGTTTTCATTAACGCCCTCAGACCAATTCACCCGGTTTGGTTAAATAAATTACAAAAATCATCTGTTGTGTTATTAAGTCCCTACATTTTATATATTATTACTAAAATAAAAAAACATATTGGCAGAGAACCTACCAACTTTCGGTCTATCTACTTTATCTACCAACTGACACATCTCTATGAAGCAAATGCCCTAGCACAGGGCTTAGCTACAGGATATTATCGTTAATATTATCGGTTCAACCCCGTTTAACCAGAGTCTTTCAAAGAAGACTAGAATGTTTCAAATATTTAAATATGAAAATTTAAGATTTTTGTATTAATTATTATTTTAGTCTTTATATTGTAGATTGAGGGGTATAGTCCACTCTCTGCAGGTATTAGCCAACGGAGAAGGATTAAAACAGGGCTGAAAATCCAATTTTTTTCTTCAGGTAATAGATAACTAAATGTTTTTTGTATTATGTTAAAAAAATTCTCTCCCAATCCATCTTTTTTATCCTTAGTCTAGGTTTCATCTATCCATGCATCCTCAGTACTACAATTTAGAGCAAGATACATAAATTTACATATTTAAAAGAACAATTAGGTATAAAAATGTAATAAATAATAAAACTAAATACAATAAAAAGAGTATAACAGCACCCCTGTGAATGTTGTTTTAATTTTTTTTTATTTATCCATTGCTTTGTATATATACTTCAGTAATTTAAAATGGAAAAAATTATTTGTATATTTTACAAGTAAACCAAACATTATTGTGTTGGCAGAGGTTATATAACCTGAGAATATTAACCCTTATTTTATTAAAATTATTCGACAAATAGTACTTATAAAAATTATAGTAGTGAAATTCAGAGATTATCAAGAATTTCCTTAAAATATTTTTTTTTAATGAAAAACATCAAAAATCTTTAAAAAATGTCTCACATTCAAAACCTTAAACACTAGAAGTCTAGCAAAACTTTCAATTTGTCCAAATTTTGGCATAGAAAATTCTCGTACCATCAGTCTCATAGTTAACTAACAAATCCAAATTTTGCGTGATATCATGCCCTTTCTTCCGTCCCACATCTTTAAGGTATGTTCGATCGTTTTGCATGGTATAAAATGCTTGTCTTGTTAAATTCAAAGCTATGGTTTTTTTTTGTCACCTAATCTAAATGACAACACAGAAGTTTCTTCAATGTTTGAGTACCACAACTCCAAAGAATAATTTTTAACGGCTTTAGCACAAGGTTTATAACGTACTGTAAACAATATGACTGTGCTTTGACACTTTCGAGACACTAGTTTTCAAAACAGGATGGTTGCCTCATCGATAACAGATACTATCGGCCATCTAACGCGACGTTGGATTACGAGGTTACGAGGACTGACTTCCCATTCGATCGATCATTAAAATATTTGACTAGCTAGTTTACCATACAAATATATTGATGGACAGTAGAACAAAAAGGATCACGTCAGGCAGACTGACAGGTTGAGAGCAACAAAAAGACGACTGGGTATTGGCCACATCCATCAGAAGAGGGACGGCTCCCAGTTGAGTGCATATAGATGTAGTTGTGACGAGGCAGTTCTTGGCTCACGCGTGGCCATTGGCCGGTGAGGACACGCGACCGGAGCAAACGATACGTGAGTTATAAATGTGAGAAATATCCTCCGTTATCTTCTCCTTCTCTGTTTTAAATGGGCGGGTAAAAAAGGGGGACGGGGTGTTTAATCAAAGCAGCAGCTGGCCACGGGGCTCTGGAGGGGTGGCTGGCAGCGGTGGACGGTGCGGTCGTGTCTATATTATGTAGCTACCGCAAACGGTTCTGGGATATAGACCGAACTATCATTTGGGTTCTACACCCTTCAGGCAGAAAGGGTGGGTTATCCTATAAAAAAGCAATGATATATACAGCGTTAAGTGAAATATGAAATAATTTCACTTTTCCTTCCTTATTTTCTGATCACCAATAAATTATTTTCTAACTCTATTCCTGGCTCATCGATCAATACCGATATCTAGTAGCTCCTTTAATATTTCGGGTCATGAAACTGTAAGTGAAAGAAGTGCTCATTCCACTTTAATATCTTTATTATATTGGGATTATGTCCCTTAACAAACTATTACTTAACATAAAGTAGTCTCTTTGACAGTATCAGTCCCTTCCAAAATTTGAAATAGAAATGAAATATAAAAACAAAATTAAATAAGATAACATATAATAAAAATATACATATACACATACACATATTATTCAAGAATTAAAAAAAATAAAAAGCAATAAACGTAAAAAATAATACAGAAACAAGCTCGATAAACAAAAAAAATCTACACAAATACTCATATACACTCATTCTCACATAAATATACATAATCTCACATACATACATACATTCCTAAATTTACACATAAAATGAAATAATAAGTAGATATAAGTATTAATGCATAATAGTAATCTACATAATATAAAAATAATGAAAGAAAATAAACATTCTAACATTAAAAAAAAAAAAAAAAGCATTGTAACTGTTTGGATTATTCCAACTACTTTGTACTAGAAAATAATTTTGAAAACATTTGATAAAAGAGCGATATGATGATAATGTTAAACGTATAAAAATTACAGATTGGATGGTTTTAAGGTAAAGTAAACCCACCAATAGTAGAATGTTTATTATGTTTCTCATTGGTTTACAAGTAATTCAAATTTAATGCTACTTATATATGTTTTTAATCTCTTATAGTCTTTACTTGAGATTGCCTATAGCTGCAAGGGCTATTTCTCTTTCTTTGTGAACCAATTATTTGTTTAACTAAACTAAATAAAGAATTATAAACAATAATGCTATTAAGAAAAAAAATTTATTTAGAAAAATGAAGGTTTTTTTTAAATACATAAAAACATATGAGAGCATCTTTCATAAGTCCGTCGATTAATTAAGAAGTGGTTCACATTACATTAGGCATATTTGAATTATAATGTAAGAACCCGTTCCAGTGTTCTCCGAATATCGTATCGTATGAGGAAAACATGCCATTGTGATTTAATTAAGGTTTCAAGAATACATGAGTGAATTTAATTTTACAACATTTAATAATTTCTTATTTGGTTATAAGATGAATTAAGGTATTACAGCCAACAAAGTTCGAAATTAAATTTTAAAAAAAAAATGGGAGTTCGAGAAAGTTTAAGGCTAAGATTCATTAGAGAAATACTTTTGCAAAACACTTAAAACCGGAATGTGGAAACGCCTGGGGAAACAGCTCTGGTATTCGTTCTGGTACTTAAAACTAAACATTCCAGTTAGGTTGGCTAGTTGAAATTCATTAGGAACTTGGTATAAACTTCATTTCCCTAAGACCCGGCACTCAAGGTAGGCATTTCACGTGAAGCTGACATTAGCTTAGCGACCCCAGTGATGATTTTCTTTTTTTTTTTTCTGCCCTTTAGAACATCAGGATTTCTTATTGAGAGGACTATTGCTTATTGAGAAACGTTCTGCATCAACTTAGGGGCTTACTGTAAGAATCCTGGAGTTGTATCTAAAGTAGAAAGAAATACATTGGCTGTAAGTACTGGCATCAAGTAGAAACTATGATAGCATTGCATTGTCATATTTAACAACTTTACTTCTATATCGGAAAAAAGACTAATATTGAATAAGCATTCATGATCGTTAAAATCAGCATTTATAACATATATGTATATAGGATTGTTTATTGTGATAAAATTACAATCTCCCTTATTGGACAATAACTAATTGGGATCAATGTTCTCATTCAAACGATATGTACAATTATTCATTCACTGGCTCTTTCTTACAGTATTTACAAACAGCCCAGAGACCACCCTAATCCATTAGGTTGTCACCTCCCTCGCATGCGAAAGTGGAAGCGGAGTCTCGGGAAGTCCCTCACGCTCCTCCATTCACTCGGTTACGAACCAGTGGAGACTGGCCAATAGCCAGAGACGCTCAGGACATGATCGGAGGAACTGGCCATTTCTAGGACTTCCACTGTTACGTATAAATAGCAGGTCACTAGGCCATTGCTGCTTTAGTCTTTGAGGAGGTTTATAGGGATGTGTGGCGAAGTGTAATGACTGTGCTAGGGGATTATGGTGGTTTGATAGGTTTTGATGGAATTTCATAATCCATGAAGGTATGAGTTCAAGAATGTAGGGTGTATCAAGATCGTTGGAAGGGCTTTGTTCCTGTCGTAATAAAGCACATTAACTATTCTCAGCCGTACGCATGTAAATGTCCTTGTTTCAACATCGGAAAGCATACACGATTTACTGGTCAAAGGTGAGCATCAACTGTATTGATGATTTTTTTATCTAAATTCCTTAAATATTTTTAATAATTAGAATGTTCTTAGAGTTGCATTGGATTCTATATTCTATATATTATAAGAATTCTGATAGCAGTTTAAGTAAAATCAGTATTCTTGTACATGATTTTATCGTAACATTATAACTTTCACTATTATTCTAAATGTCGTTTGATATCCACTGAACCGTACAAAACATCATGAACCTAACTAAAAGCCTTCTTACATATTAGGAGGAATGTAAACACCAAACACCTTAAACTATATATTTCAAATGGCTACAATTTTTTACATGGAGGTAGTAGGTAGAAATATATTGAGAAGAAGACGTGGCAATTTGAATTCATTATAAATAAATTATGTTGCAGGCACAAATGGGAAAACCTAATACGTATTTCAATAAACATAAAATTAAACTTAACCAAACAACAGACGCAATAATATTCACCAAACTTCGGCCAATATTAAAGCCATTTATCCTTTAACAATTCCTCACCACCTTCATTCCATTCTCTACCTAGGAGTAAGAAGATAAGAACATTCCGTCAAATTCACGAACCACATAAACAATAAATGCTACAAAACCTTCATAAATAAAAGGTCCATCAACAAAACTGATACCTGAAAACAAATCAACACTATTATATATAGTAGTCTGCTATTACAGAAGTAAATAGGGCTGGCCCACAAAACGTTCCTTCGGGCTGACGGGTTCCGTCTTACCCGGAGCTAGCTAGTTAATGGAGTAACTCGACCTTGTCTAATCATAGTTCTTAATGGCCCGCTTATTCGGCTAACCCTTCCACGTAAAATAAATAAATTTAGAAGAAGTTATGCAGCAAGCTGAGTCACCCGCTATCTCGATTCACTTACCTACTTTATCTTAATTGAACGGACATTAGATTTAACGAATATATTTGATGGGATTCCCGATAGAACGCCGTGAAGGGGTTGTGAATGGTACACACACACCATTCATTCACGAAACCATGTTGATGGGTAATGAATATGCAATATAATCATTATAATATGTCGACATTATAGGCCTAAGTTCGAAATTTGTGATTAAAAAAAAGTACAGTAACGTAAATTTTCATAATTATCTATACATATTTCATATAGTAAAGCACGGAAACTGTTTTTATAAATTTTTTTTTTATGCTAGAGGATAAGTCGAGGTGTTCTAAGGCGCAAACCTGACGGCAGCCGGTGATAGAATGTTACTTCGATTTTATTTTTTAGTTTTACGATTTAACATTAGAAGTCTGCAAGTAATTAACTCAGCGATAGTAATAAATTTCGACAGTAATGCTATTTCATTTTAAGCGGGATGGTTTCCAATCGGTGGATCGATCGGATTTTTTTTTTTTTTACTTACACGGGGGAACTTAAGTAATTTCATGGCAACCCTATATGATTAAGCGTAACATTCTCAATTTTCTCACGGGCTGGAAAAGGATGGCAGCTTATTGATAGCTGGCTTATTTCATATGAGAATACATTCCCATGCAAAAATTATTGATTGCGTAATTTAGTCGGAAGGGGGTAATACAATACTATTACCTGAATTATTTAGTAAATAATTACCTTTATATCGGTATTATTAACTATTGTAATACGAATCGATCGCAAAAACCACTGAAAGTTAATTTTAAAAACTTCAACTGCTATTTTGTTCTTACTTCTTATTTTTTATTTCATTCACAACTCCTTAGATCGTATGTGGGCAACAGCCGGCCCGCGGGCCGGATCCGGCCCGCTGTAAGATTTGATCCGGCCCGCGAGACATTTTGAAAAACCCAATTTAAAAAAAAAAAATACACTACTTACTCATACTCATGGAATCAAGTGAGCGAGCAAGCCGAGTGGCGGTGATCATCAAAGAGTGAGGCGGCAAACATCAAAGTTCAAAGCCATTGATGTTTGCCGCCACACTGGCGGCGCAACAAAGGATTATTGCTTCGCAATTGTATTGTTCTACACTAGACGATTCTAGATCATTCCTTCATTTTGCCTATATAAGCGGGTGGATGGCCGGAACTTAGTTCAGTCCTATTCGAGCTACCGTGGTGATAAGTTTGCTTTGTGACTTTGTGTGCATCTTGAGTGCTTACTAATTATACCTATTTTCTTATTAAGTTTATCGAACGATAAGTAAATGAAAATGATGTCTGGTGGAAGGAAACGAAAAGTAGATGCAGAGGGTCGCCAGTTTCAAGAAAAATGGACTGAAGAATTCTTCTTTATCTTGCACAATGGTAAGCCTATTTGTTTGATGTGTAATGAATCCATTTCGGTGATGAAAGAATTCAATATAAAGAGGCATTACTCAACTAAGCATCCTACGCTGCTCTCACTGACAGGACAAATAAGAAAAGACAAAATCCAGAAACTTACCGCAAATTTGGAAAAACAGCAGCAAATATTTCATAGACAAAGAACACAACTTGATAATGTTGTGAAAGCTAGTTTTATAGTTAGTTCAAAATTGGCAAAGTCATTGAAACCATTTGCCGAAGGAGAATTTATCAAGGAGTGTATGTCAGAAGTTTGCAGTGTTTTGTGTCCTGAAAAGAAAAATGAATTTGAAAAAATTAGTTTGTCAAGACGAACCGTTGTACGACGTATAGAAATGATGGCTAATGATATAAAAACAACATTGACTGGCCGTATGACTGGTATTGAATCATTTTCCATAGCATTAGACGAGAGCACCGATTTGTCTGACATAGCTCAACTGGCTATATTTATTCGAGGTGTTGATAAAGAATTCACTATTACTGAGGAATTGCTTGCTTTACAGCCGCTAAAAGGAACCACTACAGGAGAGGACATTTTTAATGAAGTTCAAAAGGTATTCACAAGTTTTGGCTTGCCATGGTCGAAATTAGTTGGAGTATGCACAGATGGTGCACCTTCTATGGTCGGCTTACGTAAAGGTTTCATCGGAATTTTGAATGAAAAAGCAACTGAATTAAATGTGCAAAAAGATGGTTTGATAGTCCTTCATTGCATTATCCACCAACAGAACTTGTGTTCTAAGTCCATTCGACTCCAGAATGTTATGAATGTGGTAGTAAAAACCATCAATTTTATTCGATCCCGAGGGCTTAACCATCGTCAGTTCAAGGCGTTTTTGGATGAAATATCAGCCAAGTATGACGACGTAACATATTATTGTGAAGTCAGATGGCTAAGCAAAGGGAAAATGCTGAAACGGTTTTACGAGCTTAGAAATGAGATAGCAGAATTTATGCAAATAAAAGATAAACCACTATCTGAATTGAGTGACGCAAAATGGATATGTGACTTAGCATTTCTTGTCGACCTTACAGGCCATTTGAATGATTTAAATTTGAAACTTCAAAAACAAGGACAGTTAGTAAATGATTTGTACAGCCATTTGAAAGCGTTTCAGAACAAAATCCGCTTGTGGGAGGCACATATGCTGTCTGGTAACAGTTACCATTTCACCACGCTCTCTGCGTATGAAAATATTGCTTACGCTCAATATGCTGAAGAACTCAAGTTACTGTCGGAGCAATTTTCGATCAGATTTAGCGATTTCAAACACATGGAAGACTGTTTCAATTTATTTGCTACTCCAACAAAAAGTAATGTACAAAATGCTCCAATACACTTGCAAATGGAGTTGATCGAGATTCAAGAAAACTCACTCCTAAAATCTAAATTTGAAGACGTGGAGTTGTGCGATTTCTACAAAAAATACCTCGAAGAAGACCATTTTCCGCAGCTTAGAAAATTTGCAAGAAGATTGATTTGTGCGTTTGGCAGTACTTATAAATGCGAACAGTTCTTTTCATTGATGAAAGTTAATAAATCAAAACATCGTACAAGGCTGACTGACGATAATTTGGAAAATTCTTTACGTCTTTGTACCAGTGGAATTAATCCAAACATCGATGAATTAGTTTCCAAAATTCAAGCTCAAGTGTCTAATTGATTTCGGTGTCGCTATTTAACTTTCGTAGTTTGTAACAATTCTAAATTTAACGATTTAATTTAATGCTGTAGGTACCTATTTTTTCATTTCATTTTGTTATTTTAATAAATTGTGTTGTAATAACATTGTCGTATTATTTCATGGCTGACTGATATCTATCGCTAAAAATTATGAACACTACTTTAAAATGCACTACTTTTAAACGCGGCCCGCGAACGTATTTGCACACTAAAGTTTGGCCCATAACATGTCAAAGGTTGCCCATACCTGCCTTAGATGATAAAGCTCTAAAATAATTGTAAAGTGTATTTCCTCTTTTAAAATAGCTAAATATTTTTAAATTAACGTAATATATATATACAAATAAGGACATTTCAACCCTCTAATAAGCTCTCATCAACCGCACGGCGCACGAACCTGCTGGTGAGGTCACCGTAGCACAGCATCATAGGATGCAGCTGTTACAGCCATTAGATAATTACAATAAAATTTGAAATTGTATAAATAAATGTAATGTACGCATACCTTATTTTTGGGTCTGTATGTTTACACTTGGATCATTGACATTTGCAATATCTTACTTGCAGTCCAAAATTTCCTAGAGGACATGACATTATTTTTTAATCACTTCTATATTGCTTCTTGGGACGTTCAGTTTCTTTTCTGCTATGATCTAGTCTCTCCTATTGTGTAGCCGGATGTTTAAACTAGCAACAGCCTCTTCGGAGCCTGAAATATATAATATGTAGATTAAAACAAATCAGACGACAACCGTAATAAATAAATCAAAGAGTACATAAAAGATAAATTAGCGGATTTTCTCACTATGTATCAATGACATTTAACGGAAGAGCTGAAGTACATTTAGTCACCATTTGAATGTTTGTTTAGACTGCAAAAGTAGATCAGTGGGAATGTCATTGACGATCTTCAACAAATCCGAAGTTTTTGCAGGAGACCTCACAGAACTATTGTCGATGTCCAACAAGCGTGTAACGTGGAACGGTAAAAGGCCAGACGGTGGCTACCTTTGCAGACTTCAAGGAAGGCCAGTAATGGCCAGAATAAGGACGTAAAAGCATAAAGGAGCTAGTAGTTCAAAGAAAGGAGGAAAACTGGTTTCATTCAGGACGGATCCCAGGTGTCTATAGGGCTATACCTGTCTAGGATAATCCAATAGATGGTGCCTAGGATCTCTATAATCCAAGCTACCAGGGCCCTTTCGATTTTTCACTTTTTTAGTCCTCTTATGATTTTTTTGTCCTGGAGTCAGAGCTACGTTTCCCTTTGAGATTATCCCGGCTCGGCCAACGATTGACATCCAGAACCCTTGTCACGCGGTTAGCTCCCCCCTCCCCTAAATAGGCCTTCCCTTATCCATTGTACAAACAGGAAAATTGACTTAGTCACCTTATAGGCCATGTGGCTTACGACTCGTAGTTGAGTTATTTCGCTGGCCACAAGGGGATCGAATCAAATTACCAGTAACGACGTCGAGCTCATCGTCCACTCATATCGAGAATGGACGAACGCCAAAAATTGATTAGCATTTTCTTTTAAATAATACGTTTCTGGTTGCTGTTGAATTTAATGAAAATATTTTTCCGCCCGCAATGTGTATTTTACCTACGATAGAGGCCGCTTCTAATCAGAACAAAATTCCTGACAAATTTCTTGTAAATAGATGTTCATTCTTAAATGAATGAAAATTCTTCACACAACTATATGTTGTGAACGTTACATTACAAAACGAGATAATTCGTTTTTTTGAATCTAATGGATAGCTTGAATTAAAATTTGATAGAGGCCCTGACTTATCTGATGGCTGGATGACTTTTTATGCACATTGATATCTCAACATTATCGTATTGAGAATCTTCCCAACAGTATCCCAAAAGTACACTGGCGCAAATTAAAAATCAATAAAATTCATATTTCTAATCTTCCTCCAGGCTGAGAGGATCTGATCTAGGCACTTTAAATTTTAGTTGTATAGTTCCTAAAATTGCAATATGATTTTTGTTCAGATTTTTCTAAACTTCTGACTTTCATGAGACTTATAGATCGCCAAAGTAACTGTTATGTGATAAAATGTTCTGGGCATCTAATTTTCAGTTTTTCCTATGGGTCGGCCATTATGAAAACCTTCAAATTTTTCTCAAATTATTCTATTATATATATATTCACTGTAAATGTTTCTGATTTTACATTCGGTTTTCGTTTCTTGTTTTAGCAGTTTAATAAGACCTAATGAAAATGTGTATAGTTAAATATGTTTCTGGAAGTTTTTTAATAATTTTCGAAATGCCTAAAAGAGGAAGCCCATACATTTTCAAAATCATCGGTCCACAAATTTATTTCATTAACATTTTACAAACACCTAATTTAATTTTTAGTGCAGCGAGATAAAACAATGCTAACTAGCTTACTTTATTTCGTTAATAAAAATTTAGTGGGTATTTGATGTAACAAGTTTCAGCTGGTAAAAACCATCTGAAAAAAGACATCTTTCCATGCAACAAAGAAACAAAAAAGATGTCTAGGGCAATGGATTTCAATCAAATACCGTTATTTAAACATAAATTAAATGACACATAAACAATTGAGTATCTCTGAAATGGACAGAGTTGGGCAATAGGCGAATGCCATCAAACGCAGACTGCTGTAACAGAGCGTACTCTGGTTCAGGCTAACTGCATCGGCCTGCGGTTAAGGTAATGCCCAGTGACTGTAATTTTCCTCAACATTGGCTTTTATGCACCTCTTGCTGGCCATCGCCTGCGATCGTAAATATGACCGCTGTAGGAATATAAGAAGAATATTCGCAAACTACTGACTGTTCCGCTCCACCCTTCGCTGCGAACTGCCGAGGGGCACCTGGATTGATGGTCCCTCACAGAAAACACACGTCGGCTGACCCCTCATGTCCACACATCCACGGGCATTTAATTCCCCTCAACAGTTTTTCAATGTCAAGGCCACCGGTGCGCAAACTGACATATAGGCACTGCCCCTTTAACTTCAGCTCGGTTTCATTAATTGTACGGCTATTCCCTGCGTAAGGGGTAGTTGATGGAATACACTTTCGGAAGAATGCACAGCTTAATTGTTGGATATTTATAAAGAAATAGGGTATGCCAAGAAATTTGGCTGTGATCCCCACTGAAGACCCAGAAAATATCAGTACTTTGACTTGTTCAAGTTCTGGACCACAGACTATACAAAAAGAGTAACTATACTAAATGAGAAAAAATGATTTAGCTAACTCTGAGCATAACAAAAAGAAAAGACTTCAAAGTTTATATGGGTGCCCAAATAAATACAGAAAATAAAACAAAAAACTGAAGCAATTCCTACGCAAATTATTTCCATCAAGAACCTGAATCACGAAGCTGTAATTATGCAGGTCTTTAATACAACCTGTCTTAAAGTACAAGTCAATGTTTTGGACAATACCAAAGGCTGCTCAATGGAGGTCTAACTCATCCTATACCTGCTTACAAAGCAGCAAATCCTTTACTAAACGAAGTAGGATACAAAAAAATAGATATATAAAAATGAAACAGAAGGACAACAAATATATTCTTGTAAATATAAATATTTTATTTATGTTCGCTTCCCGAGTGACTCCCGTATACCAAGCAGCAATAGTCAAAGTGGGTGTAATTGAGGGAGGGTACCCTTAGTCTATCTCTAGGCTGAGGAAGATGAAATCGCTTAACTATAGATTTTGGGAGATTAGAAGACATCGGATTATTTTAAGAGTTATTAGCCCGGGCTTCCAAAAAAAAGAGGATATTGATACGTCTACCAATATCCCAATTTAGTCTTTATCTAATAAGAAATTAAAAAAAAATGGATCGTTTAATTATAACGAGAAGTTAAGATTTATCAGCTAATTTGCACTGGTAATGTTTGTAACATTCAGGGTATTTCTCACATATTATTTTACTTATTGTGTGTAAATTGTAATAAACTATATTTTGATTTTTTATTATTTGTGTATTCTCTAAATTTAAAATATTTAACTATATCTCTTTGTAAAAGCTAATATAATAATATTAGCTAATAAAAAGAAAATGAATGATGAATTCAATCTGTTCTTATTATTTTACATAAACGTATGTAAATCTCTCTCTACCCTTCCCTCCCTTCAAGAATAGACCCTCTACCCAATACGTCCGGTATTTAATACAAAAAAATTGTGAGAATGTAGAATCGACCTCAACTAAAAGTTGTTTGATCCCGTGAGGTTTTTCATGAGAGATATACACGCCTCCATCTGATACTTCAATGTATCTATGGCCTGTTTCATTTATTAGGGTGGTGAAGAAGGCAGATCTAGTAGTCTCAAGTACTGTGTATTGATAAGAATGGGATTAACCGGGCTAGGATCAGCAAGCTACGAAGGTGATTGGACTCGGAGAATCAACAGCACTGAAAAAAACTAAAAACTTTTCAACTCTCAATTTCGATTGGTTTCTGCTCTATGCCTACTGGCTCTGGTGGAAGGAGCTCCAGGAGTGCAGACTCTTCACCAGGTCCTGTAGGGTGAGAAAGTTTTCTGTGTCTCGATGTGCATGTGTAAGACAAGCCTGGACAGGAAGATAATGTAAAAATAGATAATAATAGTAAGTTAGCTAAATAATTCAACAAAAGATGTGTTACCTTTGGTAGTATAGATCCCTGAGATATATATATAGACTCCTGACTTCGCGAGGCTAGAATGAAACAAACTCAAGAGCATTCATAATTTTCTAATATAAACATCCCAGTGACGCGGCTGACGGAGGAGCGTGGGGGACTTCCCAAGACTCCACTTCCTCTTTCGCATGCGAGGGAGGTGACAACCATGTGAATTTGGGAGGTCTCTTGGCTGTTTGTAAATACTGTATGAATGAGTGAGTGAATGAAAATTGTAAATATGGTATGGTTGAAAATATTTATTACAATTACTTAGTTTTTGCGCATGCGCTACCTTTTAGAACATCTCTGTACATCGCTCGTCAATTAAACACTATATACTACCGTCTATAGGCCATAGTTTAGTTAAAAAATTGTTCCAGCAGGCAACTTGAGGGAGCTGGCCACGAGGGAGCCCTCAAGAGTGAGTAAATTGCTTATTACATTTAGAGTGAAGTGTGAAAAGTGATATCGGATTGAGTAGTCGGCCATTTGCAACGCCTCACTCGACGTTCAGTAACGATAGTTCTCTGAGCCATTGGTCTAGTGGCTCAGAGCCAAGACCCGTGACTCGCCACTGGGAGTTGTGAGCTGAATCCCACGGCGCTACGTACTTCTTTTCTACTAATAAAAAAACCGTTGTTATGATAAAATGAGATTTTATCAACAACTAATGTCCCAAAATAGGAAAAAAAGATCTAGATCGCTAGGTCCAACTTCAACACCGTCGCCTGTAAAGCGAAAACCAAGAAGGTCAAATAGGAACGTACAAATGACCTCCTCTGCAGCTAGTTCCATGGAGGAGATACCTCCACAGGCCAGCACATCCAAAAAAGAAACAGCCTTAGAGTCCCCTTTTTTCACGCCAAACACTTTTGAGGCTTTGAAAAATATCCCAACAGAAGAAATGGAAGTCAACAAAACTCCAACACAGCCCAAACCGCCTGCTCTTTTTGTACGCAACATTAGCAACTTCAAATTACTATGCTCACAAATGAGCAAAATTGTTGGTACCGGAAAATATACGTGCCTCAATCGCTCTCGGGATACAAAAATTTCCCCAGACACTCCCGATACTTATCGAGCGATTGTTAAATATTTAGATGAAACCAATGCAGACTACCACACCTACCAATTAAAGCAGGAACGATCACTCCGAGTGGTGATCAGAAATTTGCACCCGACCACACCAGCTGACGAAATAGAAGAAGAACTCTCAGCTCTCGGGTACAAGGTTCGCCAAATAACAAACGTGTTGCGCGAGGATAGGCAACAGGATAAAACAATAAAAACGGCATTGCCACTGTTCTTTGTTGATCTCGAGAGGACACCTGGAGTTGAGAAGATATACGACCTAACAAACCTGTACTACACTAGGGTACAGGTTGAAAAACCGTATCCCAATCGCGATATCGTCCAGTGCCATAACTGTCAGGCGTATGGGCATACAAAATCTTACTGCCACCACCCTCCCAGGTGTGTTAAGTGCAGTGGGCAGCACAAAACCGAATTGTGCAAAAAGCCCCTTAAATCGCCTGCAGTATGCGTGCTTTGCCAGCAAGGACATCCAGCCAACTACAAGGGCTGCGAGGCATACAGAACGCTGAAGTCCAGGACAGAACAACGTCGACAGCCAGAAGAGAAAAAACTTGCAGCAAGAAGCGGCCCAGCCAGAAATTTGAGGCCTTTTGTCTCTTTTGCCGATGCCGTTTGTAACAGAGAGCTGTCACAGGCACCGCCCACTCCCTGTCCACAAGATCACCTTTCCCAGCATTCCACTCATCCCGTTAACCCTCAAGCTCAATCCCATCCTCAACCACACATCTCGCATATTCCTCCACCTTCAAGTTCTTCGGATCTTACTAGCCTATTAACCTCATTCCTTACAGAGTTCAGAACCCTAATTACCCCTCTCATTTCCCTTCTTACAAATCTTGTCTCCTACCTTATCCCCGTTAAACAAAATCCATAAGTGGATCCTTCCGACTCCTTATCCATTCTCCTTTGGAATGCGAATGGTGTTCGCACCCACACTAACGAACTGACAGCACTACTCCACGACAAAAACATCGACGTAGCTCTCATTACTGAAACAAGACTAACGAGTAAACGACCATTTACTGTTCGACAGTACAAGACTTATCGAACTGATCACCCAGATGGAACAGCTCATGCAGGTACCGCTGTCATTGTCCATAACTCCATATCCCACCACATAGTTCCTCTGGTGGCACATGATTTCCTTCAATCCACTGCAGTGTCAATCACCACCTTCACTTTTCCCCTTACACTAGCATCAGTGTACTGCCCTCCCAATAAATCCATTTCCGACTCCCAATTCATCTCCTTTCTAGACTCCATAGGACATTGTTTCCTTGTGGGTGGGGACTTTAATGCAAAGCACCAACACTGGGGGTCAAGATCCACGAATACACGCGGACGTGCTTTGCTGTCTGCACTCACACGGAAACATTGCTCCACGATCTCTCCTGACACAGCCACCTATTGGCCATCAGATCCCAACCGAAATCCAGATCTCCTAGACTTCTTCTTCTACAATAGTTTAGGAACACTAAACTATTCACTCACGCGACTCGATGACCTCTCCTCTGATCATAGTCCTTTATTATTAACCATTTCCCTAAGACCAATTCACAAACTGCCTCCTCCTTCATTTATTAGGGGCCCAGTTGACTGGGACCACTTCCGCCAGCTTCTTACGGAGTCCGTAAACCTCAAATTGTCCCTGAAAACATCCCAAGACCTAGACGATGCAGTGCATTCTTTCACTACTCTGGTCCAGAGGTCAGCTTGGGAGGCATCGTCACCCCATCGTCACCCAAAAATCCATAATCATAATCGTTTACCTCAGCATCTCAAAGACCTAATCCAATCCAAACGCCGCTCCAGAACAGTGTGGCAAAGATCCCGACATCCTGCTGATCGCCGCTCGTACAATCAGTACTGCCGATTGGTAAAGCGGCGATTGGCATCCTTCCGTTCCGATTCTTTCAATTCCTACCTCTCCTCTCTGTCTACCAGGGATAACTCGTTGTGGAATGTAACCAAAAAAATCCTAAAGTATCAACCTGTTTCACATCCACTCCGTCGTGATGATGGGTCCTGGGCGGCTTCGGATGGGGATAGGTCGGAGGAATTTGCTCTGCATCTTACCCATACTTTCACACCTCACCTTTCTCATCAAAGCCATACTCACAGCACAACTGTGGAAGATTTCCTCACTTCACCTATTCCTCTCTCTCTTCCACCCAAAGCCCTTAATCCCTCTGAGGTCAAATACCTTCTGAAAAACTTACCTTACCGAAAATCCCCTGGATATGATCTCCTTACTCCTCAAATTCTCAAACAGCTTCCTCCTAAAGCCATAATCTTTTTAACCTATATATACAATTGCATTATCCGAACGACGCACTTTCCTCTCCTCTGGAAACATTCCATTATTGTCCTATTCGCCAAACCCGGTAAACCACCCAATGAAGCCTCATCTTACCGTCCAATTAGCCTACTCCCTATCCTCTCAAAAATATTTGAGAAACTCCTACTAAAACGTCTACTTCCAATTGTTGAATCCAAAAACCTTTTTCCCACACACCAGTTTGGTTTCCGCCAACGACATTCCACTGCTCAACAAGGCCTTCGCGTTGTTGATCACATCTCCTCAGCCCTTGAAACCAAACAGTATTGCACTGCTGCCTTTCTCGATATAGCTCAAGCTTTTGACAGGGTTTGGCACGCAGGTTTGCTCTACAAGCTCAAAAGATATTTACCACAGACCCTTTTCCTAATCCTACAGTCCTACCTTTCAAACCGCTTCTTCCAAGTCCGCTGTGGTTTAGAATACTCTAACTACTATCCCATAAGTGCAGGAGTTCCACAGGGCAGTGTCCTGGGCCCCATCCTCTATAACCTATACACCGCTGATGTCCCCTCTACTCCCAATACCTTCTTGGCCACATTTGCAGATGACACTGCAGTCTTGTCATCCTACCCAGACCCCGACATAGCATCCCATAACCTTCAAAAACACCTTGACGAGATCGAGTATTGGTGCAATCAATGGCGGATCAAAGTTAATGAAGCAAAATGCTCCCACATTACCTTCACCCTTTGTCGCAAGTCTTGTCCACTAGTTTATTTCATTTCTATTCCTCTCCCTGTATCCGAGACAGTACGGTACTTAGGCTTCCATCTTGACAAACGACTGACCTGGAACCCACATACGAGACTAAAAAGACAAGAACTAAACAGACGCTTTGGACAACTGTACAGACTACTTCAAAGGACATCCCATCTCTCAATAGAAAATAAACTACTAATCTACAAAGTTATACTTAAACCAATCTGGACATACGGAATAGAGCTATGGGGGACAGCAAAAAAGTCGAACATCAAGCGTATCCAATCCTTTCAATCAAAAGTCCTGAGAACAATAGTAAATGCCCCTTATTATGTCAGCAACAAAACCCTACATAACGACCTTAACATACCCTACATTCTAGAACTCATCCCTTCCAAGTTTATGAAATTCCACAGTAGCCTTTCCAACCACCCTAATCCTGTAGCACAGTCATTGCACTGCGCCACTCATCCCTATAATCCTCCTCGGAGACTGAAACGGCAGTGGCCTCGTGACCTGCTATAAACGCGTGACAGTGGGAGTCCTGGCAATGGCCAGTTTCTCCAATCATGTCCTAAGCGTCTGTGGCTCTCGCGCTCTTGGTCAGCCTCCACTGGCTAGTATCCGGTGACGCGGCTGACGGAGGAGTGTGGGGGACTTCCCAAGACTCCGCTTTCTCTTCGCGGTGGATTTGGGGGGTCTCTGGGCTGTCTGTAAATATTGTATGAATGAGCGAGTGAATGATGAACTGTAAATATGGTATGAATGAGAGCATTTATCTTAATTACTTATTGCCTTATAAAAGGCAGATTGTAATTTTAGCACAATAAAGGATTATAATATAATATAACAATTACTTATTGCCCAATGAGGCAGATTGAAATTTCATCATAAAAAAGTTGAATTATTAGTAAATAAAAATCTAAACATCACCCAACTCAATGCAACAACCAATTCCCATTCCGATCATGATCAAGAATGGCGTGGTATAGATAATTATTTTCTTTAAGGGTTGAATGCCCCTAGCCTTTTGAGGAAATTCCTGAGAGACCTTTAAGAAATTCCCATGGACTAAGAAGTGCACCACTTCGTACCGCCCTGGACATGGAGCCACTGATGGTGCGGTCATCCGAGGGAGCAACAATGCGCAAAATTTCAACTAAGAGCCACTGGCATTACTAGGTCTTCGCCTTGGAGAAATTTTCCGCTCGATTAATTAATTTTGGCCGCATTGCCCGGAATCCGTGGAATCCTTGTCACACCCAGCACACCCCTTCCCTAGCCCATTACCCTCCATTTCGGGGTGGGAGGCAGTTTTTTTATTTATTACCTCTATTCCGGTCTCTTTTCACCTGGTCAGCCTTTTTCAGATCCTGTATTACCGCCATGAATGACAATATTGGTTCCTTATCGTCAATGTAGAATTTTTGTTAATAAAACACCATACTTTCAATATTATTTTCTAACTTTATTTTATTTCTAAGTGAATCATTGACCATATTTATTAGTAATATATAAGTTCCCAAGACATAACTTTCTTTCCTCAGAAGATTGTAAGATAAATATCCTAAGCATGTTGATACGTAACAGGATATCCAAACGTCAGCTAAGAGAAAATCAATTGAGACATAGCAATTATCGATTAGAAAGGAGGTTATAGATTTTTATTGTATACGTAATAGTTAATATACATTATAGTTCTAATGATGTAGGTATATTTTCAAAATTAAAGCGGAAAAATGGTTTAAAAACTAGCGTCTATACTATATAGAAATGATTCTTATAGGTGGCAGGGTATAAGGGAAGGGGTTCAGTTGTGGTGCGCCTCAATATGAGGAAGCTTTCGTTGTGGCACGTGTTGTAAAAAGGTTAGGCACTCCTGGCCTTCTGGCACTCCTGATGTAGCACTTTCTGAGTGTGAGTAAAAAAGAAAAAAGTCTTAAGATGAGTAAGCCAGTAGAGTACTTCAGTACTTCATAGCAAATGTTGATGACATGTCAGTTGTTAGTGACAAGCGCACCAGTTTGAAGCTGCAAACAATAAATTAATACTTTTTGTTTCAATTTCAGTGTATTTTGAAGAAATTAATAACTAAGACATTATAAAAAATACTTTTTTGGGTTTTTTTTCTGTGCCAGTGCCAGTGAAAATGATTTTATGATTGAGCTTTTAGGATCCTCATGACCATTATTTAAACGTTTTTTCTGGTACTATTTCTAAAGCGAACGTCTTATAAAAACAAATAAACAGTAAACTAATTACACACTTTGTAACCAGAAAACCACTGTCCGTAAGGTAAAAAGAAAATTAAGTAACCAGGAAAACCGAATAGGCTGTGTTTCCAATAACCCATATTGCAGGTTATTTGGTATCGAAAAACGATACTGGACTATTAAACGACACCCTTAAGGATAAATAATTGTTTATTTATTTATATTTAACTTTTATTTCCCTTATAATTATGAAGAATAAAGGATAATGGACGGAGAAACGGCAAGCATGCAATTGGAATTTCTCCTCTGACCCAGCTATGAAGGAAGATGCCAAGCTGCAGAGCTGTTCTTAGAACAAGTTGCTCCTAACTGTTGAGGCCACAGCTTCCAGGAGGCGTTAGCATTTTTGCATGTGCTGGCGCCAGGTCCCTGTTGAGAATAGCCACATCAGCAGCTTGCTTCAATGGATTTAGAACAACTAAGGGCAAGTGTGCTGAAAGTTAATTTGCATTCAATCTTAACAGTATTTTTAAATTTTTATTTCGGGAAACGATTTTTTGTTATAAATTACCAGTTAACAGACCGTCCGCTAGTCAAGCACATCCAGCTCTGTTGTTCTGAAATTAAGTAACTGACAAACCTGACGAAACATATGAGTATCAATTGTTTGTTGGGAAATAATATGATATTATCTATGACTACATTAGATAATATATAAAAAATAGGAAAAACTAAAACGTTTTTTGGGTCCCAAAAGACAAATAACAATCCACAATGGAGGAGACGTCCTGAAATCTGTTTATTGAATAGATGGGTATTGTTTGCTTATAATATAAGGAATAGAACTATAGGTACATATAATATATATATAATTATTTATAAATAACTCTTCAATAAACAGATTCCGGAACATCTCCACCGTTGTGGATAGTGTGCTTTCTCCGTTTATACAGTCAGAACGAAGCAGTGTCGTAAATTTCTCTCAAAGTTATTAAAAATTTGCGCAGAAAACCAAAATATGTTTTTCATTTCCTTTGATTAAACAAAACTACAATAAATAATTACTTAATAATAATAATAATTACTTTATATGGTGGTTATTAGGGAATCACTTACCAATTCAATTTCAATGAAGTTGGTCATGACCTGTTTGATTACTCATGTTCAGTAGTTATCTTTCAGTCGTTTTTTTGGCCGACCCTTCAGATATCAACAAATATTCCTCTACACCTTGCTTATTCAACTAGTCTCTAGAAGTATGTATTTACTCTTATTTAATACTTTTTCTTAGAACCCAGAATCCCCGTTCATTTCAATCTCAGTTTTTAAGAGATAACAGTATTTCGAAATGTTCTGAGTTGGCATATAGACAAAATGTTTTATCAAGTTCATGGACAATTATTTATCTGAAGAAAAACAAATACCAAGCTTGATTCATGTATAACCCTCTCTTGCAGGACGAAAATGACCCTAATAAGACGGTTGTTAAGGAATAATAAACCTGACATAAAATTGTCTATGCCATTACATAGATGTATTATTTAAATTCTATGATTATAATAAAATAAGATTCCACGTTCCTCTGATAATGTAGCTGTCAACAGTTTGTTTTTAGGCTAAACATTCCGTGTGGGTAAAGGGACAAAAGGACCCACGGAGGGAGAGACACAATTTAAACTGTCATACTGGCCCTAGAAGATATACTTGTGTAATTGTCGCAGATTAAACCTTTGGGCTCCTCGCATAGTTCAGCTAAACACACAGTGGCTCGGACATGATGGCTATATCCCAGTCATTCCAGCTACAGGGAACTATACCCCTTCTCCTTTATATAGCCTTCTGTCCACGCTTATAATTGTCCTTCAGCTCTAGCCTCAACTTATAAGAAAAAATATTAAATTAAAGGAGCCCCGGAATGTAAGAGGTTTTCGGCATGTAATTCGGGCTCCAAATTATAAACGTTTGTAAAAAACTAAGCTATATCAAGATCAAACGAAAACAATATACTTTATAAATATCCTTTTTTTTTTAATATGTTCTGGCTTATTTTCCAGGGTTGTCCAAAGTGTGCTAACCATAAGCTGAAAAAAAAAAAAAAAAAACAGGCAATAAAACTATCACAAATTCTACTTTATGTAAGTTTTAAGTTATAAGTACTAATTGTGCTTATCTTCAGTGGATATCTTTGGAATTTTAAAGGATTTTTGAAGTTGCAGATTTTAGCTATTTTTTCCGTATGTATTTTCCCAAAATAAGCGTTAGCGGCGGCACTTAGAGCCTACAACAGTCAGCCACTTTTAGGGTACTATAGAGGGACAACGATCCATCAGGCACATGTTTTAATTTACAGATCATTTTTATTTAGTTGACCTCCGGTCCAAGGTGGAGTTGGCCTCAGTGTTATGTTGTGGCTTATTACCAATTTTGTCCGACTTAATTATTTGTTCGGTTTCCCTTTTTTTATCCAACCTTTTATTTTAAAATTACCTAACAACAATAAAAAGAAAGGCACAACTAGTTTTTTTGTAAAATAAATAATTAACTTACTCTAGCGTTATTTTTATGAAAAGTGATTAAATTTATTTCTGTATTTATTTTGTAAATCAAATTATAAATAAGTGTGCATATTTAATTGTTTTACTTTCATTTATATTTATAGTTTATTCAATCGATGTTCCTAGAATAATTGTTTTTATCTATTGATTATTGAAAGTTTGTTGTTTATGATTTATTGCAATGTTTGAAACTCAATTTTACATTCCAAAAAAGTTTATTTTTATTTATATTTTATTAATAACATTATTTGTGAAGACCTTCTTTTATTTAGTCAGTAGTTATGCAATTACTACATTCCTGTAAAAGAACGTTCAATTGAATATTCACGCTAATAATTACGTCAATAGCGAAGTATTGGCAGACATCAGTGTAGACAACATGGGACTCTTAATCCATAACTTGACTCACCGCTCCCGCTGTTTATATAAGATAAAGGTCAGTCTAGCTGCGACATTGGCCTTGTCCACTTCTAACAGCTGCGATTTGTATGAGGTTCATACAAATTTCATCACTGAAGATTCTTCATGTGCTTTAAAGAAAAAACAAAATCATCACGGACTGAAGGGATTAAACGGACTCCGCCTGCCAGCCGCTGAAGATCTTCGTTTACCACGGTAAAGCGCTTTACCCTATGACATTTCACCGAATCTTATTGTCCTCATTTTTTATATTGTTTTTTTTTATTTTTAATTAGTTTATTATATTTTGTATGTCATGAGTCATGATATAATTGGAAATTATGGAATTAATTTTTAGTTCAAACGTTGATCCAGGTTGTTCATTTATCACCCCCCTGCTCCTTACTCTTATCCTTTTTCTTATTTCCATTTTTTTTAGCCCTTTGGGCTTTTCTTTTCTTTTTTTATTATTTTAATTTTTCCTCATTATTGGTGGGGTGGTCTTCCGAACTAGCGCCAACGGGTGCGAGAACTGGACACCTTCAGGTAAGGCTCCCACTCCCCTGACAGTTATGTTGTTGCTTATTTTGAGTTGGGAAGGTTTTACTAGCAGGAGCTTTGTCTAATGAATAGAGTTGATTCTTTAGTTATTCACAAGTTAGATTGCTTGTTGTGGTTAAGTCAGCGTTCTCCACTAACGAGTTGGTTCTTCAATGTTCATGCATACATGCTCATGTCTTGGACCCCTTCGATCTAGTTGTATTGCTTACTTGGACAAAAGATTCACTAGCCAGGGGAATGACCCCATTTTTCTTATTATATATGTTTACTTGGTTTTATTACGTCATTGCCTAGTATTGTAAAGTTAAAATTTCCATTTTTTATTTTGTTAATTGTAAGTGAACCATAAAGCACCTCACCATATTTTTTTTATCATGAATTATTCATTAAGGTAAATTAACATGGCCACTGGAGTAAATTATAATTATTTTGGTTAAAGATAGGGACTAATGACAAGACCTAGTAGAGGCAGTGGATAATCAGATTGCAACGGGTATGATTCCTCGCACCAATAATTATAATAATTTGTTTTCTTAATTGAGGATTTCATAGCTCAATTTGGCTGACGCTGCAGTAAGCCCTCCACTACTACCTAAAAAAACTTCACAGTTTGTCTACTGAAATTGACATGCTAAATAACACTACGCAAAAGCTCCAAGCATCCCTATATTCAACGACGATTAATTTTACTCTAAAATACTTATCTTCACGTGATAAATAAATTGGAATTGAATAAAATAAAAAATGAGCACTCCCAGCTTCCCCGAAGACAACCACGGTGCCTGAATGAAGGAATTTTCACCTAGGCCAAACAAGCCATATACAGGCCGAAGGAAACTTGTAAAAATTCATGACCTCAAAGGGTTTATTACCCTCAACTGTCAACCGCGGGAACATCGACTGAAAGGCGAGGGCGGTGGGTTTACGATAACCTGTAGTTTGAAGGGTTGGTGGCAGTAAAACCGGGGGTGGGTTATGGGTTCAGGTGCCCCCAACCTTGGATATATTATTTATGTAGGGTGGGGAAATATAACTGTGTGAGCCTTACCTGTAAGTCACCGACTATAAAACTTTACGGCAAGTCCCGATGGGGAAATAGTTTAGTCCCCTTCCTTACCGTCTGTTTTAAGGGCAGTCCTGTGTCCTCTTCATGGACACTGTGCCCTGAACATAGTTACATGTCCTTCCTTACCTTAGTGTGGGATCTAAATTTGGCCAAATGGGCGGGAATGGCTTAGCCACTACCTGAAATATGGCCTTGTAGCGGCTTATATTCCCCTGCAATGTCCTAAGGTCTACCTATGTCACCTCCACCGAGTAAGTTGTTACGTTTTATAGTAAGGAGTTGTTTTTAACTAAAACAAGAGTTAGTTCAAAACTGAATAACAGATCTGGGACATCAGAGTTACTTATCAGTTTGTTACCACACTTCTTGTATATATTTTTTTATTATTCTGTGGTTGTGGGCTTATCCAAATTGTTAGAATGTCTTAGTGGTTGAAATGAAGAGCAATTTTCATCAGCAGTTCACCAAGATCTGGGAAATCACTAACATTTTCACTCCCTGCTGTAAAGCTGTAAAATTATTCTTAACATTCATGTTAAGCCTGTGTGCTCAGAAATGTAGGCTTTCATTTGTGCTCTTATTTTAATATAGCCCTGATTTTGGCTGTTAATCGATGTAAATTTAGATAGTTTGAAAATAGCATGTTAGAAAATGCATATAGGGTATCTAATGTATGATTGATACTTTTTATCATATGTTTTCTTATAATCGATTTGATGGGATATCAGCTTTAGAGTAATGCATACATTTTCAAAAGTTAAGGCGTGGGGGGGGGGGGAGAGCTAATATAATAGGAAGGTATAAGAGGAGAAGCAACACACCAAGACTTTTGTTGCTGTTGAGACGTTTTTTTTTGTCAACTCTATTTCATTTTTTCCAATTCACTTGACAGGTTTGAATCATCCTTGATTATATGTTTATTAAGTACTTGTATCTGAGGTAAAACTCGTCAAATGCCATCAATCCTGAGACAAATCGTGTAGAAATGACTACTTGTTTCCACTCACTTAACAACCGTTAGTGCTGATACATACATTATTTATCTATTGCAGAACAATCCCAAAAACTCGTGATGCCAAGGAATCGCGGGTTTATCGAGGAAATTATCGCGATCGCCGAAATAGTGGAGTACCAATTATTGAGGTTTAAAAAAAGGAAAAATTCAAATTAACGGGATATTCAGTTTTTATTAAAACTCCATGTGTGTACAATACTAAATAAATAAAAAAAACGACTAAAATATGTATGTACTTAGTTATTCTTCATAAACTCATAAAATCGAGTCCAATGAAAACAGAAAAAAATTAAACAAACGAAACAAAGAGAGCTGAAGAATGGGAAGAAGAAGGATTTTGTTGAATAAACAGAATGTTCAACAGAGACTAACGAATTGTAAGACGTTTAAGTGGTATTAGGCACGAAATTCAATACAAATTACCAAAGGGACCGAAAAACATTGTTTTTTTTACGAATAACCACGATTTTTCCAAGGGGCCAGCAGTTTATTACGAATAAGATTTACGGATTAACGGGTCACTATCTACCAATATTTTACTGTAGTACTCTACTGCTGATATCTCCTTCTTGTCAGTACGTTTCTCTGACAGGGAGGGGAGAGGCACTGAACAGAATGGCCAGCGATTAACAGACAAATGGTTATCACTAGAAAGATGATGTCTGGGCCATGTCCTTCAACGCCTTATCTATAGAAAATGCTGAGTCATTTTGCTTCAGAATGCAAGCCTTAAAACATATTTAGACAGCTCATCCAATTTTTTTTTTTTTTTTTTTACAGCCTTGCGATACAATCTTGATATTTTAATAATTAATACTATAAACAGTATGTCAATGATCACGTCTAATGAGATTAATGTGTGGAAATAATGGAAACTCGTCATAATGCTTACTAAAAACCGCCTTACCAAAGAAAAAATAACTCAGACGTTAAAGAAATGGAGCACAATCAATATTTGAGAAATATTTCCGGCAAAATAGGAAATACATTGAAAAAATGTGCATTAGTCTAGTCTTTACACTCACTTTACGCTACTCAATTTCCTGCACTCAAGAATCAATTCAGTTGAAAGATAGACCATAAGACCAGCTATCATACCAGTGTATAGAAAAAAGTTTGGGGAATGCAATTAATCTTATGTTGGTAGAACGAATAGAAAGTTATCGATTAGATGCAAAGAACATCTTAAACAATAAACATGTCAGTTCTAGCAGCATCTACAGTAGAGGAAGACCATCATGATACACCACATACAATTAAATGATAGAAAATTAATCAACAGCCTTGAATGAACAGAAATAAAATAAAATTCCCTTATATAGGACAATATGAATAGAAAAGAAGAAATAACAAAAACCTTTAACCCTAGAAAGTCTTAGGATAAAGGCAGTACATGTAAGTAATCTCTAAGAGTTTCCACCATAATAAGAATATAACATGTTATATAGGTTTTTCATACCATCAATTAGGGACTGAAGGTGACAGCTTAGAGATGCCGAACAAGTTTTTGTTTGTATAAACTGAATTAAATAGTTCTCTGTCAATTCACTATCTACAGATCGGGTCCCTTCGTAATGTCTCATGTAAGGCGCCTAATTATAGTGGTAGCTTTACTCGAAATAAGGAAAAAAAAATAATTAAGAGTGTATAAAAAATACACGCTTAAGATGAAAAACCCTATTGGCCGCAAGGTAGGGTTGGCGTGACCAAGGCGCCATACATTTATTCATGAGAATTTTGAGAAGGAATTATTATTGTTTTTCTCTCTTTCAGTCGATTCGGTCTAAAGAGAGCCTCTTATTAGCCTCTCAAAATATTATTAATAGGTCTTTGAACTTAATAATTAAAACATACTTCAAAAATAGAGGTAAATACTGATAAGTTTTTTTTGTTTTTTTTCATATCTCTCAAAATAATAAAAATATGATAAGGAAAAAATAAAAAGGATACTTATCTTGGATTATTAATAGCCTGATTATTTTTTTTTTTTCATAGCTTTCAAACTTATAAAAATGGGATGTGGGAAAAATAAAAGGAAAATTATTTTGGATTGATGGGTGCCTTTCACTAAGGGGAGTCCCATTTGAAGGTAGTATGAGAAGGATATGGGGTGTGGGATGCCTAAAAGAGGCGGGTGGATTCGGGAAGGTAGTGAGAGTCTACCTATGGTGGAGCCTAGGGGTACTAGGTACTTGGTTTGTAGTCGGCCGGGTAGGACCTAGCCCCGCCCCTGCTGGGGGCTGCACTAAGTCGGCCTTCTATACTAAGTTAGATACTAAGTTCGGGAGATCGACCTACCCTAAGCAGGCAGAAGGGGTCATTTTGCTTCGGTTAAGTCGACCGGGAGATCGACCTCGATCTCTCGGCTGGGTGTGGGTCGTTCAGTCCCCGTCAGGGGGCTCGGGTTCTATGAGGTCTATTTGTCTCCAGGCTTCGGCGGTCCAGCAGTGCTTTCATCGGACGGGCATTGGTGGTGGTTGAAGGCCGGAGAATAGTGGGTTGTGGCTTTGTTGAAGTGAATCGAAAAATTTGATGTGTCGTCTCTTGATAAAATCTTGGATGGTGAGCACTTCAAATTCTGAAGTCTGCCTTCATTCGGTCGAACGGAGTTTGTTTGAGGGAGGTGCGGAGAATTCTGTTCTGGAATTGCTGGAGCGTTTTTAGAGTGTTAGGAGTTAGATACTTGAATAGTGGGGTCCCGTACATCAAAGCAGGTCTTAGGACGCTCTGCCATATCAGCAGCTTGAGGCGTACCGATAAAGCCGGGCTGTGATGTAGGTGTCCGAGGCTGAAGAATTTCTTCCTAACACTTTTTAACTTCTTGCCGAGATGTGTTGTGAACGGCAAGTGTCTACCAAGGGTAATCCTAAGGTAGCATAGCTTGTTGCTTACAGGACACTCTTTGCCGTCTAAGACGAAGGATTTCGGCTGCTTCTTGCTTCCGGATTTATAGCTGAATATAATTCCTTGTGTCTTGGCCGGGTTGACTTTAATGTGGATGGCATCGAGTTTCTCGGCGATCTGTTGACTGGTGCTCTTAACGAATTTCAGGGCTCTGGTGGGATTGATGCTAGTGCTGTAAACACCTATAAACACCGATTCACCGGGAGCCCCAAGTCGGTGATCGTCGAAACTGGAATATGCGGGTTTTAGTTGTCGGTGGGCATTCAAGTCGTTGTGTTTCATACATTTCAATAAAAAAGCCGTCATATAAGAACAAATATTTTATGGTTCAACTGGTGATAGTGGGTTTCGGACAAAGTGAATAACGTCCGATTTTTGTCGTCTCACAAGTTATTTTTTCTTATTCACTCACAAGGGTTTGTAGCAGTCTTTTACTGCCATTCGCAAATGGTCAGAATGCTGTTAATGCTATTAGAGCAGATAGTCAGAAACAGCTACCATTAACAACATTCTGACTGGCGAATGTGATTAATGATTGTTACAAGCACATATGTTATGAACAAGAAATAAATAAATTGTAGAAAGAACGAAATAGACCGTTATTAATATACGTTTTAGATTATGTGCCGTATTAATTACACAACCTATGAAATCAAAATGTAGTTATTCTAAGTATATTGTTACCATGGAAACGCCTAATGGAATCGCACAAACAGGGAGCTTCAAAGAGGGCCTATTAGTTAACCAATATTAGGAAGTGAACAGGGGTCGATCTTCTTGAACTGTGCAACTGTGTCTGCTGAGGTGCTGTTTAGGGTAAGTAGGACGCTCCAGCAAACAGCAAGGAATTCATCAGAGTATCGTGACCATCTCTGATAAGTTACTAAAATTACAGATGGGCAATACTTCTCTCATTGAAAATCAAATCCAATTTTTCCTAATTATAACTAAGTTGACTCAGCTCTTGACAATGGCAATAAAAGTGGAATACATAGGCACCTTGATAAAGAACAATTGGAAATTTATACTGTTCGTCTTCACATAGACTCAGATCTAAATGATGACATTCGATAACACTAAAAAAGAGGCCCGGCAGACGTCTCAATCACAGCTATGATTTAGCCGTGGAGTTGGCAGTACTGATTGATGACCGGCCTTAGAATTGGTAATCGACGGTCCAGGAGGCTCATGAATGCCTCATAATGGTCCATTGACTGAGGGCCGGCCTGAAAAACCATCCCCCGCCAATACAGAGCAATCGTCGCTGATGGATAAGTCCCCGCTTTTGTTCGCTCCTCGACTTCCCATTCTTCAGAACGCTCCAAGAATTACTCCCCCTATGAGGGTACCGCCCGGACCGGGTCGAGCCATAGGACTCAGACCACAATCCGGAGGTGATTTGTCAATCGTTTACTGGCTGTTAAGTGCCCTGATTCCGGCATGTTTCTAGGCTTTTTGTGTCCTACCGTGTAAAATATAGCTTTCGTAGATTCCCACCAAACCACCCCCGCTCCGTCATTATATGTTAAGTGTTAAAGTAACCTCTTTTATGTACCCATTTGATCTACTTACTGATCCCGGACCCGTGGCTGTAGCACTGCTTCGGCAAATTTGGGAAAAGTTTTGAAGTTTTATTATTAGCAGCAACAGGGTGTACAATTTTAATTGGGACACGAAAACACAACAATCGAATCAAACAAGTTAGAAAAAGAAATTGAGTTGTTATTTGAGCATATGATGCAAATCACCAGTCACATACGTTATTACTGACGACTTTGAAGGAGTTGACCCCAAGTTCATCAAAAAATTCATAAGGTTTATTGGGGCACAATCGCCATACATGCTACTGCTTCAGTCTAAACGTATGGAGTAATTCATAGTAAAACGCCACAAACATTTTTTCAGCATAGAGTTTAGTCAGCTTGTTAGAGGTCGTTTCAAAGGTAGGTTGTTTTTCAAGAACTTGATGAAAATATACCTATCTCAAGATTTTAGCGACCTAGCTCACGCGAAATCATGATTTATTATGACTCCTATAACCTTGCTATTATTTCCTTATTCCTATAACAAGGTAGAAAATGTCATTTCCCTCCTATACGATGGCGTACCCAAAAGAAACCAAACTATTTTTGCTCAAAGTGATTTATTTATTTTTTTTACAACAGCCTTTAATATCCTTCAAAGCACTCCCAATTGGAGTCAATATACTTGTCCAATCTTATACCAATTTTTACATTAAGACCACTGTTCGAGACATTTTTTAAATTCCTCTTTGGTGCTTCCAGACATCACCTCACTCACACAGTCTCTACTTCGCTAAGTCACGCTCACGAGTTTGGACCTTAATCCTCCATACTTAAAACAGCCACTGATGTTTATGAACTCAGGGACTAGTATCCAAGGAGAACATATACAGCTAAGCGAACAGTAAAAGAAAATAACCAAGAAACTTCGAAAAAAATTGGCCAAGAAATAGAAGACTGCAAAGAAATCGATAATTATTTTTGTTTATCGGTGGCATGTCCATTGTAAGTTATAGAATCCATGACATTTCTAATAGAACAAAATCTTAGACGCAAGCTATTAGATAATACCATTGAAAACCTTTGGCAGAAAACTGAAATGAAAAGACTTCCATGTAGTCGCAACATAAAGAATAATTTGGTTACGACGATCCAACGTTTTCCCCTTAACTTATAGTCTAGTATTTTTTAATGATATTTTATCTAGGTCAATCAGAATTGCATACTATGAATATTTATGACTGTCATCAGAATAACTGAACATGACCAGAAACCGTTTAGAATAAATGTCAAGAGGGATTGTTTTCTCCCTTTTGTTTCTGATGTGATAGAACAAGGCAAGTAATTAAATTTTAATTGGAGTTGGATAACTCAAATTTTAATGGGTAGTAATTGGTCGTAAGGGAACAATAGGTTCGGGAAAAGTTTGTGCCAAATTGGATCTTTTATTTAATTGAAATTAAATCATTTTCGTAGTTACCTGAATTCTATGCTGATTACCAAGGGAAAAATAAATAAAAACCTTAGACAATAACGATGCTACTAACGTATTTTTAAGTGGTACACTCTAGATTTGGGTAACAGGATTGAACTAGATTTTCAACTAACATTTTCAATTGGAATAGTCATTTTAATATGATATCCCCATGATTTCCAGGCCTTTTTCATATTCATCTATCTTTCTAATATTCAAACCAGCTTGCTGAAGGATTTAAACTTATTATATAAATTTTTTTTTTCATATATATATTATTAAGATGAAATTACAATCTGCCTTAATTAATAGGAAAATGAGTAATTAAGATAAATGTTCTCATTCATACCATATTTACAATTCATCATTCACTCACACATTCATACAATATTTACAAACAGCCCAGGGGCCCCCAAGTCCATATGATTGTTCCCTCCCTTACATACGAAGGAGGAAGCGGAATCTTGGGTAGACACCCACGCTCCCCCGTCCGCCGCACCGGATACGAGCCAGTGGAGGCTGACCAAGAGTGCGAGAGCCACAGACGCTCAGGACATGATTGGAAAAACTGGCCATTGCCAGGACACCCACCGTCACGCATTTATGGTAGGTCACGAGACCACTGCCGTATCAGTCTCCGAGGAGGATTATAGGGATGAGTGGAGCAGTGCAATGACTGTGCTACGGGATTAGGGTGGTTGGATAGGTTACTATGGAATTTCATGAATTTGGAAGGGATGAGTTAAAGAATGTAGGGTATATTAAGATCGTTATAAAGGGTTTTATTGCTGACATAATAAGGGGCATTTACTATTGTTCTCAGGACTTTTGATTGAAAGGATTGGATGCGCTTGATGTTCGACATTTTTGCTTTTTTGGATTACAAGACTGCAGTGTCATCTGCAAATGTTGCCAAGAAGGTATTGGGGGTAGAGGGGCTATCAGCGGTGTATAGGTTATAGAGGATGGGACCCAGGACGCAGCCCTGTGGAACTCCTGCTTTTATGGGATAGTAGTTAGAATATTCTAAACCACAGCGGACTTGGAAGAAGCGGTTTGAAAGGTAGGACTTTAGGATTAGGAAAAGGGTCTGTGGTAAATATGTTTTGAGCTTGTAAAGCAAACCTGCTTGCCAAACCCTGTCAAAAGCTTGAGCTATATCAAGAAAGGCAGCAGTGCAATACTGTTTGGATTCAAGGGCTGAGGAAATGTGATCAACAACGCGAAGGCTTTGTTGAGTAGTGGAATGTTGTTGCCGGAAGCCAAACTGGTGTATAGGAAAAAGGTTTTTGTATTCAACAATTGGAAGTAGACGTTTTAAGAGGAGTTTCTCAAATATTTTTGAAAGGATAGGGAGTAGGCTAATTGGACGGCAAGATGAGGCGTCATAGGGTGGTTTTCCGGGTTTGGCGAATAGGACAACAATGGAATGTTTCCTGAGGGGAGGAAAGTGCGTCGTTCGGATAATGCATTTATAGATGTAGGTTAGGAAGATTATGGCTTTAGGAGGAAGTTGTTTGAGAATTTGAGGAGTAAGAAGATCATATCCAGGGGATTTTCGGTAGGGTAAGTTTTTCAGAAGGTATTTGACCTCAGAGGGGTTAACGGCTTTTGGTGGAAGTGAGAGAAATATAGGTGAAGTGAGGAAATCTTCAACAGTTGTACTATGAGTATGGTTTTGATGAGAAAGGTGAGGTGAAAATATGGGTAAGATGCAGTGCGAATTCCTCCACCTTCTCGCCATTCGAAGCCGCCCAGGACCTGTCATCACGACGGAGTGGGTGTGAACTAGGATGATATTTTAGAATTTTCTTAGTTACATTCCACAAGGAGTTGTGCCTAGTAGACAGATGGGAGAGATAGGAATTGAAAGAATCGGAACGGAAGGACGCCAATTGCCACTTTACTAATCTGCAGTACTGATTGTATGAGCGGCGATCAGCAGGATGCCGGGATCTTCGCCATACTGTTCTGGAGCGGCGTTTGGATTGGATTAGGTCTTCGAGATGCTGAGGTAACCAATTTCGATTGTGAGTTTTCGGATGACGGTGGGGCGACGATGCCTCCCAAGCCGACCTCTGGACCAGAAGAGTGAAAGAATGCACTGCATCGTCAAGGTCTTGGAATGTTTTCAGGGACACTTTGAGGTCTACGGAACCTGTAAGAAGCTGACGGAATTGGTCCCAATCGACTGGGCCCCTAATAAATGAAGGAGGAGGAAGTTTGTGAATTGGTCTTAGGGAAATGGTTAATAATAAAGGGCTATGGTTGGAGGAGAGGTCATCAAGGCGCGTGAGTGAATAGTTTAGTGTTCCTAAACTATTGTAGAAGAAGAAGCCTAGGAGATCTGGATTTAGGTTGGGATCTAACGGCCAATAGGTGGCTGTGTCAGGAGAGATCGTGGAGCAATGTTTCCGTGTGAGTGCAGACAGCAAAGCACGTCCGCGTGTATTCGTAGATCTTGACCCCCATTGTTGGTGCTACGCATTAAAGTCCCCACCCAGAAGGAAACAATGTCCGATGGAGTCTAAAAAGGAGATGAATTGGGAATCAGAAATGGATTTATTGGGAGGGCAGTACATTGATGCTAGAGTAAGGGGAAAAGTGAAGGTGGTGATTGACACTGCAGTAGATTGAAGGAAATCATGTGCTACCAAAGGAACTATGTGATGGGAAATGGAGTTATAAACAATTACAGCGGTACCTGCATGGGCTCTTCCATCTGGGTGATCAGTTCGATAAGTATGGTACTGTCGAACGGTAAATGGTCGTTTACTCGTTAGTCTTGTTTCAGTAAGGAGAGCTACGTCAATGTTCTTGTCATGGAGTAGTGCTGTCAGTTCGTTAGTGTGGGTGCCAACACCATTCGCATTCCAAAGGAGAATAGATAAGGAGTCGGAAGGATTAACTAATGGATTTTGTTTAACGGGGATAAGGTAGGAGACAAGATTTGTAAGAAGGGAAATGAGAGGGGTAATTAGGGTTCTGAACTCTGTAAGGAATGAGGTTAATTGGCTGGTGAGATCTGAAGATCTTGAAGGTGGCGGGATATGCGAGATGAGTGGTTGAGAATGGGATTGAGCTTGAGGGTTAACGGGATGAATGGAATGCTGGGAAAGATGATCTTGCGGACAGGGAGTGGGCGGTGCCTGTGACTGCTCTCTGTTATGAACGGCATCGGCGAAAGAGACAGAAGGACTCAAATTTATCTCTGGGCAGCTTCTTGTCACTAGTTTTTCCTCTTCTGGCTGACGACGTTGTTCTGTCCTGGACTTCAGCGTTCTGTAAGCCTCGCAGCCTTTGTAGTTGGCCGAATGTCCTTGCTAGCAAAGCACGCATACCGCAGGCGATTTCAGGGGCTTTTTGCACAATTTGCTTTTGTGCTGCCCACTGCACTTTACACACCTGGGAGGGTGGTGGCAATAAGATATTGCGACGAACTTTGTATCCGAGAGCTGAGAGTTCTTCTTCTATTTTGTTGGCTGGTGTGGTCAGGTGCGAATTTCTGATTACCACTCGGAGTGATAGTTCCTGCTTTAATTGGTAGGTATGGAAATCGGCCTTAGTTTCTCCCAAGTATTTAACTATTGCTGGGTATGTGTCGAGAGTGTCCGGAGAAACTTTTGTGTCCCGGAACCGATCGAGGCACGTGTATTTTATTTCTCAATGGTGATTGATGTGATTTATTTTATTTTATTCAATTGGGTACACATTAATTTAAAGTTATTAATATTACGCACGAATATTACGCAGGTTGCTTGGGCTGTGTAAGGGTTTTGTTGACGTCCATTTCATCAGTTTGAATATTTTTCAACGCCTCAAAGGTGTTAGGCGTGAAGAAAGGGGAAACTTCGACGGTGTCTCCTTTGGATGCGCTGGCCTGTGGAGGTATCTCTTCCATGGAACTAGCTGCAGAGGAGGTTATTTGTACGTTCCTATTTGAACGTCTCGGTTTTCACATTACAGGCGATGGTGTCGGCGTTGGACCTAGTGACCTAGATCTTTTTTTTTTTTGTGACATAAGTTGTTGATAAAATCTCATTTTATCATAACAATGGTTTTTGTTAATAAAATAAATACGTAGCGCCGGTGTGATTCGATCTCACAACTTCAAGTGGCGAGGCACCGGGTCTTGGCTCTGAGCCACCAGACCGTCTGGCTCAGAGATCCTATTACTTGATGTTATCTCCGATCCGTGAACGGCTAAAGGTAAGGCGTCCAAAATAGCCGACTTCTCAGTCCGATATCACTTGTTGCACTAAACACAAATGTAACAAGCGATTCACTCACCGCCTGTGGGCTCCCTCGTGACCTGGTCACGTAAGTTGCCTGCTAGAACAATTCTATGTCTGAACTGTGGCCTATAAACGGTAGTAAACAGTATTTGAAGGACGAGCGAAGTAGAGAGCTGTTGTAAATAGTAGTGCATGCGCAAAAAATTATATAAATTAAATATGATGGGCTAAGATTACTAAAGGTAATCTTGGTGAGTATTAATTTACTTGATTGTGAACGACGTCAAGGCCTTAATGTGTATAACACCATGTATTAGTATTATGGTCATGATTGTAGAACAGTTCCTTGGTAATGAATATAGTATCATACAAAGTACATAATAATAAATTTAAAGTTGATAAAGCTTTATTACCACCGAATTACCGAATTACCGAATTAGAGACTAATAGAATCTAAAACAACTTAGATACAAATATCTAACTGAGATTAGTATTAAAGAAATAAGATAATATTAAAACATGTACGTAGAAATAGAAGGAGTATTTATGAAAAATAAAAAAAACCTCCACCAATATAACATTATAAGTACTTGCTCATAGTTCAAACGCTACAAAAAAAAAAAGGTATTTAGTAGCAATTTGATTATTTATAGCCTCTCTAGATGACAACAATGAAGAATTTGTTACAGTATTTCCAACAGTAGAGATTATCCGATATATACATTTCGTAGTGAACTGATCTGATCTATTCCTTGGGTTTGATCATAGTCGGACCTGTAAAAGTTGCTATAAAAGACCCCTAATAGTGAAGAAAAAATATATTTTAGGTCCACAGGTACGGTGACCTAAAATCCTAAACTAATCTGGCTGAAAATCAAACTGAGCATATGTATTTTACCCTAAGGGCTTGCTCTTTTAAAGTTTGAAGAATCTCCGGTGTAGCATTAAAAAGGGACAGAGAGTTATTTCACTATATAGTATTATGTAAGGTTCAGTGCAGCATAAATTTCAGCATGGCATAAAAAATAACATCTTTTTCAAGTTGAAAAATTTGTTAAGTATGTACCGGCTTAGCTTAACGACTAAACACTTTTAGTTTTAACCCGCAGCACCAGTCATAAACTATCAACTTAAAACAATATTTGTGTAATGGTTGAGCTCGTTGGGACGAAATTTACAACAGGTTGTAATATTTTAAGGGTCGTAAACCTGGGAGGTTAATGTCTGACCATCCGTCGCGAGGTGAAATTCGTATGGTCCTACGGGACCTTAAGGTGGAAAGATTTATGCCTCACTGCAAAGTGGCTTAAACTGTACACAAAATTATCGTAATATCATGCGTCCGTTGAGTTGGGAATAAACTGCAGCTATGTTCCAGTTTGGATCAGATGTGCACCCGAAACATTTTATTATGACCGCAGGTATTTATTTATGAATTTATGAAAATTCATCTTTAATTTTTCTGCATTTACATTTTTTTAGTTTTCTTTGTTATTAAATTTCTTTATTTTATTTCTTACATTGTATTACCATGTCATTTATATTATTATGTAAAATCTATTTTTGGCTTATTGATATATGCAACAACTAGTTGTAATAAAGGTTTCGAATAAAAAATAGGGAATGTGAACCACAGAATAAAAGAAGAATGACAAAACGGAACGAAGGCGGAGGGCACCCCGGGATACCTCCACACAATTGCATTTAGGATTGGCCAGTCTTTTCCAACCCCAATCCTATGCTTTGATATCTGTGCTCCATATGCCCAATAGGCTTTCAGTAAGTAAGATATGGCCTAAACGTTTCTGTTTTTGGCAGGTTTTAGCGTCTGCTAACTAAATCGTAGAGTATTTTGAAGCGGCGAATAAGTATTTTTCGTTACATTCATATCAATTGGAAGCATGAGATATTTTAATGTGTAAGTCTGAGCGATAAATTGATTGTTGATTGATCCCTGGTGTTTTCCGTTAGATCCTCAATTTGGAAAGAATCAGCAAAACGTGTTGTGGGGTGTAGGGTTTAATGAGCTGTATATTCTGCGTAGTTGATGGTAGATGTTCGTGGGGATGTTAGTGTATCGTGGGTGCAAATAACGTAAAGAAATGGAGTAAATATTTACAACTGCAGAACACCACCTTTTATCAGGTTATCAATAAACCTTTTCGAAAAATAGAGAAGCAGTAATCAAAATATAATTTATAAATTAAATAGAATGTGTATGATAGTAATGGTATAAGTTTGTAGAGAAGTCCTGTATGCCTAACTCTGTCAAATGCTTGTAAGACATTGGAAAATATCCCTTTAATATACACCCTGCCAAAAGCTGAAACGATACGATCTATGCTCTAATGATTTCTTAGTATGCAAAATATTAAGTGATAGTATTGACACTGTTTGTTGAATAGTACAATAAACAGCTTGGGTATCAAATGGCCTCTATTTTAAGGCCCCTTCTTTAACCTTTCCTACGCCAATGTTCAAACAATGTGCATTTAATATAAGGATTATTCAAATGAGAAATTTTTGTTGCGGGTTAGGTCCTACTAATATTTGGTCTTATTCTGACCGATAGGAAATTACTATAAGTAATCTGATTGATACACTTATACAGGAGTTAGATGCAATGAAGTTGCTAGGATGTCGTGGTAGCTTTTGCGACCCTCAGTCTATCTTTCTTAAGGACCTGATGGTGACACTCATTGTTGAATCATTGTCCACCATTAAATATGAAGAAACTAAAAATGTTATTTTCGTCAATTTAAGCGAAATCTCAAGAAAGCAATTGATGGTTCAACAATGAGTTCAGTTAAAATATCGGTGATTTTGAAGCAGCCTGTTATACACCTATTATGAAAAGTTATTTAAAAGTGAATGTGCAAGCTTATAACAACGCCATTCGTTTTATAATTACAAAAAAAAAACAAAAACTAAGTGGATAATATTTCGCCTTGATGTGTGATGTGTCTAACGGTAATGTGATACTGATGATTAAAATGTCCGCTCTAACATGAAAATATCATTTTTCGTAGTGGTTATAATGTTAAAAAAAAAAATAAATATGTGGCCATAGAATTTGTAACGCTGGTTGTAGACAGCTACAAATAACCACTCACCGAGAAGGGAGCTCTAAAAAAACTGAAATAAGCTATCGTTCCGAAAATGTTTAATAAACACCTGAATCATCGGATGGAGGGTACTAAAAAGAAGACAGAGACCGCTCTCCATGCCTAGGCCAGTGGTCCTCATGGATAGTTTTTTTTTCTTTTTTATCATTCGCCTGACAGTTCGGAACAATAGCTCCATCAGTGTTTTTTCTACACCAGCTTGTTTTTATTCTTTTTTTTTTGTTTTTGTTCCCTATCGGAACAATATTGTTTGACGAGACGGGGTAGAACGAGGATAGCTTTACGCTTTACACGCCCGCTTATGTCAACTCGTCAAATCCAGCTCTTTCCCACTTAAGCCAACTGGGATCTCAACACCTTTCCAATTTTTCTTCCGTATTTCCACTCTTTTTTCATTCTTCTTATTCATAATGCTAGTACGTTGTTTGCTACAGCGTTTAATTTCCGAAGGAATTTTATAATCATAGATGTTGAGGACAGGGACAAATAAATGGAGCAAATCCTGCAAGCACATGTATAGAAAAGCCTCCCCATAAAGACGATTTTCTGACTAAACTATTCACCCTGTCATGCAGCACATAACGTTGATTTCTCTATCGAATGAAGTAATCATAAGTTTTGTTGCAACAATATTAGGCTCAGGAATCAATTTTGAAATTTATTACAAGTACAAGTCCGAAAAATTTAAAGTTTTCACGTCCCGCCGAGGCCAGGAGATACGTTTCAACAGTTCCGTTTTCTATTATAAATATTTCTTTATGTGATAACATTTTTGTGTATGTCCGAATGTTTGTTACATTGTATTCTGATTGCTAACGTTTTCGCTCAAAACTGAAACAGAGTATGAAAAAGAGTATAACATCTTTTTACGGAGTTGCAAGTAAAACAAAATCCATCTTAGTCTAGGATTTTTAATGCATAACCTACATATCGGGAACCAAGACGTCCAAGGTCCATTTGGACTAATCTACGAGTTTATTACTATTCCGTCCTACACACACTTTTCACCGTATCTAAACAAATATAGCCGTTATCAAAATAAAAGCCAGAAATGAAGTCGTTACTGTTTCATGTCACGCGATTATGAATGCGATTAATAAAGCGTGAATTCGGCTTTGTTTTCCTATATCCTTTTTATACTTATTTTTTGGAATTGCATTTCGTTCGTGCTGCAACCAGTAATAAATCATGACATTTTTTGTTTTCTGTTTATGATGTTTCGTTAACAGTTGAGTAGCGCAGGGATCTGGGCCTACATGTGCGAAATGGTTTCTAGAAATGTATAAATTTTATAATGCAAAATACCATCAAAAAAAAATTAGTCACAGTTATATGATAACACATGAACATGTTTCATTTCCTAAACAGCTCAAGTATAATGATAGTAATCGCCTTCCATCTAATTTTAGCAAATATTACTTCAATAATTATGGATGAAACAAAAACTAAATGTTCCTTCCTTATTAAACTAAGGAATAACCTAGCGTTGAAATTATTCTGCAAAATACTTGTGCAGACGGATGCTATACCCTTCACATTAATAAGTTATTTCATTCATTAAGCATTATTTTGATTAAATATATTATCATTTATTATATATATATATATTATAGCAAAAAATATTCATATTCTATTTTTTTTTTAATCCAATGGCCATTAATGGAAATTTTGTCATTTAAGTTCTAGAAGGGGCTAGGCTGAGGGTTTGGGTTGCCGTTCTGTTCTAACTGTTCCAATGCCAACGGGAGAGATATCGTTAAATATAATTTCTTCTATGTACCTGTAACGCAGTTGGGTTAATCAGGGACATTACTAACTTAAAATTATTAACATTTTCGTTAGAAAAAAAGCGTTTAGGAAACTATCGAGCGTAAATGGGAAAAAACCCGATGATATTGGAACAAACAGATTAATTGGATTGATTTTTTTTTCAATAGCTTATCCATTTACATTTTTTTTATTAGTTGTGATGGATTAATACAGAAATTGAATCACTCTTAGAATAGAAAAACAATCATTCTGGTAAAATGTCTTTCATGAATAACAAAAATGCACATATAAATAAATCCAACAAAAAATTTGGGAGAAAATACAATAATAATGAAAAAAATTACGGAATTGAATTAAAAAAAAAATAAAGAAGAGGGACTCTTTTAGAAGATTGGAGCAACGGGTTTATCCACAGAAAAGTTTAATAATAGTAATTCTATGTAGAATAAATAATACTGAAATAAGACAACAAGAATTATAGTCAGAACGAAGGGTTAGCAAGCATCAATGTTACTGATAAGAAGGTGTCAAGTAGATTTTAAAAGTTTGTAATGATGAATCATGGTGGATATTGTAGGAGAAAATTCCGAAGAGTGATGGAGTAAAGAAAGTTTGCTACAGTTCGGTCAGAAGAGGCGTGTAAGCCATAAATACCTGATCTTGTGTTCCGGGAGTACACTGATTTAAAATGGTTTAAACGGATAGTAGGTTATAAGACTTGAAGAGTATGGAAAAGAAACGAATCCAGGAAGCATCGTCTACGGAGGGTGAGGAAGCACCAAATTAACTCGAAGAAGAGATGTAATACACGGTAAAAACCGTTTCATAGACCAATCTAACAATACAGTTCACGGCAGACTTCAACTGATCCCCCGGTTCTACCCACAAACCAGGCCCTTATATTAGGCAACCATAGTAAAAGTGTGGCGGAATGAAGATACCAGAAGTGCGCTATCATATAGATTCCTCTGGTATTCAGCCACAGGGTAATTTTTAACAATTATTTAATAATCCTAGCCTTGTTTTTCGATGTTTTTTATCGATGTTGCACCTTTTAAATCCTTTATTTTGTTTGTAGAAATATAAAATTTAGATTATTATTACTACACAGTTGACTAAATTTGTTTTTAGACCCATTCAAATAATAAAACATAAACGGCAAGGCCACTTAACCTAAGGTTCCCATACCTTTGGTAGAAGGGTGTAACAATCACGGATGGTTTCATTCTTTATATATATTTATGTATCTGTTTATTAATTTGTTTAATTATGCATTTTTCTCAAAAGTCTGCAATTGAATTATTGACAGTACTTGTCTTTGAGGAAATCAATCCGAATGTATAGAGCCTCCTCTATCTGTCAAGAATATGACCCCTAAGAAGAAATATTTGGAGGGTTGCAAGGCCATTGCCGAACTCGGGGGTATGGAATGCGCACGAGATTCCTTTGTAAGGAGCCCCATTCTAACTTGGGGGGGGGGGCTGGATTGCCTCCATTCTGTCGTACAAGAAGTATATTAGAGAAATATTTTTGTCAGGGAGGTGTCCGTATGTTGGTAGCATTGTCAGATCAGGGCTCCTTCAGTCAATAAGGCTTTCTTATATGGCAACAAGTACTCAATAGTGTGTACTTAACGCTGTCCTTTGACTGATGGCACCACATTGTTCTTGAAGCAGTTCATAAATGTTATCAGTTTTTGTTGTCATTAATTAGTTTCATTAGTTAACAATGAAGAATAATCAATTCTTCATGCAAACTACACATGCTCCGATCACCTCCTGAATAGTACGCTGCATTCTCTACCAGAAATAGCGCCTTCGTAGTGCTTTTGCCGTCTTCTGCCCACCGGGGTGGTTAGTTTTCCCTTGGTGATACGCCAGTGTTACCTCTCGTTGCTGCTCCTCTTCGCGTAGGGTCTGGACCAGGGAAAGACGCCGAATGAACGAGCAATCCACCCCCAACAGCTTATTCTGCCACAGCTTTTTAATTTTGTCCCACATAGTCGTACCACGAATAAATGATGCGTTTTGGCAGGTTTTGATACGTCCTTCAAATTTGATCTGCCCGAACTCCTGGTGGGGACCAAATCGTCGTGATCGGACTCCTACTATACGTACTATAAATTATTTCCAGAACACTTCCAAATGATCTGCCTCCGCTTATCGTGGATGATTGCATCCGTCGTCTCCGTATCCCACGATCTCTCCCCTATAGACTTGTCTGATGGTGGGTCCGCACTCCTGTCACTATCTTCCCGCGTGCTGTTCCTGCCCGCTTCTCCAGGCGTCCATTTCTCAATAAATTGCCTCAAAAAACTCGATGATTCCCCTTCCTCTATGGCGCGTAACAGCTAATCTGTCACGAAGTAGTCTTTCCCTGGCTTATGTACGATACCCAGATTGCATTGCGCTGAGAATTCCTTCCTCCTTGTTACCCGTGAGGAGGATTCTTTAAGTTTTCCAATCCATTGAAGAAGTCAGTGGTCCGTATGTATTCGAAATCTTCTGCCGATTACATACGGACGGAAGTGCGCAATAGCCCATACTATCCCGAGGAGTTCTCGTTCCAGTTCGCTGTACCATGCCTCCGTGTCCGTCATGCGTCTGCTCGCGTAAGCCACCGGTCTTTCCCCGTCCTCACCTTCCAGTGACAATACTGCCCCCAAGGCATAGTTGTTATCGTCGGTGGTGATCGTAAACTCCTTCTCAAAGTTGGGCAAAGCCATAATCGGCGCCTCCTGCAAACGCGCCAAGCATTTCCGGATATTCTGCACTATCAACGGCGTGGTGATTATCCGTGCTCCTTTCCGTAGTAAGTTATTAAAGGGTATCATATATTCTGCCATATCCGGCACAAAACGGAGGTAGTAATTGAGCGTACCCAGTATTCTCCGATCTCTTTTACGTCTTTTGGCACCTCCATTTTCCGTATCACTTCTACCTTCGTTGAGTCTGGGTGAACCCCTTCCTGAGAGATTGTGTGCCCTAAAAAACTAATCTGCTCCTGCCCAAGTGACGATTGGTCTATTGAAAGGTTCAACCCAAAATCTCTTAATCTCCTAAATACGCTGCGGAGGTGTTGAACCTGTTCCGATTCCGTTTGGCTGAAGATCGGCAGGTCATTAATGTAAATTTGGCACATATTTTCGTCCATTCATCTCAGGAGTTCACCAATGAGACGCTGAGTAAGTAATTTACACTCACATACCTTGATATGGTGCGCCCTCTATCCTCCACGCAGCCTCTCTGTCACACCACGAGATATTATTGTATTAGTGCTGCCAGTATAAAATATGCACCTCTCCCCCTTCCCATAGTCAATAATTGGCCACCCGCACATCCTTCCCGCACAGTGTTGTACCTTAAGATGCGGTCGCCGCTCTGTTGCCACTCTCCTCAGGCCTCCGTACGCCGTTCTTTTCTGAGCGATGGATTCTTCTGTCACTCTCGTCTTCTGCTCCCGCTGCGCATTGACTCCTCCCCGTCTGTCTCTGACGTCCCTGATGGCTCGTCACTCGATGATCTATTTGCTCTACGTGTCACGCTCCACCTCTCCCGGATTTCGTGGTTATTCACCTCCATTCTGAAATTGCTTTCGACGAAACACGTATGGATATTGTCTTGCTATGTGTCCTTGTTTCCCACACTCAAACTACTTAGTGCGGGGGCACTTAGCTTCCAGATGGCCCGTCTTTCCACAGCCATGACATTTCCTAACTTCTTTCTGAGTTAAGTACCTCGGCCTCGTCCCTTCGAATCTTCTCTGCCCGTCACTCCCCTCTCTCTACCAGCAAACGACGTTTCCTGTCTCTTCCACACCGGGTCCTATAGGTTTCTCCTATATGAGATCCGCCTCCAATCGTTGTCATCTTTATGCATTTTCACTTCCTCCTCCACTCTGCACCATCACCTGGGTGCATTCGAGGAACGATCGCTCATTAGGGAACCCTTCCTGTCTTCCCGTCTCCTTCACCAATTGCACCTTTAAGATACCAGGAACCCCATCCTGCCCTCCACTTCCTAAGCGTCACCTGGGTCGAGTAGGCCTTTGTCCATCTTGGCTTTTATCCTCTCTATAATTCTACCGCCACCTTAGGGAAAATGATTCAACTCACCCAGTTCCCCAGACCATTTTTCGAGGTCTGAGATCATTTTCCTTATGACGCCGAAGCGTTGAGAGCGGCTCTCATATGCAGGGTAAAAAGGAGTATTCTGAATACGATTCAGGCCGATGAGGAGACCTTCTGGGACATAATGAAAGAGCGGTTGAAAAAAGCGTTTGAAGGAGGAAGATGGACCCCTGAGGAAGATATTTTTAAAATGTTCTGGGAGACCAAGAAGCATCATCAGAACAAACGGGCAGTTCGCCGACAAACTGCTAGCTCGTTATAATGCCATAACTGAGAAAATGCGGGAGACGGTAGGCGTGGCAGAGGTGGAAGCCAGGATGGTGTTAATGTTGACTATACTAAAGGTGCAGCTAGCGAAGGAGACCGGATAAAAGGAGGGGCTACCAAGAGTACACACGTTCTTAGAACGTGACCAAGAAATGGTGGACACCAGTGCCAAAGTAGACGAGATCACAGGCAGTGAGGAATAAACAGGCTGGAGAAGTGTGTCGTATAGAAGGCCCAATACCACGCCAGTCAAATGGAGGAAGATGGAGGTGCAATATGATGGAATGAACAGTGGGTGTGAGGAGCCGAGGAAATACGGGACGCTTCCGGAGGTGTGAAGACAAGAAGTGCTACGAGTGTGGGAAGGCAAGACACTTGGCAGCACAATGCCCACGCACTAGGTGTTTCGAATGTGGCACGGAGGGGCACGTGGCCAGGCAGTTAATTAATAACAGTGTAAAAGGCACACATATCGGTCTGCCTATAGTTAGAGTCGCGAGTGAAGTGCAGTACTTAGTTGGAAGAGAACCGGGAGTACTAACACAATAATGTGTCGGGAGACACTAGAGAGGATGCCCCAAACGCATGTATGCGCTTGTAACTTGATCAACCTGGGGGCCCCTGTTGTGTCGTAGGGGAAGCGGTAATAGGGTTAGATAGATGGAATCGTAGAGAGGAAAAATTGCGGGTCCATGTCGTGGAAAAGATCCCCCGGGAATATGAAGCGATCATAGAATGTGATCTGTTTGGGAAAGTGGGAGCGTAGTTTAAGAACAGGAAGGGGCAATGGGACATTCTAATAGTTAAGGTAAGGTATAGGTGCCTGGGACTAGGGAGAGAAGTAGGGCGAGATGGGGTTGGTGTGAATAGGAGCGCTAAGGCAAACGGAAGATCGGAAAGGGGAGCTTAAGAGAAAATACATAGATATTTTCTTCAAGGAAGGCGATTGGGGCTCACAGGTAGAACTGTAAACGAGATTCCGCTCAAGCAAGATAGGGTGAGTTATGTGAAGGAGCGCAGGTATCCGCAGGCTCTGAGGCACCACATTCTTGAGGAGCTGGACAACCTGATGAAGCAAGGGATTATAGTGGACAGTACATCACTATAAAACAGCACTGCCTGGCTTCATGCCCTTACGTACCACATTCAAAGCACCTAGTGTGTGGATTCTGTGCTACCAAATGTCCTGCCTTCCCGCACTCATAGCACTTCCTGTCGACTCGCCTTCTGGAGCGCCCCACATTTCCTCGGCTGCTTTCCCCCGCCGTTACTCTTTCTCTTCCACGGTACTCCACCTCCTTCTTCTTCCATGCGATGGGTGTGGTTTTATACGGCACTCTTCTCCAGCCCGTTTCTTCCTCGTTGACTGTGGTGTCTTCCTCTTGGGCACTGGTGTCCACCGTTTCTTGGGCACATTCCAGAAATGTGCGTTCTCTCGGTAACCCCTCCTTAGTTCCGGTTTCCTTCGCTAGCTGTACTCTCTGGATATTTGATAAGAAAGCCATCCTGGCTTCTACTTCCGCCGCACTTACTGTATCCCGCATCTTCTCCGAGATATTGTTGTATCTCGTCAGCATCGTTCCGGCTTACTGCCCGTTCGTCTGCTGGTGTCTCTTCGTTTCCCTGATGTGTTCAAAATGTCCTCTTCCGGGGTTCATCTTCCTCTACTAAACGATTTCTTCAGCCGCTCCTTCACTACGTTCCACGAGGTCTCCTCGTCGGCCTGGATCATGTCCAGGACACTCCGTTTCACTCTGCACACCAGAGCTGCCCTCAACGATTCTCAGTCCCCTTCCGTTATCAGGTCCTCCAACCGTTTCCCCTCTATCCGCGTAACCATCTGGTCGCTCACTTTAAGGAAATGATTTAGTTCCCCGGTCTCACCTGCGAATCTTCCCAGATCGACTTCCTCATGTCCTAAGCTGTAATCGCCTGGATCTTCATCCACGTCAATGTATTCGCGTGAGCCGCTGCTATGGTCGTTGAAGATAACTGCGGTATATCTGTTGCTGCATTAAGCACCACGGGTCGTAACACTCCCTCTGGCATATTCTTGAGAGAGAAAAGAAACGTAAAGCGAAAGAACGAAAAAAAATAAAGAAAAGAAAATTATTACTTTCCGTTCACCCGTACTAGGTTCCCGGGTTTCGGCACCAGTTAATTATCAGCGGTTAAGCTTAAATAAAAAATTAGAAAGAGCGACCAGGGTGAAAGACCATAGTTCCACCCACCTTATATCTTTCTGGGCGCTCGCCGGACGGGGCTAAGAGGTTGTAGTGATCCTAGCCCACGACGGGCGTCTCCTCGCCACTTGGGGATACCCAGGTATACTGAGACCCATAGTGACGATCCGACAACGATCAAGAAAAAAGTATGAATAAGGAGGTAGATGATATAACGTGATGGTTTGGTTTATAACAGGCTTTATTCTCCTCCTGGTCCTCTGTATACACGTTACGGGTTTCAGTGCGACCGTGGCACAACATGCGAATGGTCTACATTCTCCTGAAGAAAGGTCAGAAGGTGGTCACCACCCCAGATATCGACGCGAATTTTTGGAAGTGCATGGATCGTCTCCAGGAACACCCGGTCCTGGCATTTCCCGACTTCACGAAGCAGTTCACAATCACGACGGATGCAAGTGAATATGCGCTGGGAGTGGTTCTGTCACAAGAGGAGGACAGGGGGGAACGTCCCGTAGCGTAGGCGGAACGTAGGTATAGCGCGCTAGAGAAGGAATTATTAGGGATAGTCTGGACGATAGACCATTTCCGGCTCTACGTGTTTCCGGGTGCACGCTGACCACAGACCGTTACAGTGGGTCGGTAAATTAAAAGAGTCGTCGGTGAAGGTCGTTCTTTGGAAGGAGTTCCTCAGCCAATACAACTAGGAGGTAATATATATGCCCGGTAAGGAAAACGTCGTGGTGGACTGACTATCCCGGGCGATGGTGGTCAACGCACTCGACCAAAATCAGGGGATACCCTCCGGGGATGGACGGCAGTTCTTGCGAGAATGGACTCTGGAGACAGAAGAAGACCAACAGGAACCAGGGTCTACGGATGTGGTACCGTCGGCAGGAGGAGGGAGCATAACGGACGACAGGCCTGCGGACATGGAAGAGCGGGAAGAAATTATCAATGATAAGTGCCGCCAGATAGTCTGGAAGACGAAGACATTTGGCCCTATGAAAATAGCATATGATAACTCTCCACGATCCACCACCCCGACCTTGTGGTTGGGACTAGGCGTGAACAATGGCCAAATTAGTCGTGCCCTTAATGATGCTTCCACACCAGGGAAGACTCATTTTCTTTACGTCGGGAACGCAACCATATGGGAAAAAATTAAGCGTATTTGGAGGGTGGAGCAGATTGGGGTTGATCAAACATTTGTACGGTGCACCATGATGGTAGAAACCATCCCGGATGAGCCAACGCAGAAGGAGATCACGCTAGCGTACCATCAGGGCAAAACAAACCACAGGGGAGAACAAGAGACGGCTCAGGCGTTGAGGCGGAAGTATTTCTGGTGGGGGATGCGAAAGACGATCCAGGAGACACTAGCTGCTTGCGAAGTTTGTCACCGTACCAAATATGACAGGCACCCACAGACCGGGCAACAAGTCGAGACTCCCGCGGCACAAACACCGCTCACTGACCTTTAAGTTGATATCTTCACTTGGCGGGGACACAAGTGGGCCACCGTGGTTGACCTCTATATATTTTATATATATATATATACACATAAGCTAATGTTTATTGAATTACAATCTAAGAAAGGTTGGTAATCAGAACACGTAGAACGTTGTTACAAGACTGCTTTATTTATTCAAAGTCACCTCTATATATAGGTATTACCTGTAAACATATATACAGATAACATATGTTTCGAGATTAAGGCAGGGCACTAGCGGTGCCTGGACTTAACTTATATATTTCATCTTAATATATAGATATATATAGGACCGGCCCTATCTCCCTGAGCTTAGCACTTATATTATCTTTATATAATACAGCTTAGGTATGTGCTTTCATTAAAATATTTTATTATTACTATTGAAAATTAATACTGAATGTAGCCAGGTGATTAACAACTAGAAGATCTTCAAGAAAAACCGTTTTTTGCCCATACCTCTGGTTATAACTTTTAATTTTTGTTTCGCTAATAGCAATGGGATTTTCAAATCTGTGAACAACGTTTTTATAAAAAATCTAAAACGAAATAGGAAATATTTTCAATTTGTGAACAATATTAATCATAGCAAAAGATATTTCCCTTGGTTATTCCCAGGCGACCTTTTCAAGAAAAAGTGCTTCTGGGACTTTATTAGTACCCCAGCAATGAGCCTCTTCTTTTCCATTCATCTTAATTTAAAAACCAGTCAGCTCCTGACAACTTCCTGGTGAGCCAACGACCCTTCCAGACTGTGACCATTTTCATTTTTATTATATTCCATTTGCCCGGAGAATGGTCCCGCGGCTGAGGACCGGGGGGTGCCTGAAGTATTTAATTTAACGAAGTACTGTAAAGGAAAATGAAAGAGGGGGCAGTGAAAGAAGGGGAAAAGGCCTTAAAAATATTTGTTAACACGGCAGACCCTTCAGATTTTAATAAACGGTTCTTTATGAAGCCGCCTTTAAAACTCCCTTGGTCCTTAGAGGCGCCTTAGAGCCCTGCAACCTTACCGAATGGCCCTTGCCATGTCAGCTGTATACACTTCAATTATGGAGGATTTTCTTGAGGTCTCCTGTTTGTTCTTCAGGCCTAAAATAATAAAATGCTGTAGACACAAAGGTAGTTGCTTTGTAATTTTATGAACTTTTTAAGGTACGCTTAGTGCCAAAGTTAATCTGTATTTTACTTTCCCGCCAATAGACTACTTAGCCTTGTTTAAAAAAAAGTTCAGCTTGAGTCTGCAGAGTTGCTGACATCAGTTATTGTGAAATCGATATTACTCCTGTCGATAGTTATTAAGCATGAATTGGCGTCGATTTGGTTTTATATTTTGAATTATCTGAGTTAATAAGTTCTTAAAGTGTTGGTCTTTATTATTAATATTTTATCTGAAAAGGTTAATAGGTCAGGTAAATAGAAAAGGAAGGAGCTCTGTGTAATGAACATTTGATAGAAATATGATATATAAATAAATCAGTTCTCTGAGGTAAGTTTCCAAATTGACTAAAAAACCAAAATCTGTTCCCTTTCCTCAGATTCCTCGGTTAAAAGGGAATAAAAACCTGTGAGAATTTGAAAGTTAAAATCAGAATGGGATTAAAAATGACACCTAGAGCAATAGTCATAATAGAGATGGGACTTATAAATGTGTTAGTCCCAGATCAAGCTGATGTCCATGCTGAAACCTTTTGATAAAGAACTAGCCACATTTAATTCAATCGAAAATTACACAGTTATTAGATTATGTTATTAGTTATTAGGTTATGTCTAATTACATTACAGATATTTTTGAGAAGTTTGGACCACAGATGGTTGGGACCCAATGTCAACTTTTCGATATATTTTCAGAGGAAAGAATAATCAATTTTTTGGACTTAAGTGGTTTTCAATTGATAATACTGCTAAATTTATTGTTAGAATTTGTAAGGCATGTAACCGGTTAAGGGGAGAAATAGATAAACAACCTGCCAAAAACAAAGATGTTTCACTGATATGCCAACTTTTAAAATCCCTCCCTGATATATTCAAACTCTTTATTCCTCGATGGAGACTCATCCATAAAGAAAACAGGACTTTATACGATCTTACTCAAAATTGTGTACATGTGATAACAAACTGGGTGATAGTTGTTCGGAAGAGGTTTTGGTTGCTAAGGAGACTAAATCTCTTAAACCTTAAACTTAATAAGCCTATTCGGAATAAGAATATTAATTTTTATAAAACCTCATTTGCCACTGTTATGATAGAAAAGGTCACACAGTTCAGACATGTCTTTTTTGACTCGCCTTTGCCAAACACCTAAGCCTGCTCAAAGCTAAAGTTGCTCAAAATAATTCAAGGGAAGGCGCAAATCTTTTGATGGTTACCTCAGAATTCTTCACATAGGAGACTAATAGTGAGGCTTGGTTTGTGCACACTTCATGGAGCTACAGATCACGTATGTAGTAAATGGTCATGGTTCAGAAGTTTTTAATCACTCAAGGATGACCCTGATTATTATTACCACTTACGTGAAGGAACTTGGTAAGGGATCTATTTTGATTGAAGCTGATTGTAATGCTGGGGACTGTGAAAGAGATTAGAGCTCATTAATGAAAGGATGGGTGATCAGAATAAACGTTTAAATTTAGACTTAGCTCTTGATGGTGAACTCTGTGAGGGTTGCATAAAATCAAAGCTCATAGACTCCAGTTTAGAAGAAAAGAGGCGAGAAGTCTGGTCAGTAAACTTCATTGTATGCGGTCCATTTAAACTTCAAAAAGTATTTTTAAATATTTTCTTGTACTCAAAAATGACTTTTCAAAACTTTGAAAAGTATATTTTATTAATACTAAGGATGAAATCTTTGAAAAATTGAAGGAGTTTTTATCAGAAGTAAACATTATTATTATTATTTGTTCCGGCATTTGTGCACCGCGGCCTCACTGAGACCTATTGTGCGCCGTCCATGTCCCTGTCCTATATATGTGACAGGCCCACGGCCTTTGCAAATCTGAGGATACTGAATGGGTCGATCAGTTCACATAGTTTGGGGTCTACAATGCGATCACTACCAAAGTGAAGGTATCGCCTTCTAGCTAAGTTATCACAGTCACATATTATATGACGTGCCGTTTCTCCCTCTTTCTTGCAGAATCTGCAGATTGGTGATCCCACTATCCCCAAATTAAAGAGGTGTTTATTTAACCGACAGTGACCTGTATAGAGTCCTGTCACACTTTTGAGTGTCCACCTGTCCATTGATAGAAGTGCTGAGCTTCTTCTCTTACTGGGTCCATTAAGAAACAGTTTCGAGTGTTCCTGTTTCTTAGTTTCTCTTCAAGAAAGTCTTGCCTTGTCCTCTAAAGCTAATTTTATACGCCTTTTAGCGCAGCTGAGGCTGATACCACATATGGGTTCAGGTGCAAGAGGTGTCTGTTCTGAGCCCACCCTTGCAAGGCCATCTGCCTTCTCATTGCCTGTGATGCCTGTGTGTCCTGGCACCCAGTCGATTCTAACCTTATTGGCTAGCGAGAGTGTGTTTCAGTTGTTTTTACACTCCTCAACCAAATAAGATCTGGTCGTATAGCTTCTCAGGGCGCCAATGGCTGCCTGGCTATCCGTGAAAATTGTGATCAGTCAGTTTCTTACACCCTCCCCAATTAAGGTTTGGGTACAGACATTGATCGCCATCACTTCGGCCTGAAAGACCGAGATGTGTCTACCTAAAGGAATAGAAATCCCAGATTCTGGTTTATCTTTTCTCCATATGCCGGCCCCTGATCCGTTTTCTGTTAGTGAGCCGTCTGTGTAGCAATTAATCCCATTTCACAGTTTATGTGGTTTGGTCTTTGTGTTTTCCGCACAGTATAAAACGTCTGTGTGTTTCTTAACTTGTAGGTCAGAGTGCATTGACAGCACCTCGTCCTCATCAATTCTTCTGAACAAGTTCCCATGTCCCATGTGAGTCATGACTTTGGATCTTGTTCCTGATTTCGCAAGTCTGTAAGCCACGTTCAAGGCTTGCGCTTCTACTTCTATGTGCAGTGGATTCAAGTTCAATAAGACTTCCATTGCAGCAGTAGGAGTTGTACTCATGGCACCAGTGATCATGAGACATGAAAGTTTCTGTAATTTGCCAAGCAAAGTTCTATTTTTACTAATACTACCTCTGTGCCACCACACCATAGAGGCATAGAGCACCATTGGTCTAACTGCTGCGGTATATAGCCAGAATAACATTCTGGGTTGTAGTCCCCAGGTCCTACTCACAGCCCTTTTACATGCATAGAGGCATCGAAGTGCCTTCATAGTAGTATTCCTGAAGTAAACATACTAAGTCATAAAGTGATGTGCATTGAGTATTACAATGGTGAGGAACTTAAAACTAATAGGTTAGTAAACTACCTCAAATCAAAAGGGATTGAAATCAAGTATACTATGACTGCAAGAGCGCTCATATAGCTCATATGCTCAAAGGAGAAGTATCGCTACCTAAGGACCTATGGACAGAAATGATTAATGCTGTCATTAATGGATAGCTTAGCTTTAGTTAATTAATTAGCCAGCTTGTTAAATCGAACTGGTCCATCATCAGAAAAAGTGAAATCTCCATTTGAACATTGGATGGGTAGAAAACCTGGAATCAAAAATCTTCGAGTAATAGGATCAAAATGTTGGGTGCATATACCCAAATAAAACAGAAGAAAATTTGATAAAAAGTGAAGAGACAACATACTTCAGGAATCAATACAAGCTCCGTCCAGTGAAAAATATACATTTCATCGAATGGAAGAAAACGTTATTGACATCTATCATGAAGAGCATTGAAAGAACAAAAGGAAGATCAAGGAGAATTGGAGAAACGCCACTGGAAGTTGAAGAATAAACGATGGACAGAGAAGGGGCAATGGGGGAAAAGGGGAACGAGGACTTAGCAATAGTAGATGAAGACGTAGAATGGAAGAGAGGTGTGAATCTGAGGGATCAGGATAAAATGAATGAACCTAAGTTTATGAGTGATTATGTCAACATGAGGGTAGGAAAGTAGTTTCGTTAAATTTTCACGAGGAGATAAACTGTGAGGATGTAGGAGAACCAGTACCAGAGTCATGGAAGAACATATGACTTAATTAAAATTAAATAAAACGTGGACTCTATGCCATCTCTTAATAGAAGGGCTATCCCTTCAAATTGGGTTTTCACCAAGAAAGATAAGCCTGACGTAAATTTAGCAAGGTAAAAAGCTAGGCTAATGGAAAGAGGATTCGAACAGAAGAAAGGCGAAGATTTTGGAGAAAAATTTAGTCCAGTTGCTTGCTAAACCACTGTCAGTAAAGTAGTTAGTGTTGCTGCCAAGGAAGACACGTGTCGTCATCAGTTTGATGCATCGACTGAATTTTTAAAAAGAACAACTTAAGGAGGAGATTTATATTTGCCAACCAGAGGGTTTCAATGACATCTCGAAAGAGTTCTTCAGATTACATAAAAGCTTGTATATGGGCTGAAACAAGCTCAACGTTGTTGGAACGAGAAAATAAATTAATACTTACTAAAGGTTTTTCATTAGCTCAGCAGATCCTTATGTCGACGATGGATTGATCGCTGCAATGTAGCTCTTTGGACAATTGATACAGGAGTTCAAAATAAGACTAAACCAGCTGATTTTTATCTTGGTTTGGAGAAAACAGCATGATCAAGAAAGGTATAAAAATAAGCCAAACATCTGACATTAAAAGGCTTCCCCAAGCGTTTCAGACTGATGAGAGTTGACATGTTCTCTAATTTTGAAGGATTTTTACAACAAAAGGAAAACGGAAATTTCATGGAAACGAATTTTCGACATCGAAATGCACTGGGCTCCCTTATGTATTTGATGGTTTGTGCAATACTAAACATTTCTTATTCAAGTCAAGGGAATATACCGTTATTTAAGGGGGACTTGGAATATTATAAAAAAAAAAGAATTATAGAAGAGGAATTCTTCAAATGCTACTCTGATGAAGATCATGGCGGCGATAAGATAACTGGTAGGTCTACTACTGCCTTTGTATGCTTGTCTCCAAGTGGTGCCATCTCATTGGCCATGGCCGATGGCTCCAAGTGGTGCCATCTCATTGGCCATTGCCGATGGCTCCAAGGCAACTAAAGACAGAAGTTTGTCTCCATTTCTTCCACAGAAGCAGAAATTATCGCTGCAAGTGAGGAGGCGAGAGAGATGATTGATCTCAAAAGGCTTCTTCAAAAGATGACTGGCTGACTTCCAAGAGGGTATGTTATTTGTTGATAACAAGGCTGTAGTGGAATAAACGCACGAAACATCGGTTCGTCACTTTTTCGTCAGAAAAAAGGTTTAAGAGGAAGAAGTACATATCCGGAGAGTGGATACTTAAAATCAGCTTGCTGAGGGTTTAACAAATCCTCTGCTGTGTCCAAGACTAATGATTAATCAAGATTTGGGACTATTTTAATGTTTACTTTTGCTTTTTTTGGTTTACTGGTTTTGATTGTTTAACATGTAAAAGGTATTCAAGTACAGACATCAATTATTGCAAAATCAATAATACTCTTGTCGATACTTTGTAACCTCTTTGTCTGTAGGTTGAATGTAAAGCATGATGTGGCGTCGATTTGTTTTGTATTTTTGAATTATATGAGTTGAAGTGCTTAATGTGTTGACCCTATTTTATTATTATTACTTTACCTAAGCAAAAATCGATGGGCATGCAATAATTAAAAATGGAATATGTTAAATATCTTGGAACTATCAAGTCAAAATGGGAAATACAACAGAGGGAAGGAAGGGAGAAGGTCAAGCCATTGGATTGTTCAACCCGGTGATTTGGATCATCATTTTACTCTGCAAAAGGCAACTGGATGATTCTGAGAAAATGTGCGGTTTGAACTACCAAATATTTCAGAGATTTCTATCATTAAAAATTATGGAAAAATCCATTGTATTCAGAGCACCTTGTCTATAGTTTCTCAACATTTGGGTCAAATAGTTTTCCATTATCTACCTAAATTGTGCAAAAATAAATTTTGGTATACTCGTATTATGATGGTAATAACGGTATTTGTTACGGAAATAGCATAAGTAAAAGGAAAGGCCACTTATGTGTGCAAATTTTGTATGACAGACCTCAAGTAACTCCAATTAGATGACAAATAATTAGAATAAAATAGAATGAGATCACACTTAAAATATTATAATATTAATTAATTCCTTGGAAGCATTCTGAAATTTGTAGTGACGTATTAACACACCAAATAAAATTCTAAACGCAAAACTAACTAAATATTAAACCAGTCTTAGAACAAAAACTAATAGTGAGGCACGGTTTGTTACAACTTTTTAAATTCTTCACATAATTTAGGATCATTTCTTATTTGCTCTCTTTTCCCTAGCTGCTTCTCTTCTCACACTTAGCCTTTCTTCCTTAGTGACATGTTTTTTATTATATACCTATTTTCATGCTAAAAAATAAGAAATTAAAACATCAATGTCAAATGTCAAATTTTCAAATAATCCTAAGTTTATGTGAGGAGAATAAGTGTCTGAGGAGAATAAGCGTCATTTTCACAACCAATGATGAGGCAGTATAGTCTAAAACAGAGTTAAATCAAATCTAAGGATCTTGTTTTGTTGTGACTGAGACAATTGTTTCAAGGCACTTTATTTCCAAATTTTAAATTCAATAATTATGGTCATGGTAATGACAATATAAAGTATAATAACCTCACAGTTCACCTTCCTCCTTGGGGGATGCAGCCTTACTGTCATATTCAGCACAGTGGCCTTTAAAGGGAAACTTGGGGCTTTCAAAAATTTCGGCACGGCTCATCGTGGGAAAATCATAGTTTAGGTCATGGTAATGACTTAAAAACACGGGACTACTTTTTTCAGTCAATTTTTTATCAAATCGAAGTTGAATTAGTATTTCTGAGCCGTAGATAATTGTGAGTAGTACTACAAAAATTATATATATTTTTAAAATGCAAACAGTTTTTACAGAATAATATACACTATATGTTCATAGTGTGTATTTAAAAACTGCTTACCTTTCACTGGTACTTGTTGTGATAATGACTATTCAGCATTTCAGAATTTTCACATATTTGTTAACTTAAGTTTATTGTTGAAAATATGGCCAGTAATAGTTATATCGGATTAATAGAAATTAAATAATTTTTAAAATAGGCTGCATGGTCTATTCATAGGACAAAAACTTATTGGGACCACACTCTGGCACTTTATCTTGGAATCAATCACCTAGTTGTGATACAGAGTGGATGAGATAATGGAAACCATTATTTTATACAGCTATGAGGCTTGACATTTGGACCTAGAAAAATAAAGATGGCAAAAACTACACGTATGGACTTTTGCAGGAGATCCGTTTGAAAACCAGGACTAGAAAATATGGGTTAACAGATTATTGTTAGAGAATCTTAATAAGATAAGAGAGATGAAGATAAGAAATTGCTTAGGTAGAAAAAAAGTCATTAAAATACTGAAATAGGTGCATAGACTGCTTTATTTCGTGCCTAGTACACAATATTAAAGTTAATAGTCTCTCTTTGGCTAGGAAATAGATAAATCCAAACTACGGCACTACCAATCTGGCCCAACATAGTTTACTCTGATTACATTCTTAAATTTACAATTTAAGCAAATCATACAAAACAACAATAAATTGTTTTTATTTAACGACCAATTATGAAACACAATATACATATTGTAGATTGTGCCAATACGAAAATTAGCGTGTAATTCAAATCTACAGCTTGTTGAAGTGATGAGCAAGTTTGGATACCCCTGGTCTCACTATAGAAGTTGAAGTACGTAACGAGTTTAAACCTACACAAGAAAATTTAACCCAAAATTCAATTCAAACAGAGACATTGTAATGCGAACAGGTTCCATTAGTTTTGCAGTTACAGTATTTTTCAGCGTGCACAACTTAAAGTCCTTGTCCCCTTAAATGATAAGGCTAAAAGATCCCTAAAGATATTAAAAAAAAGGGAAAGTGATTTGGCAGGGTGATGTTAAACGAGGAAACATTTAAGATTTTAATAAACGGAAGCTAAGAACCCTCCCCGCAGCTTTTTGTTGCTGATAAGAAAGCCAATAAGCCGGAGCCAGAATCATTTATATCTGTTTGTTCATTAGCGCTTTACTGTTAGCAGCTCTGCGGCCGAGGTATATCCAACGGGGCAAAAAAAAAAAAAAAAAGCGAGGCCTTTTTTATCGCAAGCATCTCAGCAGGAGCTGTGTACAATTTGTAGGAGGGGATGGTAATTCGGGGTAAGCGCCGATCAAGGGAGGCTGCACTTTTAATAAATGTTGCAATATAGTTTTTTCATCCCTTATTCTTAATAATAAAGAGAAAAAAAGTGCATCAATAAGGTTGGGGCGTTAGTCGGGAAGGGGTGTCACCCCTGCGAGACATATTACAACGAGCCACCGAACCATTACAGGCCCTTAAGTGATGTCGATTTATTATCCTTTACATGTTATTATTTATCGGAAGCTCTACCGCCTCTCCCGCTACATATTTCCTAGCGTCGGTCCGCCACTCACGGTATTAGCTACTGACAAATATGCACCCTAAAGGTCGTCCGTACGTAACTCGGGAATTTGTCTCAAAGTGAAAACGGCAGTTGACAGGTCGCATAAACTGTCGAGTGAGGAGGGTACCTAGTAGGGAATATCGCTCAGGGAAGACTACCTTCTTGTCAGGGGTAGCTCAGTGACTAAAATAATGACATACGAGGAAATATGTCTTCTTTAATACTAATAAACTACCTTTTTTTTCTGAAACGTCTAAAAAAAGGTTGAATAGTTGTAAAAATTCTAAATCAAGTGTTTATTTTCAGTTTTTTTCTCTTCTGAACCCTTAGCTTTGGGTCTGTTAGCTCAACGAAGAATGTATATCTTTGCTATACACGCTAAAACAAGCACCTGGTAAACCAAAAAGGTTGAAATCAGGTAACCCACCTACACTACCTAGCAGCAAGATGAGAGAACAACAAGGAAAGTGGATCCACTATAGTTTACCCGTTCGTCTATTTTATAGGTATGTAATGTTTTGTTTCTCATCATATGCCAACAATTAGTTTTAATGCAAATTGGTTATATTACCGTTCTTAGTTCACTCTGTCTAGGTTTAGTGTAGGATTGAAAATAGTTTTATATATTATCGTAATAAAATATCAGGACAAATTCTGTCCCGATTTGTAAATGACAAGTATGTTGGTTTTCTTACATGTTCTTATTACATATAGTAATCTGTCCCTACATTAAATTTCCTCTTTATCGAAGTCAACTCAGCAACTCCGAGTACAGAGGTACAGCTCGTCTCTAAAACCTTTTTATTTTTAGGTTCTTTTATGTAACGTATATGCACATATTTTTTTTTAATTCTGAGATACATGATCGATCTATTAGATGTTAGATATATGTTTATCGCACATTATGTATATATATATATATATATATACATGGGTTACGAAAGCCAATTTATATTTATCCTTTTCGCGCACTGGTATCGACCAAAACGCCGAATTTACATCCAATTTTGATAAAATTTTACAGTTTCTAGCGCGTACTGTCAGATCATCTATCCTAGGAAACGGTTGACTTTCTGACACAATTATTTTATTTAGTTCCTTAAAGTCAATACAAAAGCGTAATCTTTTTCCTTCTTCTTCCTTGAATACCATAGTGATAGGAGCTGCATTCTTCAATTAAACCAGCTTTTAATAATTTATCAACTTTTCAATTTCAATTTTGTCTTGAAATGAGCATGTGTATGGTTTCTTCGAAATATATCTATTTTCTATTAATTTTACTATTACTTCATAACCTTTTATTTTTCCTATGTCAAATTTTGACTTTGCAAAAATTTTCTTTTTTTTTTGTATAATATTTTCTATCTTGTTTATATCTGATATTTCAGTCTTGTTAATTTGCCGATCTTTTTGTTTTGTTATCTCTTTTTGTGTTATTATTAAGTTTTCATCTTGACATAGTTTGAATTTTTTTATTAAATCTAATCCTCATAGAAAATCATCTTTAAAATTAATACTTTTCACAATGAAAACCTGAAAATTTTCTTCCATATTACCGATTTTAATTCTTAATACAACAGTACCCTCCGTTTTTGCTACTCCTGTTACACCTTTTATATTATCTCTCCCACTTATTATTTTTTTAATATCTTTATTATTATTTAAAAATTCATAATTTATCAAAGAAACATTAGATCCAGAGTCATAAAGACCAATAGCTGGATTTCGATTAGCTAGAACTTTTATTTTGTAATGTACTTTTATAAGTGGGATGACTACTCGTTTTTTGACCCTTCAGAGCTTGCTATCATATCTAAGAGGACAAATTCTGTCCCGATTTGTAAATGACAAGTATGTTGGTTTTCTTACATGTTCTTATTACAACTTAACTTTACTTATAATGTAACATTTTATGATGAATATTTAGAAGAGGTTATACCTAACACAAACATTACAACTTAACTTTACTTTAAACTTAACTTTTCCATTATTTGTAATCTTAATATTCTCATTTTTTATTTTTTCTATTTTTTATCTTTTAAACGACACAAACTCTCTAAATGAAATCTATTTTGAAAACCTAATTTTTCACATATTGTATATGTTTTTTTCTGGCTTGAACATTATTTTCTTTCTTTCTCTTTTTTCCTTTCATTTAACTTACCAAATTGTTTTAATTTTGCCATTAAATTTTCCATGCTTAAAATAGACTTTCTTTCTAATTTATTTTGTATAAAATTTGGTAAGTTAATTACAATCATCAATTAATTTGAGTATTTAGTGAGATAGTTTCATCTATTTCTAACAATAAACTTCTTTTCTTTAATGGATATTCTAACAGGGAACCATTTAAATACTTAAAATTATATGCATATGCTATATCGGTCCAGGACTGTGCTGAGAAGGTTTCAATAAAGGAATTATTCCAAGCTTCCCAATTAAACATTGAGTTTTGTTTCCAGAATACATTATATCAATCTAATGCAGACTTTTCTAAGAATAATCTTATAGCTTCTGCATATTTGTCTTGAGTAATCCCCACTCTAGCACACTCCTGAACGAATAAATTTAGCCAAACATTAGCATTTAAATTTTCGCCATTTAATTTTTCAATAACCACACCCGAGAACACATATGTTTTTCTATGGTACCTGTTATAGCATTGTTTGTGTTAGGTATAACCTCTTCTAAATATTCATCATAAAATGTTACATTACCGTCTACATCCAAATAAATCTCACTGAGCTCTTCAGTAATTGTCAACACTATTTTTCGAAATTTGTTTCGAATTCTCAAACTCTTCACCACATTCTTCACTACTGCAGTATCGAAGAGTTGTTTATGCTGAGCGCTAGGCTGTTTATCTTTTGGAAATATAAAACTTTTTGTTTGGCCAACCAGCTGAATCGTCGTAACTTTCACTACAGTGCTTTTAGAATCGTCACGAGCTTCTGAGGTGAAATGAAATTTCGCCTTTGTCTCCATTGTATTGATTAATAAGTTTCGAATTCAGAAACTTAAAGGAAGTGGAGGTTCTTAGGTTATAAATCGAACACTTGTAGATGTAGTTTAGAACTGTAATATTAAACATAAGTACACATTAGCTCGCGCTATAAATATTACAATAAACGAATAAAACTTAAAACTAACCTGAATCAATACAATTGTCGATAATAAGCGTTGATCATTGTCTTAACAAGAGTACAGCTATTATACAGCAGGTTACACAGCTCGGAGCGTCATTTGATACTAGCGCGCTCTGTAGCGACACCTCACATATGTGCCGAAGTTTGGGGGTAACGTTCAAACTTACATATATATATAATCCATCAAAAAACATCAGAGTACAATACTAGTGAATTGCTATTAATAAGGAATAAAAAGACCATAAATGCATTAAATAATTATTCAAGTAACAATTTTGACTCTTGCAGTTTACATGGCATCATGGGCATATGTATTTAACTATTTAGGCCCTATTTTCAGTTTTTTTCTCTTCTGAACCCATAGCTATGGGTCTGTTAGCTCAACGAAGAATGTATATCTTTCCGTGATTCCTGATAGGCCATGCGGCCTCTTATCATATCATTATTGTAGACTTTAGATAACTGCTGGAAATATTGAAGAGCTTGAATTCACGTAGAATTTCCCACCCTTATAAAAATGCACAGAAATTGTCATCTTTGTTCAGCTGCAATCAAATTCCGATAAATCTCAAATTTCGGTGTAACAAATTATCAATATATTGAAAATAAATTAGCTTGCCACAGTCACCAGCTCAATTTCGCCGCTTCAGATGTACAGCTTCTACCAAAGAACATAAGGGTCAGGGTTTTATTTATAGTAAGCAGGCCATTGTTGCCGGGGGGGGGGGGGGGAAGAGACACGGGCTGAACCTGACTTGGCTGGATTGATGGTCACTCGACGGGACCTGCTCTACCTGCTATTAAATCACTGTTACCTTCTGCTAAATCACTCCTGCACTGTTTGTAGAGTCTGATCGGTAAATGGCCGGTTTTTCTTCCTTTTTCTTCTACACGTAGTAACCAAGTATAGTTACATTTGTGCAGAAATGCCTTTCCGGCCTCCATAAAATAATATTTGTTTACGAAGAGTACCAACGTTTAGGTAAACCCAACTCTAACTCTTCCATTTTGGAACACCATACTTTCTACAGGCCCCCTTATCAAAAAAGAAAAGAAAAAAATGTGCTTGTAATAAAGGTAGGATACCGCCTGTTTTAATCCCTGCAGTATGCCAAGAATGAGCAAGTGAGGTTCAGTCATCGTGGAGATGACTTAAAAATACATTCAACAAAAAGAAAAAGCAAAAAAAAAGCATAATATTGCCATCAAACAAACTATTATAACCTGCATGGAAACTATTAAATACGCGATATACATTGTCGGTACGTAAAACTCAAGTTTTTGTAATATCTTCGAAATACTTTTTGAACAACAGTCTTTAATGTGACCCTCCGCCTGAAAAATCAGAGCTTTCAGTCTTGATCGAAATCGATTTTATGACAAAAGACAAACAGTCAAGTTACCATTATACATTTCCTGTTCGATAGTAGAGCATCTCTCTTCAGGATCAACAACTATTGGTTAAATCCCAGGATACTAAGAGTACTGGCCAGTGGCGCTGGTCCATTTAATTATTCCTGGTATTCATCCTTCAGTAACCATCACCTTGTTTTTCTTTTAGCATTTACTAAATATTTGGCATCCTTTCATCCAATATATGTTAAGAATTGGAATCAGAAGTATGTTAACTGAACTATTACAAACGAAAATTCCAATTTATGTGACCGCTGGTTATATAAATCGATACGGACTGCTCCAACTAGTCAGCGATCTATCACACTACCCTATCAACCTCACGTTAAGGCTCAATTGTTTCCCCTAGATAGGCTGTTCTAAACTGAGCCCTCAATCTTTTTCCGACAGTACGCTGAGATATGCACCCTTCTCTGCAGGAGAGTACAGGGTTGGTAAGAAATATATTCGGCCACAAATCTCAATGCATCTATTATTTCGTCTCACGATGCAGTTAAATGTCGTTTATTCCGAGGGGAACTGGATGTTTTTCTTTTTCCCCGTGGCAGCTGACATTTTGAGAAGGGAAATAAGAAAAATAGTTTATTAATGCCACTACTTATTATACTGAGACTTACATATATCATGCTTTTTCTTAAATTGTCGGAATTATGGTCCCTACCATAGCATTCTTACTTCTCAAAACTAAAATATAACTTGGACTACCACTATCTGGAACTAACACTCGAGCACCAATGGAATTAAACAAAGCAGGGTCGCACCAAACTCCAAACAAAGTACGTGCTCCAACACTTTAGATTACCCTACCTGCGACATACCAAGATCTCTTGATACAATGAAATCAGCTAACGCAGCTAGATACTCACAACAGACGAAGACCCAACTTAAGCTTCTCACACTTCAAAATTACGTAACTCAATATAACATATATTGTCCAAACTGGAAAATTAAAATGAATGGTATTAAATCCTGACACATGGTTTTTATCTTTAAACATGGGCAATCTCTTGAAAATCTACCTTTGACCAAACTCATACAGTTAAATACTTAGGACTTATACATGATAAGAGACTTGGAAGCCGCACACAATAAACACTGATAATTTACTACTTAAAATGCCTTCGTGTGACACATGCCATAGTTGTCAATCAATAAATAAAATGGAAAAAAAGTTTATTTAACAATTGATACTATTTTAATAATTCCTGGCAACAAGAATTGAATTAATAGACTTATGATAAAGTTCTACCCATAAGACTAGAAACAGCATGGAACAAAGAAATATTCACCGGAAATAATGTTTATGCATTTAACGACAAGCACTAAAATATCGGTAGGAGAAGATTAGAGTAATATGAGTATGTACACATAATGTTAAAAGAGACGATTCCTAAATTTAAAAGGTAATGTGCTCCTATTACACCCGATAAAAGGAGAAAATTGTGTAGGTAGACATGGGAAGATGATTGGTTGACAAAAGGAAACTACATCAGATTACTTTTCTCCCCGGCGTTCCTTCATATCTCTTACAAACAATTTATTACAGTACCAAGTTGGTATTTTTCCCATTCTTTTCTATGGTGGTTCCAAGCTTTTGTTAAAAATGACTTGCAAACCAAACCATATATAAACCAAAATAAGTTTATAAGGATGATTACTTAAAAAACCAAAATTAATTTTTTTTTCTCTCTAAGCCGCGCAAATAATCTTATCAATAGGTTTTATCTGAATCTATATAGATTTTTTTTTAAATTGTATGTTTTATGTTTCGTACTCCATTTATTTTAATTTCTTTGATTTAAACTACACATGTAAAACTGACTTTACAAATGTCAAGGTCAAAAATGTTTATTATTATTAAATTAGAATTCCAAATGTGAATTCTAAACACAATTGAATGCAAGCCTTCAACTCTTGCCAGGCCTGTACGTACAACATGTACTTTTTCGCAAATCAAATCATTTTTTTAAAATAGTTTCATGTTAAATTCCGTTAATTAAACAAAAAAGTTATTATAAGAGACATAATCACAAAAAGCACTAAACATATATTGTTAATTTAAATTGGAGTTATTCTACAGCTCAAAGATTCGTTACAATGTTTGCTACTTTCCAGCATGCCTCGTATATATTATTTACCTGTTAAAAAACTGATGAGTACATTTTTTATCAATATTTGTAAATTTCCCTCTCTCTAAGCGATTAAAACCTTTTTTTAGTTGTATATTTCTTTGTCAGTTTTCCTACATATAAATACTTGGTTATATTAGTTTTACATATTAATTGCAGTTTTCGAATAGATGCGCTCTTGCGTCTGTATAGTATGTAAGTAGTACACATAACAAATGACAAAAAGATTGAGTTGGGGGGGGGGGAAATACTTATTTTTAATTAACTTCCTGTCGGATGTGATACAAAGCTAACAGATCTTTGAGCCGTAACTCACTCTCCTTTGTCTGAGAATGCGACATGCGGGATGTCGTAAGAGCGCTGAGCGTTGAGCGAATCCACGGCGGGTAGTGCACTCTGAGATCTAAAGCAGCCGCCGCCTCGCCGCCAGTCATCCTGTGGGAATATGAAAGGTAGTCACTTCTCAGTGCCCCAGTCACTAGTGACTACTGTCATACGGCAGCACACAGTCACGACCGCCCTTCTAAATACAAACAGCACAATTATCTCCAGGCACCGTGTCATGGCTCCTCGGGGCCCTTTATGTAGTCCAAGTGGGCGCCTTACAGCTGTATTAGTCAACGGATGTCCTCATCCAGTGTGATGCAAATTGGCTAGGCGACTTTGCCTGACAGATGCTACTTACGGGTTAAACGATAAGGTTGACATTTTAAGGAAATAAGAATGCTATTTTTCCTTAACTAATTTGCGCTTCCCTTTTATTTAGCCAATACCTTATCTTTAATTTATCTTGAACTTAGAAAATTCCATACCAGAAAGTTTTCACCATACACCAATCAAAAGTTGTTGAATATCAAACACCAGCTCAATAAATAAAGAAATAAAATTTTACGGCAATACTAAAATTCTAAAAATATCCTTATTTATCCCTCCGAAACCCCATTCATCACCCATTCCATGAAATTAAAAACAACAAACAAACTTTATGCAATAGCATTGATCCAATAACCTACCTACCATAGCGTCTACAAATTTCCTACTGTATTATTTCTTTTCGTTCCACCTGAATTTACTTACAAGTTTGTTCATAAAAATTCCAGGTGCAAAATTTTTTTTTTCGGGGGGTGGACTTAATATAGAGAAGGGTTTATTTATTTTATTTAAAATTTGAAAACTGTTTTGGGTTCAGAATGCCTACCCTAAGTTTATATAACCATCAGGGGGGATTATGTTTTTCAAGGTAAAGCATGAAAATTGGATCAAACATCAAAAATCTTAACGCTGATCCAATTTTACGTTTTTTTTTACGTTCTGTTTGCGTAAAAATTTATTTTCAAAATATTGTTCACTTTATTAGTGATTGAATTATTCCTGGGACAAATTTATGCCCGGAAGTGCTGTCAAAGTTTTGTTGAGATTAATATTATTTCTATTTCACCTTAAATTTTTCCAGCACTTATAAAATACAAAAGTTTGGCTCTGCAATGTGCGTGAATAGGAGGTTCTTCTGCAATGAATGATCATGATATGAGAAGGGTTGATAAAAAATAAATTAATAAATACAAACATTATGTTAGTGGGTATAAAAAATATGTTTTGTCACAAATTGGGTGGGGGGGGGATTATCCCCTTGATTCCCCCTTGCGTGACCCCTGTCGGTCTTGGTTGGTCAATGCTTTCATTTTTATATCATTATCATTTTTATAGGCATGATCCACGCAATAACGTGAAAATTCAAATATTTTCTCGCTGTATCTCAATGGGCTTATCTATATATTTTTTTTACGGGAAGCGATAAAAGTGGAATTGTGTTTTAAAGAAAAAAGCTGGACTCTAACAATTGTTGGTTAAGATTAATTATAATTATTGGCACGTGTATAAAAAACACAGGATGAACTCATTTTTAGTGACATTTGGCTGGCTCTCCGTCTAAAAGGGAACGGACTCGTTATCTCATCTGCTAATCCGTGCGAAGGTAATTAAGGTCTGAAAATTGTAATGCGCGGATGCCAACCTCTTCACGACGCATTAGCCAATCTTCCTCACGATGTACCAACCATAACCTCCAGAGTGGGCCATAGCGTGAAATTACAAAGTAATTGTGAAGTAGATGAAAGTGAAGAATACAGCAATATATCGGCCGGGAGACAAATTGTTAGGGAAGGTGTTGAATTTAAAATAAGGAAACAGCCAGCCCTTGTGTTTGGTGGAACTTGGCTGGCTCGACATCTAACAGACAACAGGCTGAGTGCTCCACTCAGTATTATTTGCTGGTACTGCGATGGAATTATAAAAGGTCCAGAGCAGGTGAATGCATCCTCTTCACGATAGTTACCCGCTCTCCTCCATAAAACAAGCAACCAAATACTTAGTCAACTAAAGTCCGAGTTTACAACTGATGTTACTACCTTGGGGAGGTTTCTGATATGGTGGGACTGGATGCATCTAATCTCGGAGGAAGGACTTGGCACTGCCCCCAGACTGTTTTCATACATTCTCTTCTGTATTTGTGGATTTATAGAGCAGGAATCGTACAACATCAATAAATGTTCATCGACTCTCTCTCTCTGGTCTAGCCAGAATTTATTTTATAACTGCTACAAGCGCTATCGGAGGCTACACTGATAGAATAAGATACAATAATTCAATTGAAAAGTTAAAATATTTATTGTACTCTATTCTTACGGAGTCAGATGTGTTATCTTACAATATGAATAGATCACTGCCAGTCTTCAAACGTCCAACAATATCAAGTTATTCTTCCCCCCCCCCCCTTTACAATCAATTCGTCGCCATTTCGCACGTCTTTGTTGCGAATTATTTATACTTTTGGCAGGATGTAAAGTAAATACCATCCGAAGTGGTACAAGTGAGGTTACTTCTATTTTCCGGGACACTATTGACACTACGTCCCAGCGACCGTACTTTGGCAGATGTTCAATTATCTACTTTCCTATTCACTTTAAGGAGTGCTATTTTTCCATTAGGCAGCTGTCAGGCCATCAAAACACGAACTAGTAATGTTTACTCCGGTCAGCCGGGACAATGCTGATTGACATCTGCCCCACTATGATGTCTCGTGTCACTTGGTGTCAGTAGTCCGCTGTTCATGTTTACCGCACGTCTGCCCTGTGCTGCAACAGTCAGTCATGAGCTCGTCTGTTTGTTTTATGGCGACATTACGTGACCTCCTATCTCTACTTACTGTATAGTTTAAGCACTGTATAGTCATCTTTATGTGTTACACAGACTAGTGATGAACCTCTTAATCATAGTTTAGCCATGACATTTATTGTTTATGTTGAGCTCGAAAGGAGAGGATCTAGTCTTATTCATTTAATTTTTTTCGTTTTAAGGTTTGAGTTAAATGTTCTTTAACGACAGATATGGATTGACAAATAATTTGAAATATTTTTACGTCATTTTTTTGTATGAACTGGCCATTATGTAGCCAGTCTCTTAATTTAATATAGATCTGTTACTTGCTATTTTACTAGATTAAAGGTTTGATATTTTCCACATGGCCAACAACAAATTAAAGACTGTAACTCCGAAAGAAATTCTTCCATGTTCCATAGAATAATGTTCGAGGACTAACCATAGAAAAGGTGTATTCAGATTTCAATTAGTTGTTTTATATATACTCCCTCTAACACCATTATTTTTAAACATTTTCATTCATCCTAATCCCCTAACCTCATTATGCAGCATCACACATCCCTGTAATCTCTTAAGCACCTCTGGAATAACTTCTCGAAGGTTAAAGCGGTTGTGGCCTCGCGATCTGCTCTGAATTCCTGAGAATGGGAATCCTGGCATCGGTGAGTTTTATCAACTATGTCCTGAGGGCCTTTGACTCTCGCGATCATGCTCAGCCTCTACTGGCCCGTAATCTATAACGCGGCAGATCTAGGAGCATAGGAGACCTCCACAGCTTTCGTCTACTTTTTCACATGCAAGAAAGTTGACAAAGGTTTTGCGTGTTCGTATATCGCATGAATGATTGAGATTAATGGCCAAAATCATTTATTACCAAACTAGGGTAGATTATAATTTTAAATAAATAAATTTTCTCTGTTTTCTTCCAAAATTATTTATTACCAAACTAGGGTAGATTATAATTTTAAATAAATAAATTTTCTCTTTTTTCATTTTTTTGTAAGTTTTTTGATATTATTATTATTATTTTTTTATTGCTAAAAAAATTAAATTTTACATACTGTGATTGTAGAAATTTTGATCTAAAATTCCTAGTATTTATTTCTCATTTTCATTTGGTCTTAATAAACTCATGCAAGTCCCGTGTGTATTAATATTATTAATCCTTTACGTTCTACGTCCTGTATAGAGTTTTAGAAATATAATTTCCAAAAATAAATTCAGTTGGTAAAGAAGAAAAGATTGCCAGTCAAACCAATGTTTACGGTAGGAAAAATTTCATGGACTTAACAAAGTTCGCGAACTACAAACGTTCGAGGACGAACAAAAGTTAACGGATTATAAAAATTTTAAGGATGACAACAGAGTTCAAGTACCTCAAAAAAGACTTATCTGTGAGAAGAAATTCCACTTAATCAAAAATAGGGGTATAATAATAGCTGTTCCGAAGCACTATGAGCTACCCTTCGTGGCATATTATGCAAACCCTCATTTTTAGCTTATTTAGTCCCTTCTTTGACAATTTATCACCCTACCTTCTGGGTAATGCGTTACCAAAATTTATGCATGTAGCGACGAAAAACAACAATTCGGAAACCTTGCCCTTTTATGGCACTTACGCGTTCCTCCTCCACGAGCGCAAATGCAGGGGTTTGTGGGCTGCTTGGCGCTACATGTAATAAAGAGACGGCAATGTCTTCAAAAGATACGGTAATGTAATCACATCTACTAATAATGTAGTTTGTATAGGAAAGTTACCATGATTCCCTCCCCCATGAAGGGAGAGAAGCTACTTTCGTTTCTTCTCGTAATGATTAAAAATGAAAATAAAGTATTTGTGATAAAATATATCGACCATTTCTTCCTTGAAATAGGTGCCTCGTAGTAAATCCCTTTCACTCCTAGAAATTCCATGTTATTTTATTGTCCCCCCATTCCGTTTTTTAAATTTTGAGAGCTTTGGGGGGAAAAAAACAACATTTCTTTTCCATTACATATTTAGTTCGCAATGAATATATATAATATACAAATAAACATTAAAATAATTCTATATTCTATATTGTTATATAGAATAATCATACTTATTCACTATATATAGTGTAAATATAAATAAAGGCATACTTACAACGTCCTTTAAATAAAACGTGGTGATGACTTTGAGAACATTTATCGTTACCTCTTGATTAGTAAGTTGGGTACAACCCTCAGAAACAATGTACTTATGCTGTACAAAATATCTTAATATTTAGTTATTACGAGCTACAGGTGAATTTATCAAAATTATGGATCATGACATATTGCCTTAGGATTCTACGGGATCTAGTCATTGGACGTAGCTAACCATATGCCTGCGTACTGATTTGAGAGAAGCAGATGATATATTATTTGAGCCGCGAAGGTCCCTACCGCCATGTATCAGAAATGACGGGAGAAGTGGAGGGGGAGACATGAGATCAATATAATAAATAGGGCAATGAATAGGGCTGGGTCAGTGCACGATGACTGAGTATTAGCCCGGCCGGTGAGAGGTAATACATGGGCGTTCTGCAGCCGTGGTCGTGCAGCTATTGAGCTCTGATCTGGAGCATCTGGCCAATCACTGTACTTCTGCTTTCATGGGTACTGTTAGTCCAGGGTCTGGTGGTACATCCTGCGGTATGATTATTAGTGGTTCTGCGGCTCAGAGGCCTAGTTGGGGTCTTTGGTCATGGTAGTAAAATGTGTTTTTATTTGTCAAAGAAATATTCATAACTACTTTATGTATGAATGTAAAATATTTCACAGCGTGGACTCAGTCCATTGACTACAATTTTATAAATACTATAAAACCAAAAACTTTTTTTTCTCTCCCCTATGAAGGTTCAGTGTCTAAAACGGGGTTGGTTGGAACCGAATACACAAGATGTACATGAAGTCTATGGAACCTCTCTGCAATCTTTTCTTCTGGGGTCTAGTTCTTAATGCGCTTGTAATCATCATCATCTTTCCCTGATTCTTTTACTCTCCTAAAATACTTAAACGGGTCAGTCCCTGTAGCAACGTCCATTCTTTGTCAAAGAGGAGGAATGCCCCACGATTGTCCTCTACGCTACGAGGCCACTTAGGTAAGATTCCTAGATGCTCCTAAGTCCTGTCTTACGCATGAGGTTGGCTCTGCCCTGTTGCACGGCAAAAAATATAAGCACTACGTGTTTTGTGATGTCTTCGTCTCCACAGTCAGTACGGACTATCTGCTCTGATAAACTTATGAAGTTTTCCATGGAATCTCCCATGCCCTGTCAGCACTAATGTACTCCAGTGATCTGGCGAGTCTATCACTAACCGTTGCGAAAAACTTGCACACGGTCATCCCCATTAGCAGATCCATTTCTCCTCGATCAAACATGTCGACAAAAATGAGGTTTAGGGGTCCTTACTGATAGTATCTTGATAGGTTATTCACTCCTCGTCGTCTTCAGCGGGACGATAAAACTTGAAACGTGAAACCCTCCGGTTATTACCAATCATTTCAACTCATCTTATTTATTAATGAATGTTTACTATTTACTGTTTATCCATCCAAATTTGCGCATTCTCAGATGGAAAGAGGTGATTACTAATATATGTTACTAATTTAGGAGCAAAGGATAATGTTAAGGTTTAGTATTTACGGCATTCAAATCATTGGTTTTCAAAATTTGCTTAAAATAGTTGATCAAATGATCAGTAGATTTGCCACTTTTCTCATTAACTAAAGATTTTTATTTTTATTTACCCCAACAAACATTTTGACATCAATTATAACATAAATTGTATTGTGTTACTAATTAAAGGCTAAAGAAAAAAATATACTACCAGAAATTTTTCTCCTGCTATTATATTTTAATGCTAGTGGGATATAGCATCAACAAAAAATTCTGAATTCTTAGAATTCTGTCGCCGTTATTTTTGAAATGGTGTTTTCTTTTTTTAAATAGGTGCTATCTATGGGAAATGAATCCTTTTGTCCAAGAGTCGAAACAAGAAAGTAACACAGCCCACAGTTTTGGGGACAATTAAAGAAATAGATTACAATAATGCATTATGCCGAAATCGATGTTGAATGGAATAAGAAGTAAAACACGTTTAAATAATGTGTAAATTATTAATTTTCATTTGATTGATGCATTTGAATATTTAGATTTTTTTGTAATCTAGTTCATTTATAATAATTAGATATACTACAAGCTTTCATTTATTCATCCATCCTTGGCAAGACAGTTGGCAATTTAAAGTTTGTAGAATTTAGCATTTATTAATTAAAGAACTTTAATTTAGTACATTTTCTGTAATTGTAACTGTACTAGTACAGATTATACGATAGTTTTTAAGAACAAGTTCCATAGTTGAGGGAATACATGAAACTAACCAGCCTTACAGACATGCTAACCGAGTGCTGCCTAACTACTCATTTGAAGGTGCTCAAGAATTAATTTTTTAGTGATCAGCATTGGACTGAATTTTACTATTCATAATTGCCCATTTGAAAATTTAAAATTGTATAAATTTTTGTGAATCTTTTCTAAATGTCTAAAATGAGTCCTTTAAATACCAAATATGGTTTTAACAAGAAAGGTGGGCAGAATAATTTTCTAATGAATTTGCTAAAAATCTAATATTTGGATATATTTGGTTAATTAGGTTATATATTTGGCTTTAATTAGGTTAAATGAAAATAAACTTCTTGAATTTATTTATAAAACCCTGATACAATATCAATTGAGTATATATATATACATTTATAATGGATTACTGACTATCATTGCTCTTAACTCAAAAACTGTAATCGGTTCCATGAAAACATAAAAGTTAACAAAATTTGTCTGTAAATGGCCGTAAAAAGCATAGATTAAATAAGAGCTCAAGTTAAGTCCAAGCCAGCGCGTGGTGAATCGAGCCGTAAACTGTGTTAGCACTAACTACCGACGTAATAATTGGTTCCTTACAGCTCTGACTTATGTTTTCTCGCTTTTCCCTCTTCACTGCAGACCCGTTTGTAACATATACCTACTATTGATTGGAAAAGTCAGTTATAAATAACAACCAAATATTAGATACCTATCCATTAAATATTAGTTTACCTTATTAACTGACAGTTACAGACATCTCTGAAACCTAAATACCTCTGAGTCGTACATGAGCCACTCTCCTGGCAAATCCCTTCTCCTAAACTGCTAGAACCAATAAATATTATTTATTAGCCCATCTCTCAATAGAAAATAAACTACTAATCTACAAAGTTATACTTAAACCAATCTGGACATACGGAATAGAGCTATGGGGGACAGCAAAAAAGTCGAACATCAAGCGTATCCAATCCTTTCAATCAAAAGTCCTGAGAACAATAGTAAATGCCCCTTATTATGTCAGCAACAAAACCCTTCATAACGACCTTAACATACCCTACATTCTAGAACTCATTCCTTCCAAGTTTATGAAATTCCACAGTAGCCTTTCCAACCACCCTAATCCTGTAGCACAGTCATTGCACTGCGCCACTCATCCCTATAATCCTCCTCGGAGACTGAAACGGCAGTGGCCTCGTGACCTGCTATAAACGCGTGACAGTGGGAGTCCTGGCAATGGCCAGTTTCTCCAATCATGTCCTGAGCGTCTGTGGCTCTCGCGCTCTTGGTCAGCCTCCACTGGCTAGTATCCGGTGACGCGGCTGACGGAGGAGCGTGGGGGACTTCCCAAGACTCCGCTTTCTCTTCGCGGTGGATTTGGGGGGTCTCTGGGCTGTCTGTAAATATTGTATGAATGAGCGAGTGAATGATGAACTGTAAATATGGTATGAATGAGAGCATTTATCTTAATTACTTATTGCCTTATAAAAGGCAGATTGTAATTTTAGCACAATAAACGATTATATATATATATATATATATATATATATATATATATATATATTAGCCGATGTGGGTTGAACCTTGGTGATTGAGGCAGACAAAAGTTGTTTTAAGCAATACTCACCTACGAATTACTATACACTCTCAAGAATATTGGTACTTAAATTCTTAAATATTAATCTGTAAACGAACTCTACTTACCATAGGACAAGAAGTCCATCCAGGTTTTTTCATGTTATTTGTTTTTTTCTGTTTGTCCGTTTTCCATTGAAACAAACTCGAAGAATTCCACTGTATTGAAATGCCAAGAATCTGATATAGAAAGGATTGACAAGAAAGTTTAAGCAACATGAGAAACCACTCTAATAACCAGTTCTGATATTTCTCTTAATACTAGACGATACAAATTTTTTTAAGCAATTTAAAACATTTCCTTTAGGAGTTGTACTTTGCATGTACTGCTTGATATATATATATATATATTTTAATTGGTATCGTTATATATCCCCAGAGTATATAAAGGTTCACTATAGCCGTTATAAAATGAAAAAAAAATATTGACAATTTCCAGGCTCTCCGCCTCTGCTAGTGAATTTACGATAATACCAAATAATACTATATTATACGAATAAGTGGAACACTAAGCTACATTGAACAGTGGAATGAGAGAATGTATTTCTGTTTTAATGATCATCATAAATATATCAAAACAATACATGTCCCTAACTATTACATGTAACTAAGTAACATCCTCTTCAAACAGTGCCATTAATCTAATGAGTCATCATTTTTAAAACGAGGCGAGCTTGGATTGCTAGTAAATACACCACTTTGGCCATGGTAGTCCCGGAGTTTGAAACCCCACTACGGAGCTTCATGACTAACATACCCACTATTCGAAAGTATTTTTAATTATCAATCCGAGCAATTCCTGAATCGACAGGATCCTAATTATAATATTGGCAGGAGGCGTTTTTGTAGAATTGTATGGCTTAATTGCTGGCTGTAGGTTTATATTAAGTAAATAAGGCTCAATTTTGTCTTCCCACAAGAATTTATATTTCTGTTTTACAAGCGTTTTGAGCATACTACTTCCCAAATGCTCAGAATGTCACTAATAATAAAAGTTGACATTCCTTACCATTTTAATACATCTGGCAACCCGAAAGTTCCAAAGTTTATCCATTATTGTATACACTAGTTGACGAGTTATTTACGCAATGTAAAATAGAGCGAAGCAACACTAAAGTACTTAGACATTCTAAAATTGATTTGTTTACCTCAATGTCTGATGTTCTTGCTTTATCTCCAGGACAAGGTATTGCCCTTAGAACCTGGCCAGGACGTAAATACTCTATGCAGATGATCAACCCATCTCTGAAAACTCATTACCCCAAAAACCTTTTATGAACATATTTAATTTCTTTATTTTTATGATATAATAACAAAGCTACATTTTATACAATTTCTCAACAATTCCACACTGCGACTTGCCATATTTTCCAGGACATATAATATTGACTTATTGTAAATAGATTTATTTATGTAGAATCTATATTGAATTCCATGATTTTTAATAAAAAGGAGATATGAAGAAAAAAAAATTGTGATATAAAAATCATTATTAATACATTCGTTTCTATAGTTTGCCCATCATATTTATGCGTTGTTTACAAAATTTAACACTCGTAACGAGTACGTTATATTGAAGTATGTATTATAAATGTGTGCATGCTAATATTTCTATCATTAAGATGAGAATCCCAGGTACCAATCCCAGTGAAAGATCAACAGACAACTTTGTAGGGGGCGGGGGAGAGAAGAAATCTCCGCCTAATACACACGTGTTCCAGAAGAAAAATGTATATTTGATGGCTAGGGTCTCGATATCTTTCTCACGTAGCTGCCTCGCCTCGCCTCAATTGGGTAATCAGTTCCTACATCAGTGGATCTGGAATGCTGACCGCATAAAGTAGACAAATACTCGAGAGAGCGAGCCGATCCCTTATTTCATCCCATATTATTTATCTTATTTTGTTTTTATATCTAAATGCATTATTTTCAATTTGATATCAACTATATTTTACTTGGATCTTGTCCAAACAAGAATTTAATAAGAAGTAATGAGAAACATAGCAAATAGATTTATCTCTTAGCCGTTGATAAAAATATGTCATGGTACTTGATAGTTGACCTATTTTATCATTATTTAGGATTTAAAATGGAATCATTTTGAAGTCAGGAACATCGATGTTGATGTCGTGCCTGAAGCTTCCTCCAAAGAAATACTTTTTTTTTAAATCTCCGTTTAGGTAATGCTATTATTTATAGTATTCCAGAATTCTTTTCTGAACAATTAAAAATTTATTCATTTTCGGTTCTTGAAAATCTGGACTGTCTTTAAACGCCAATATTTTATTTACTACGACATGCTTTATACTTAAAATTAAAAAAAAAATAAAATAATTACAGCGAATTTCTATTAACATTTTACACACAACTATGCACATAATTTACAACTTTTATATTTTTCTTTTCATACTTAAGTTTTTTCCAATTTATAAGTATGATGTATATTTGTATTTTCTTTTACGTTAAGTGTATTCATAGCAGAATTTGAAAACGAAACCATAAATGGTATTTCAATTCAAATTTAGATTAGGAGATATTTATTGGACGATTTCTAGTTCTGAAATCGTTCGAATTCTGGATAGTTCTGAAATGCTGTTTTTTTTGTGTGCTTTAGGAATAGAAAGGCACTCTTTTTTTTTTTGGAGGACGTTAAAAATAAGCGCCACTGACCAAAATAACAAAACTTTACCAGATTTGAGCTCTTGCCACAATGGAAGCTGGATAGCGTCTCTTATTGTTCATAAACTATGCATTCAGTTTTAAAACAACCAACGCAACCATGACATACTTTTATCAACGGCTAAGAGATAAATCTATTTGCTATGTTTCTCATTACTTCTTACTAACGCAACGAGAGCTAGGTCAATTTTTACATCCTGTTTTTTTTTTGTTTTGTTTTTTTCCTTCATAGCCCCTTTAAATTTACAGATAATTATATATAATTATAGATCCTCAGGTGAATCTATTTACAAATTATTCTGTATTTCCTGTAGCATCACTCCATTATATACAGGTTTTGTTATTTTATAGAAATTATATAATGAATAAACAAGCATAATGATATACATTAAACGTGACTAGACTAAACTGACTAATAAGGTGATGGGACTCACCTTTTTGATCAACCTAATGATATACATTATTTTTTTTTTTATTTTTTTTTTTTTCATAGCCCCTTTAAATTTACAGATAATTACATACAATTATAGATCCTCAGGTGAATCTATACACAAATTATTTTGTATTTCCTGTAGCATCACCTACATTGATATACATTATTTTTTTTATTTATTTATTTTTTTTCTTCATAGCCCCTTTAAACTTACAGACAATCATATACAATTATAGATCCTCAAGTGAATCCACGATTTACATTACATCCTGTTCCACTAATTTATTCTAACTCAATAGTGAACAAATATTGTATGGTGCGAGTAGGGACTACTCAGGCCAGGTGCTGATCTGTAGGTGATCTCCATTGATGTATGTTCTGTTTGGTAAAGCTATGATAGATCTGGGGGAGTTGCCGGCGATGTAATAGATCCCACTCAGACAGTGTCAAGAGACCGGGGTCAGAAGAGTACCGTACTTTATTAGACCGAGAGCAAATATCTGCCTTGGGCCGATGGCTAATTGGGCTCATCTGTGCTACGAAGAGAGCCCTTTTGTGGTCGCATGGGCCGCAATAAACACTCGCACGTGGCCCACAAAGGCCCGCTTTAAAACACGAGTGGGCGGTGGCTCTCGAGAGTGCAACTGGCGGTGACAGTACAACTGTGTGTGCCGTGTCGTGCATCAACTGTGTACCTGCTACCCCAAGCTACTGTAGCGGGTAAGCATGCAGCTTATTCACATCCGCTTTTTTTAAATGAAAACTTCAATCAACTGCTCAACCGGGTTCTCTTAGGAACACCGACATTTTCTTTGCATATTATTTAAAAATTGAAACTGGAAAAACTCAAAACTAGTGAATGTTCATCACATAGCTATTACCAAAAAAAAAAAACCTTGATACAAAGCATTTTTATTTTATATGTAATATTTTAATGTAATACTTGACTTCTCCAAGCATTTACGAACTGCAATAATTGAATTTCAATCTTACAACATGCCTGTGCAGATTTATCCGTATGCCTAAAGAGTCAGTAAGTTCCTTGGCCACCTTTTATGAAATACCTAAGGGAGAGATCTAGCGGACCCTCTAGGAGGGTAGAGTGGTTTTGTCTTGGGGATATGGGTTCCTTTGTCAGCGGGTTTGTACTTAGTTCAGTTTTTGGTGAATATTTTTGTACAAGTGCGAACTTTTCCACTGACGTAAGGAATGTAGTAGTTTGTTCGACACTAATCAAGAAGAACTTTTGACTTAAACCATAGTGTTCTCTTAGTAACTGAATGTTTAGCATTTCCCCATCAAAGACAGCCACATGAACAAAAATAAGATGGGCTTTGTCTTAAATCCAGAGATTGTTGCATTCAAAAATAACTTTGTCTGGTAGTGGAAAAGAAAATATTACTCCACAAGCCCTGAAAAAAAATAATACTACCTAGCCCTACTTCCGACCGGAATCGATAACTTTGTTCTAATTATACCTTTCCTCAGGTGATACTTAATTCATAAGTTATCGCTTCCGAACTCAGTCCTCTCCTAGTGTCTCATTAATTTGTCACTTTCCCCTTAGAAATGAAGAAATTATGATCAGAAGTGTCACCGAACTGTTGCTTTATTCATCATTTCTTTTTTAACTATTAAGACTGGACTTCATGAACTCAACGTAGAGTATTCCTTAAAAAGCATGTCCTTTAAACATTTAAATTCAGTTCTGCTATTCAAGTTATTATCTTTCTAAAATCGATATGAAAATTGGAGATGTTTGACCCAACAGTTTGACCTCTTAGCATGCACTTTGGAAGTATTCTGTGGTTGAGTTTTTCTGATTCTGCTATTCCTCCATCGTCAACAGCAATCTTGCCATTATTGGGACTGAAGTAGGCACACTTTTGTTACTTTTAGAAGTGATGAATGTATTTAGCGATTGACATTTCATGAAAAGTATGGGGTTGTGAAAATTCATGCATTTGAAATTAGTTTTAGTTTACTTGTTTTACCTATCACCTTCAAATTTCAAACTTCCTGCATTAAATAAGTTAGTCAGATATATATCACTTTGTAGCATAGCTAATGAACATAAAGAAGCTAAATTTTAGTTTCTTTAGTTTCAAAATATTTTAATTCACTGAATTTCAAAATAAAAGGGTTTTGAAACAGAAAAAAATTCACTTTTCTGACTTTTCGTTTTTTAGTTCCACTTATAGGGAAGTAGGCATAATGATGTAAAAGCACCTTAAAAAAACATATAAATCCATCATAACTTCTTAAGAATAGGCAAAAGTTACGAACGCGTGAATTTTCTAGTTGGTGAGTTATTAAGTCATAAATTAGACATTTCGTACAGATAAAATATTTTAATAAAGTGATCAGTTTCCATCAACATGTGCATATGTAGTGATGTTTTGTCTAGTGCCCAGATGTACATTAACCATAAACTACTATATGATACAGTCGGAGCACACTGTTCGCAAAATGTCTCGAAACGCAGTCGTCCTCACCGATGATGGTTCAGATATGACAGACGATCCTGCCCGGACAGCTCAAAGACAAATGTTCAGTAAGAGCGATGCAGGTGTAATATTTTACTTATTCACTTTGAGGGTGGCGGTGAAAAAGTCCCCTTGCTGAGCGACGATTGTCAAGATAAAGCGATTTCTCTCCTCCTTGATAGTATTAGAGACACCCCCGTTGAGAGCCCCTCATTTCCCGCCAGTTTATTCCCGCCCGGACGCCACGGCGGGCTCGGAAGTCGGAGTGCCAGATACACTGCTCTCAAGATAAATCCTGCCGAAGATGGTCTCCCTTATCGTCGGTGAAGGTCCCAGGATGGAGGGGTCCGATCGCCTTCATTTAACAGATGCTCGGGATTCATTTTTTGCCGCATGTTTGCTTTTTAAATAATGACAAAGCCTAAAAACCCTTATCTTGAATTTATGGCTTAGCAACGGGAAATCGAGTGGAAATAATGCGCGAAAAGAAATCTTCGAGACATTTCCTCTCTTTCTTCAAATGAGAACTAACCATGGAATAGTATGCACGGGTGCTGAACACCAAATAAAGTATGAACCTCTGCAAATATCAATCCTTTCCCAAGTTACACGTAAATAATTTAAAAACAATCCAGTCATAGTGAAGTGTAGCGACCGCTAACTACATAAGATAAATCACCCTATACTCTATTGTGTATATATTGTAAGTAAACGTAAATAACATGAACTAAATGTATTATAGACAAATGTAAATAACATGAACAAATATAAATCATTGTAAATGTGGTAAGCAATAAAAAAGGCGGGGGCCGAATAGTCACACGAGTGGGGTCACCAGCTGTCAGTCACCATATGTGGGAACCCGCAGGTCCTAGCAACCCTTTGCAGCCTTTCCCAGTAGACAAGGCTGGGTAGGGTACTTAAGGCGGGCTCCTAGCCCTGTAAATCAGTCTCTCGTGACCTCTACTCGTTGACACGTGGCTTCCGCTCGAACTCTGAAAACTTGACTAATTCTTTATGAAAAACCTCTGTACCTCTTCTCTTGAACATAGTGCATTGTCGGGGCACATACCTATCAAAAATGGAGTCAGATAATAACGCCGTCATGAAACGATTGTCCAGGTTATAAACTCAAACAATCCTCACTTGTTACCAGGGCTAGGGTGACCAGGCACCTCCCTAGTGACAACCCGAAAGAAGTTTGATGACTATTATCGAATTTAAGATCGAAAGCAAGGAAAATTCAGTGCACTTAAATTAGCAACTTAAACAGTGAATAAATTTCCAAAATCAAACAGCAAAATTTCAAGATATTAGTGGGTAAATAATAGAAGCAATTGCGAATCATGAAAGAAGAAAGTTATAAGCCTTGAAAAGAATAGTGACATTCCTGGACTAGCGTTGAAAATTTTAGCAGGGAAGAAATCATAATTATGTGATGTTTAAAAATCTCTATATAATAGCTTGGTTGTTATTCAAGAAGATTATGTTTTAAATTTATTTAATAGTAAATTAAAACTAACCGTAGAGGATAGAGATTATCCAAAGCCCCTAAAAAAACTATGCACCAGTAAGTGGCCTATTTTGGTTAAGTGTTATAGATTTAAAAGTAAACTGATTAGTCTTAAAGCTTTAATAAAGTTGCTCTAATATGTCTATAGTCCCAGCTTTGCTAAAATAAATAGGCGAGAAGACAAAGAAAGCTAAACATACCACCAATGCTCAAGTATGATACATCGAAGTTGTTGGACAGGTTTGTACTCTGGAGGATATCAAGAGAAACCTATTAGTTCTGCTAATCCCTGCTAGAGCTAGGGATAAAAAGGAAAATATAATTTGTACACGTGAGATGAAAGACCAGTAATAGACCCATTGCTAATTGGTTTACTGGTGAAGAAAATGCATAAGAGTGACTACTGACCAGCGATTAGTTAATTGACAGACCATTGGCAAGTGTTTTTGGCAAGTATTACTATAACAATTTAACGCGAATTGTGGTGATTTGTCATTTTAAAAATGCATTCTAAATGATTTTTCCCTCTGAAATATTGCTGACAGATAATATTACCAAGATATAAGGTTACTCTGACAGTCTGATTACCCTTGTATTGCAATCGTAAAATTAAAGTAATGCCAATTAGGGGTGTCGGGTTGCCACTAGGGGAGTGCCTAATCACTCTAGCCCTAGTGACAAGTGCGGTTTGTTGTAGTTGATAACATGGACCATGTTCCATGTCGGCGTTAATATCTGACTCCATTTTATAATAGAGATGTGTCCCGACAATACACTGTGTTCAGGAGAAGAGGTACAGAGGTTTCATAAAGAATAAGACCAGTTTTCAGAGTTAGGGTGGGAGACCGGCAGCGTAAAAGGTACAAGTCGTCAGAGGGTCTGCTAGGAGACTGAGTGACAACGTGACAGACTCATAGGTGCTGCAGAGAGAGTAGGCTAGTAGAAGACTGAGTGGACTTACTTCCAGGGCCCCGGGGCCCTGGCGTAAACCGACCGACTGATAGCGGCTGTGGAGATGAGGAGACTGAGAAAGAGTAGACCTACAGGGCGAAACCCCCTGGTTTAAATATTATTTCCCCTGGCGGAGCCTGGCTTGAAAGGGGTATGTTTATGATGTCACACCTGCACCGAGTTTCGTGGCCCCTCTTCCCCTAAAGGACTATTTTATGGCATGGCTTTTAGATTTTATGACCACCGGAAGGTGACCCTAGGTCTACCGGGTCTGTTTTATGACGGGCAGGTGGCTTACCCTCTCAGGTTTATTGCTGACGACCTTCGACCCTCTTGTGACTTGTTTTACGACTGCCGGCCCCTACACAATTTATTGTTTCAAACTTTAAACATGATTTACATCAATTACAATATATTATATATGCACCAGAGTATAGGGTGATTTAACACTTATGTAGTTAGGATCGCTACAGGGGTTATAAAAAACAATGTGAGCAAATGAAAATTATTGATATAACCCCTTACTAGGTAATTTTCAAAATCGCAAAATCAATTGATCATTGGTTTTCTTTATTTCGGAAAACAAATTTGAAGCTGTAGTAAAGAACTTAGTTATATGACCCATTACGGAAATCATCTGATTATACTCATTTAATAGAAGCAAATTTTACAAATGATGGTTGGAAGATAGTTTCGAAACCACATTTTCTAACCCTGAAAATGATAAACCGACCAAATTTATGTATGTGAGTGGAATCAAGTGCCATTGACATTTTCTTCATTCATTCCTCCCAGCTGTCAGCTATAGTTAATTTCATAGAATTCATCTATACCTATCAATAGACATTATCGGACAATCGTAAACAAGTATTGGCGTGCTTGACATCGAGGTGTAAAAACAACCAACCGGTCACTCACTACTTATCGAGACAACTCTATATGGCCTGAACTCCGAATCAAACAATAACACTTTGAGCACAAGCTGCAGAAAAATACACAGCGATAATGCGAAAAGGACTCGCCCTTAACTCTGATTTGAAAACAAAACACTTAAAAATATCTAACAGTATAATTAAATTTATAGTAGGTATATATTTCTATAATCATGATTGTTTTAAATAATAAATAACTTTTATTTTGATCCTAGTACCAACATAAAAAATTAAAAATTCAAGTGATTTTTCACCGTGGCTAAGTAGAAAACCACCAAGCTATGCTTCATGCACTCAGCCTTTTCATTTTTGAAGATGGATGGAGGTATCCCTATTAATTTTAAAACAGATGCTCCATACAACTGAATAAGGGTTCGTAGTGGCTGTAGGCTCCAGCTCAGCACTGGAGATGATGGATTCGACTCATAATTAATAAACTAATTAACCTACCTGCTTCAGATGACTAATTACAGTCTACAGATGCTCCTGGATTCTGTCCTTAATCCCGAACCACCTTCCAAACCTCTCTCAAACAACCCTTCCTCCTCCTGCCTAAGCCTTAGAAAATTGATTTTGGCCAACAATCTATATAGCTCTAGGCATTTTCTTCCACCTTGAACACACTACTAGGGGTCTAAAATTTTCAAAATGAAAAGCTCCAGGGCCTGATAGCTAGGTATTGTAAAATGTGTTGCAGCATGTAATTAAATCGTATGCCTAATAGTTTATTAAAAAATAAAATTAATATTTTACGCTATTACGTACTCCTATGTAGGGCTCAAAAGGCTGTCAGGAACCGCTCACTTTTATTTAATAATGGCAACTTAATGAAATAAAATTTATTGTAAGGGAAAATTTGACGTACAAAAAAACAAAACAAAAATAGCTTGAGTTCAGTAGGGTACTCCTTTAATTTCTCTCTTTTGACAATTTTCTAAAATTAGATAACGTATAATCCATGAGTCAACCTAGAAGTATTCACTACCGATTTAATTATTGTCTTAATGATTACAAGGATCATGAATGGGGTGAAAATACCTTAGCAGTTATAATAATCACAGGGTTCATAATACAGCTTCACCATTCAGTATAGCGTACCTTTTGTTATTTCATAATGATTTAAACGTTATATATCAAAATAAATCATAACCACGCGAAACATTTACTTTTTTATAGATTGTTGTTATCACTGTTTTAACGCATAATCTTATTATTATTATATATTATTTGTAAAAGAACTTCTTCATATAGTAGAGACAAATATTTCAAGGGGATTTTAGAAATTGATTCCGATAACGTTACAGCTATTTCTGTTGTTTTTTTCTATTCAAATTTACTAAACCCATTAACTACACCTAAAAATAAGTTCTTAATTCGTTATTTTTATTTTCAATGAAGCTGTCATGGTTTACCTGCTAATACAGAAATTAATGAAGGAGACGAGGAAACATTTTTGACCCATTGCATAAAGATTTCAGTATAAAATAGTTTGTGAAGACATATTGGTAATGGGGACGAAAATAAAATTAGAATTAATTAATTGAATGATCAGATTGATAGTGTGATATACTAGTAATCTTTGATGGTCTCGTGCTTCACGTAAATTCATAATGAAGTAATTACATTTAATACATCTTTCAAATAAATTGTATAAATTACAAACAAAAGTAAATTTAATTAAAAAAAATTATAATTATTTATTTACAACTAGCAAAGTATGATAACTTATCAGAACTGGTATGCAGGAAAGTGCATCTAATAAATGACCCCTCAATATATGAAATTAATCATTTTGGTTGTTATATTTTTGTTCAAAACTGCATAGAGAAAATAAATGATACTACCAGTGATTGAGGTGGTGAGTGAATATTAATTATACAGACGTGAATGACGTGAGAGAAAGAACACCCACGGAGGCATCTTCATATAAAAGGTTAAAGGAAGCTTATTTAAATGAATAAATCCGGTGTGTCAGATAGATACTGTGTGATAAGTATGTGAGGATTCGGGTGTCATTGTAGTTTTCAATGACATTGCCTGTACCGAGTTTCAAAATGACCAATTGAATTTGCAAGTCTGAGTGTAGTGTCATATTTCTGATATACTCGGGTGCACAAGCGATAAGCCGATGTAGTTTTGATTGTAATATTGTCGCTCAGTTCAAGTTTTTCGTTGTCCCATAAATAAGAGTCAATAATCCATACACTCAAAAGGGTCTTGGTAAGAGAGTATTTTTTTATTTATTTTTTTCTCATATCTCTCAAAATAATAAAATAGGATATGGGGAGAAATAAAAGGATACTTGTCTTGGATTGGTAATAGCCTAAGTGAGTATATATATATTTTTATGTTTTTTATTTTATTTTAAATTTATGTTATTATTTATTATGTGAGGTTTAAGGTTCTGTTAATAAATAAATAATTCTGGCAAAACGGAGAATTTAATATTTACAAAAAAAAAACTTTCTTAAATTAATTATATAAGTACGTGTTTACAACTTTGCTTCCTCTTCTTCTTTAATCCTCATCAATAATCTCAATCCAAATCAATCCTTTTTCTTTTCGTGCAATTTCTCTTCCTGGTTCTGCTATAAGTCCAATAACCACTAACCAAAAGAAATTTTTAAGTTTTTCTTCGCTCACAATCTACTGATAATATGTCTCACGGGCTGACCCAAACTAGAGTGACGCTAACCCTGTGTTCCCATCAGAACAATAACAGCCATCTTGCTTTTCATAACCCTCACTCCTTTGTTTTGATCGCCTTCTTGATACACAGCTCGATTAAACCTTTATATTTCAAATTCTTTATAGATAAATTTTACAATATCAAATATCACAACAATATATTTTTTTTTTTCATAGCCCCTTTAAATTTACAGATAATTATATATAATTATAGATCCTCATGCGAATCTATTTACAAGTTAATTTTGTATTTCCTGTAGCATCGCTACATTATATACAGGTTTTGTTTGAATTCGCCCAGCGACGGTACACCAAGCAACGGGTGCAGGTCAGCGTTCTTTAACCTCTCGAGAGAGGTATGTCGTACCATTTTCCGCATGATCCCATTCTGGAAATGTTAGAGACATTTGTCAGTCAAGTGGGAAAATAGCAGGGCATCGTAAAGCAGAGCTGGCCGGAGAACACATTTATAGATCATTAGTTTGAGGCGAAGTGAATATATATATTTATTTTTCTTAGCTCTCTAATTATAAGATTAAGGATGAGGGAAAAATAAAGAAATATTTGGTTTGAGTGGATCCTTGTACTAGGAGTACCTGCTTGAAGGTGGTGTGAGGGAATTAAGGAGTGTGAGAAGCCTCGGTAGAGGTTGATTGTTGCGGTACAGTGGTGAGAGTCCACTGGTGGCTAGGCCTAGAGTCTTCTCTAGGCATGTAGTGCAGTCTTATTTAGTAGGATAGCAGTGATGGGTACCCGTTAGAGGCTTGTTTTGGTGGGCGAAGCGCCGTAATGTCCACCATTTGGTCCGCTTTGAAGGGAATATAAATCTTCACTTTTTCTGTTAGAGGTAACCGTGCCTTTCTGTATAGTATAGAGTATAAAACTGTATAGCAGTTTTAGGCTTCGCTCCAAAGTTGTCTTTGATTGCGTGTAGGTTAAACGATAGTTCGTTATCTAGTGCCAGTCAGAGGTACTTTATTGTCTCTGTTCGAAGTAGTAAATGTAAGTATATAAGTATCTAAAAAAACTGGGGGGAAAAGCACGGAAAAAGTCGTTTTTGAAATTACATTAGAATAAAGTTTAAAGGTTGAATATAGAATAGAAAATAGAAAACGGTTAGGCCACTTATTTGTGATCAACAGAAACAAACCCCACAGTATTATCTTCTATCTTATTTATGAATGCCCGGCCTTCCCCATTGTACATTGCCGGCATTAAAAGTTCTTATAAAACCGAAGCCTAGGTCGACGCTGGCTTCCTATTTTCCTCAGTCTATGACTTCCGCCCCGAGCGACCCTCGAAAATCACCAATAAGTGGTGTCGGGTGACCACTATTGCCGGCAGTAGTGCGGCCGACCATTGTGGTACCATTTCCATCACAACGGCCCAGCTGTACTCCACATCTGCCCCTGAGGATTCCTTCATAAACCGGCCCGTTTAGGATCCGTCATGGCCCGGGCACCTGCCACCGTGGATAATCTGCCCGGCGGATTCCTCTATCACCACTATAACTCATGCCGGGGGCTCTCTTACGGGTCTAGTGTTCAACGAAACCACTTCATTATACGATTCATATCCTTAGATGGACATTGAACTAAAAGAAAAAAATATATACTGGGGTAGTAATCCAAAAAAACAACATTATTCAACAAGTTAGTATTGAAAAAAGATCGAGCATGTTTCTGGAATATTTTGAATATCGATAGTTATACTATACTACAGAAACCGACCTCGTGCAGTCATCTTCTGGACAAGGAATAAATTATTTAAAAATTTACTTATTAAAATAAAATAAAAATAAAAGTAAGTATAATTAGTTAAATAAAAAACTGGCAACCGAAACAATTTTTAGTAGAAGTGTTCCCATTTCTCAACTTGCGTTGCTATTATAAAAGTAAGCCATGATAAAATAAATAAATCTCAGGGTTAATTTTCTTTACTTAAAAACAGATAAAAATTAACTGAATAAGAAATGGCTGCGTTTAACAAGGGTATGATTTGGTAAGTAGAGAAATATTTTAACAAATAGAAATTTTCAAAGGGGGAATAATAATTTTTTTAAGGGAAAAAAACGCTTAGGAAAGCGACAGGTAACACAAACCATGATGCAATTTGTAAATTCCTGGTATTTTTTCAGAGTGTTTCAAGGTATAACCTCACTCAGACTAGCGTAAGAAACGAAATCCTTATTTTTTTACTATCAATGGCTGCTTTTGAAATTAAGTTGAGATTAAGATTTACCAAGAAAGGGTTAACTGATAACCATATTTGTCTACATCAATTTAAATGCTGAGAGTGCTGATATGCACATCAGATCAATTCATTTTATAGATTTAAGTGCCTCACGTATTTATTGCCATATTGTGAATAACCAGTATAAGTTGGGCTTCATGAAAAATAGGCTTTTCTGCTCAAGAAAATCATTTAACTCTGAAACACATCCATGAACAAGTATAAATTCAGTCATCTACATTTTCTCCCCCCCCCCCCCGCCAAAAAACTCATTAAGAAACGAATCTATGCCAACAAATTAAGTATTAAAAATGTCCTCGGGATGTTGGAGTTAAATGTTTTATTCACAATAGATACAAAGGATATATCGTTAGTTCAAGGACGTATTTTAGTTTGCATTGGTAAAGTTTTCAACTAGCAATAATTTCACTTTAGTAGAACTTCATCGGTTAAAATATTGCCACTGCGCAAGGTTAACATTTTTGACAATATTTGTGTTGAAGTCATTATTTTTATTTATCTTGAATGATTGATTATTTTTAATTTTTGAATTATTTCGAACTGATTGGTCATTTATTAATTTTATTTTTTATCACCTTTCCAGCTGTGAAAAAGTATAAAGGTCCATTTTAGTGTATTTATTTAGGTATTAGATAATAATAGTTTAAAATGAGAAATTCATTACCTTTCCTTCTTATTATAAAAATGTTTAATTAGGCTTTGTAATTTATTGGAGTTATAATTCAAGTTTGTTCAAATTTTATTCGAAATGTTTCCCTTATTGAAGATGAATTGTAGTCGGTTTTACTTCGTCAAAAACAGGGAATATTGGTAGATAATGAATATTATTAAATGACGTAACACAGCCGGATAATTCATACTAAACGGCAGTCGGCATCCAGATGTTAGTTGGGCGACACGCACCAACAGTGCGTTATTCAGTGACTAACTGAGCCCTTCACCCATCGACGGTTTTGCAACCTCGATCATCTCACTCTCGCTTTACTATCGATGTTGAGAACAGCTGGCTGGACGTCCGACTTGGAAGAAGATACGAAATGCGCATATTGATCATCGGCTCACCGATTCGATCTATAAGGAACCTGACAGCTGATGGACTAACACAATTGAACTGGAAAGGTAACTTGGGAGGCAGATTTACCTAATTACAACAGGGCTTTTGTTGTTTGTTTACGTTCAAGTCGTTTATCAGTTTATTATAAATCACCATATCACTGAACAACGTATTCCTACAAATAAACCATGACAATGATTAATTCATTTCATTCTCATTCTTCGAATACAATTTAATAAAACTCTCATTTCCTCCTATTGACAAACTTCAAGTAAACAAAGTTTAAGTTTTATTTTTCAAATAAGGTTTATAAACAAAATATAAGATTATTTAGAGTAATATAAAAAAAATTGATTCGTATCCCGTGCTAGGAATTTTGTAATTAGTTTGTGTAATCATAGTTTGTTTTGGGTTTTGTTTCTTTTGGAAGTCGACTTCGATTTTTTTTTTTTAAGCAACTGTTATTTAGTAAAACTTGACGTTTTCAACATGATCGAAAGAAAATTAAGTCAATTATAGCACATTTAAAATTCAGTGAGTTCTTTTTTTTTTTTTTCATTCAAAATAAAACTGCCATAATGTGGAAAGGCCGTGTTTTTATTTATTAACCTTTTTCGTCTATTATTTTTTATAATTTTCTGACTGATAATCTATTTACTCAATATTAAGTAATTTATTTATTTTTTCATTTACTTTAAACTTTTAGGTTTTATTTTTCATTTTCAGGTTTCCTCTCATCATTGTGTTGACTTTTTTCTCGTTCCAGATTACGACCACTGCCCACCTTAGTGGGGGAACTGGCACTTATCTGGAGAAGTGACTAGATTTCAATTGCAAAACGCTCCTCTCCCAATTTGTATTATATTTTATGGTAATTAAACTGTGGAAGAACTTCGTATATTTATGATGAAAATATGGAGAAATCCATAATTATTTTCCTCGGTGCAATCGTATGGCCTACGTACTTTTTTAATTCATTAACAACAAAATATAAACATAAAACTTATGTAATCGTATAAAAATAATTTTGTGCAGCTATTCACCACAGTCAATCATAGTTGCTACCTGGATTGTTAACATCACAGAAATTATGCAAGATCCAGTATATGTGCGTTATGTGAACTTGTAGCATGCATGTATGTGCTATAATTCAACACTAGCAGATGTGTATTGACTGGCAAATCCGTGCAACACACGGACACCGGTGGCTCCTTAATCGATAGGATCGAAGCGTCCTGAGATATATTACATCCACCCCACCCTCAGCAGCCATTCCTTATCCCACTGAGTGCTGTAATAAACTCGATTAGTCCCTGTGATAAATCGCCCCGTGTTGAACAGACGAAGAGGAACAAATTGCTAATCAGATAAAAATTACACCGGCCTGGCGTTGCTGGCTGTGGACCCGGCAAAACTTGTGCCCGATAAGATATCAATTAGTTGATGGTAAGTGGGTAGCATGTGTCCCATGAGTGTGTAGAGATTAGCCTTATCAGTACATAACTGCTGCCGAGTAAGTAGGCCCTTCAGCTAGCTTTAATTAAACAATGTCTTCACAAGACATTAGCTCCCGCCAACACTACCCTCTAGTCAGCCTACTCAGCTTAGTTCCTCTCTTGTATCTGTGTTTGATCACCGTGAAGGGTTTCCTTACAGTCTCGTGTAAAGCCTTTACGGCAGTCTGCCCTGTGATTGTGCTGTATTGCGTCTTCAATGTTCATTTTCTGCACCCACATTAGGGTATTATCAGCTCAGCTGACGCTTAATTAAAATTAACGACATTCACCATTCTCCAGGCAGATCCAACACTTACATCTGGAAATCCTCTTTACATTAGTCATGCTTGCTGACCATTACGGCAACTTCCAACTCCAGCACGATCCAAAATGGATACTATAATATTTCTGAATTTGACTATCCAACCATGACCAGTGAACCCCATTGCTCACGAAACCGGATGGATTCCATTAGTAAAAGAATCTCCCAAACTACGCTTCATCCTTTACGCCATCTTGTTGCATTCAAATGGCTTTAATTCATTAATAACTCCTGAGCTATGACTTGAAATCTTGAAAATCCAAGGAAAACGATTAAATCAAGTGTTATATAACTGACCTTGATTTTTTTCCCACCTTATTCTTGTTCTTATGGGCTATTGCACCAAAACGGCCCATTTCAACTTCATTTGTTTTTATTTATGTAAAATGTTTGAAAAATTATGAAAAAAAATCATGAATGTTCTGCATTGCATTCCTCATAAAACTGTAAATTGTTTATGAAATCTGTAAATTGAAATATCAAAATATTAATATAAATAGTAGGTTCAAATGTGATATATGGATTTAATATTTAGAAGATAAATAACAGAACAAAGCATAAATGAGTTTTTTTTTTTTTTCCGTTTATTGTATGAATGAGCGAGTGAATGATGAACTGATATACTTATTGCCTTATAAAAGGCAGATTGTATTTATAGCACAATAACGGAATATAATAATAATAAAAATTTGTTTTTTCTTTTATCTTTATTATGATAAATTACAATCTGTCTGATTGGGCTAAAAGTAATTGTGCTAAATTATCTGGTTCATACCAATTTACAATTTTCATTCGCTCGCTCATTCAAACTATATACAAACAGCCCAGAGGCCCCCCAAGTTTACATGGTTGTTACCTCCCTCGCGTGGGAAGGAGGAAGCGGAGTCTTGGGAAGTCCCCCACGCTCCTACGTCAGCCGTGTCACTGGATAAGAGCCAGCGGAGGCTGACTAAGAGCTCAAGAGCCACATACCCTCAGGACATGATTAGAGAAACTGGCCATTTCCAGGACTCCCACTGTCACTTATTATTATATATATATTATTATAGCAGGTCACGAGGCCACTGTCGTTTTAGTCTCCAAGGAGGATTATTGGGATGAGTGGTGCAGTGCAATGACTGCGCTAGGGTGGTTGGATAGGTTCCTATGGAATTTTATGAACTTGGAAGGGATGAGTTCAAGAATGTAGGGTATATTCAGATCATTATGAAGGGTTTTGTTGCTGACGTAATAGGGAGCATTTACTATTGTTCTCAGGACTTTTGATTGAAAGGATTGGATACGGTTGATGTTCGACTTGTTTGCTTTCCCCCGTAGCTCTATTCCGTATGTCCAGATTGGCTTAAGTATAACTTTGTAAATAATTAGTTTATTTGTGAATCGAATACTGGCGGACAGGACATGCGGCAGAGGGTAAAGGTTATGTGGGAACATTTTGCTTCATGCAATTATAGATGTAGGTTAGAAATATTATTGTTTGAGAATTTGAGGAGTAAGGAGATCATATCTAGGTGAATTTTGGTAAAGTCATTTTTTCAGAAGATATGTGACCTCAGAGGGGTTAACGGCATTTGGTGGAAGTAAAGAGATGATCTTCAACAGTTGGACGATGAGTATTGTTTTGAGGAAAGATGGAGTGCGAATTCTATCGGCCTCTCGCCATCCGAAGCCACCCAGGACCCATCATCACGACGGAGTGGGTGTGAAACAGGATTTTCTTTACAGGATTTATTTTAGGATTTTCTTAGTTAAGTTCCACAAGGAGTTATCTTTGCTATGCACTATTCTCGAGTGGTGTTTGGATATAAATAATTAAATGAGCCGATACTCGAAGAGAAAAAAAAAATCACAGTAATATAATTAAACCAAAGTAAAAATAATCCAACGGGACAATTAATTAAATTAAAGAACCTCAATGCGAAACAGTCGTTACTCTAATTATGGAGTATGAAAAATTACCAATGAGTCAATCCATTCTGTAGGATCTGACTTTTCAAATCAAATTTGAAATATTCGGGTGCCTTTATTCATTGTTTTACCCTCTTGAAAAGTTCTTGGGTAAGTAATTACAAGATCGTAGTTTCGAATTATTACATTTCTGTTGAACTTTTGTAAAAAAATACTACATTTTCATCAACCATGACATTATAAATCACGTTAGACTATTTTTAAAAAATTAGTTTTGAAATTACTTACTGGTGGAGGCCCGTAAATCGTTGACCATAAAACAATTAGAACACGCACACGCACCACAGTGTAGTTCAACACTTTAAATGACTCAAAGCCAACTGTATTCCCCCCAAGTGGTTTACTTGTTTAAAAGATAACTTAATAGCGTTAAACGTTTCTCCCCTCCCTTCCATATGCTCTAGGTTAGTGACAAGAGCTTAAAACTATTCTAGGTGAAGTAATGATCCGAATCGTCTGGAAACCACATTTGAACAGGATTTGCCTATTTAAAATTGGTTAATAAATGTTTTATTACAATTTCTGAAACTTCATAATACAGCAGATAAATAAATGCAAAGGGGAAAATTATAATAGGTGTGGTAATAGAGCAGCAAGATTTCAATGTTGATATCATCACTTCTGGAAACAGTAAAACTGACCATTTTTACTACCAAAAATATGTTTATAATGCATAATAAAATAAAAGTTAGTCATTGAAACTAAGATTCCAAATAAAAAATAGCTGGAAGCTACAATTTAGCTCGAAGTCAGAGTGAAATCAGCCCGGAGCACCGAAAGGACCTTTTTCGTGGAATGACTTTTATACGTTGATCAAAACGCACAATACGATATTTTGAACGTTCCGATTACATTTCAGAGCGATCTGAATAACGACTGTTATCATTGGTGCTCGGAGATACAGACAGATGAGTATTGTTAATAAGTAATAAGTTGTTAGTGAGTATAACGCCTCTTTTGAGGGATGTCCCCTGAATTACTGTTCAGCGTATACAGACACATAAGCTAAGGTAACAAACAGCTCACACATTGGCCGGACACCAGACAGCTGTAGCTGACCGAGTGACTCTACCGTGACTACCTATTGGCCCACAACCTAACATCGCTTGACGTTAATGACATCGCTTTGTGGCCACCACACCAGATTCCACAATGGCCCTTATCGGCAGCCTCTGAGTGCCAGCTAATATTTTTGCCTGTGAGAGGGTGAATATGTGTAGCAGTGCCTGTATCTAGGGCTGTAGGGGCCCTATAGAGGAACTACCCCTATTCAGCCCAGGAGATTAATGGCCCTCTTTCACCTTTCCCATGTTTTTCTTTAGTCGTCCGACTCGATTATACAAGGTGTCATATTTCTTGAGGGTGGCAGGTCTTTACGTAGAATATACAAATAAATAGAAAAATAGCAAAAGTAAAATGAATATCACATTGTTTCCTGAATTGTTTATCCACTGTACCTAATTGATGTCATCAAATGGAAATGGAAAGTTTTTCTCTATCCACATAGTATATTTCATTACCCTTTGTGGACCTCCAAATTATTATTATATTTTAATATATAACATAAAAACTTTTACCCACTCTATGTTAATACTGTTAACAGTTCTGATTTGAGTCAAGATAATAACGGCTGTCAAGGATAACAGCTTTAGCAAATATAATGTATTGGGAATTAAAAACTATCTGAAGAAATATTTAAAAGTTTTTACCGTCCATTTGCATGCTCTGTAAATGCTTTAATTACATAATTTACAAGATATTTAACTGAAAATTCTAATTATTTGGCACGTGCTTTATCAATTTAAGAGTGTAACTTGTAACATTATTTTAGGGGTTTATTGTTGGTTGCGGATTATTATTTTCTAAAAAGTAAGACTCCTTACACAACATCCTATTTTGACCGCACGGCTAGGTGTAATACACTTTCAGTGACGTTGCATCGACGCAAAGTGCGTCAAAACCCTGGTTTTCCCCGAAAATAATCTGTTACTCGCTAACGACTTCACCTGGAGTCAATTTGAGTATCGATTTAGTGTTTTTAATGGTCTAGAATCGATATATATATAGTTTTCAAATAGCCAATCGCATAGGCACGATTCTTATTCTCGGTTGTCCATTTACAGCAAAAAGTAATAAATAGGAAGGTAGTTGTTTTACAGATTTGTTATCGGCATATGTTGGTGCAAAAATCATCTCGACTAGTTAATCATATCAAACTTTATCTTAAAATTATGTTTTTTATTTTTAAATTGATTGATTTTAATGGCCAGAGACTCAATCAAAGCCATTTTGAGGTCAATAACAGTTCTTTGCAGCTCAATTTTTCCAGATCCTTCCAGGCTTGGTTTTAATAATCCTTTCGACTGTATGATTCAGAAAATTCTGGAGGGGCACCTCAGGGAAAGTATCTGTAATTTTACAGACACTGGTAGCATTCCTAAAGCTAAAATTATATTTTTGTAGCTGGAAAGTATTGGGTGCCTGACGTTTTCGGCTGAATTTCTGATCTTATACTGGTACTTGGTGAGTTTAGCTTGAATAAAAATAGATAAAGCTACGTCGGCAGTGGAAACTGTATGATAGTGATTAGAATTAGATGAGGACGCTGTCTTGTTTAATAATTGAGGAGGATGGTTGAAGGCTACGAACTTTGCTCCTCTGACTTCTTTGGCCACAATCTTCGAAGTTTTTAGTTGGCCTTACACAAGTATTCTAACGCGCAGAATCATCGTCGTCAACATCCGGGAAACCGAACACTATTTATTTTCCACCCACCCGCTGAATTTCGGTCCCTACATACTGATTTAGTAAAAGGCGAAAGATTTATTCGCTTTGAAAGGAGACCAGAGTTACGGTACTTAGGCTTCCATCTCGACAAACGACTGACCTGGAACCCACATACGAGACTAAAAAGACAAGAACTAAACAGACGCTTTGGACAACTGTACAGACTACTTCAAAGGACATCCCATCTCTCAATAGAAAATAAACTACTAATCTACAAAGTTATACTTAAACCTATCTGGACATACGGAATAGAGCTATGGGGGACAGCAAAAAAGTCGAACATCAAGCGTATCCAATCCTTTCAATCCAAAGTCCTGAGAACAATAGTAAATGCCCCTTATTATGTCAGCAACAAAACCCTTCATAACGACCTTAATATACCCTACATTCTAGAACTCATCCCTTCCAAGTTTATGAAATTCCACAGTAGCCTTTCCAACCACCCTAATCCTGTAGCACAGTCTTTGCACTGCGCCACTCATCCCTATAATCCTCCTCGGAGACTGAAACGGCAGTGGCCTCGTGACCTGCTATAATCGCGTGACAGTGGGAGTCCTGGCAATGGCCAGTTTCTCCAATCATGTCCTATTGTATGAATGAGCGAGTGAATGATGACTGTAAATATGGTATGAATGAGATCATTTATCTGTATTATTATTGCCTTATAAAAGGCAGATTGTAATTATTTCACAATAAAGTTCTGAACTTATATATACATACTGATTTCAATTTTACATTAAAATGAGGCACACGACTTTTTTTAATGACTCAGCAAATAAACAAAAACGATTCTCATCAATGTGAGGAAACGTTTTCTGAATTAAAATGTCCAACGATTCATTTTTCAATAAGCATTCACTGAGACTGCTATATTTTATCGTGGTAAGCCCATTTCGGGTATCTACCGACAAAAGTATAACTGGCATTAGTGTCAATGATAATCCCATATGTCAGACTCTAGTTCGTACGAAACAATTGTGCATGTCAACAATGTCCTATTATTGCTATTACTAATGTATGCTCTTTAAAACGATGTTTAAAATGGTGGTGGTAGCAGGAATAGACAGCTATTCCGAGTTCACAGGTCTATTTCATGATATTATGTAAAATAGAAATAAACCATTCCGAGTGTAGGGGGGGGGAGAAGCCGGAGCTTCTTTTTGCAGGTTTAAAAACGTGAAATAATCACGGAAAATAGTATTTGGTCAAAATTAAATTGCAATAGGATTTATTGTACAAACATTGGCTACTCAAGTACTTGACATAAAACAATATAGCAGTAAAAAAATTCGGAAAAATTATGTAATTTTAATAAAATACCCCATTTCTCACATTTATCTGGTGTTCGCACACCCTAAATATTTTTTGATTGCACAATAATTATGATAACAAAATCCTACGGCCCATGAATTGTCGAAAACAAGCTCCAGCCAATAAAATTTTTCTCAAAATATTTTATTATACATCACACCTGTTTATAAATGATTTTTTGTTGCTTTTTGAAAAATTTTGGACGATAGGCAAAAGCAACAATTCATTTTTTTAAAAACATTTTTATACAATTCTAAAAGTGAAATCTATGTTTGTTTATTATATAAGTGCTTCACGGATATTTTGTTCAGCGTTATCGGAGCATTCTTATTACCTAACTGTATCTTAAAAGTGATAGTGGTTGGATTTTCATGTTTTGTGTCTTTTTTACGAACACAAAAAAAAAATATTTAGGGTATCTGTAGCAAGGTGTCACTCTTAACCCCGGCTTTGTTCGTTCGTCGTATTTATAGCGTAAGGAAGGTTTTCTTAGCATTTCAAGTGCAGATCCTTGCAAGATCAATTGTTTCTCGATTAAAATGAATGGAAAGGCGTTCAAGTCTCAATCCGAAACGGCTGATAAAACAAGCAATCGACCTGTCATTTCCTTATACCCTGTGTTCCTTTCGCACCTGTGTTTACATGGCGTTCTAGTCCCAATTAGACGTTTATCGTTTTGGTAAGAAGGTTCCGGAATAAAAATCATGTTTTTGGATCTTTAGTTTGGTATGGGTCGAAGTGCGAATAGCAGGGAAAATGTGTTGTATGTAACATACAGTGATTTGTCATTCATCGTGATCACTCATTCTGTTTGTGGATCAGAAGAAATTTAATTATCAATAATAAATAACATGACTGATGACTGTAATTAATGATAAGAATAAACATTAAATAACTGTAGATCCGACTTTAAATCCGAAATTTACGACGCTAAAAACATATGTTCTATTAATTTCAAAGGCTCTAGTCAATAAGTGAATTTTGCTATAATGGATGCTTTCATTTATTCAGAAAAAAAGGTAAAAACTATGTTTTAATTTTCGTCCTAGCACATCGCTAGAAGATTCGGAAATTATGGTTCTAAATTGGAGATCAACGCGAACGACAATTTATTCTTGGCTACTACTCACAACCCTAGTTCCAATGGAAAAACCATTTATATTCATAATCTAAAAACGTATTATGACATAATAACGTATATATACAGGGGGCTTATCCAAGTCAATCTGTAGTTGGTGGGAGCCAGCTTCCTTGCTCACGTACTCTACTCTTGTACAATTTATCAAGCTGTTATCCTAGATATCTAAACATTGTGTTCTCTATTCTGGATTCCAATCCGACTTTCTCTGATACTGCATCTGCAACCACAGCACACTGCTCAAGAACAATTAGCAGAATATTCCAGAGCCTTCATCCATGATGGCATATATCAGTGATAATGATGAATTTAACACTTTTCACTTCTGTGACTTGAGTCATAGCATATCGAAATGCTATTGATTTATATATCTGTACCTCGGAGGGATACAACACTATGTCCATTTTTTTCCATATTGACTTTTATACCGTAAAAAAGGTTTTTTTTTCATTTTATAACAACTGCATGATGTAAATAACAATAAATAGAATGTTCTGGTAAAATATTGTTTCAACATCTCAATATTTTATAGCTGTGCCAATAACACTTTTTGTTGAAAAAAAGTTTAAAACTCCTCTCCTGTAAAGTTATGAAAATGGACATAGTGTTGTATCCCTCCGAGGTACAGATATGTAATGTGATTTATTTTCAATGTTTTTTGGTGATGTCGATTGATTTATGGCGTTTTCTGTATGTTTTTATATTTGTAGGCAGTTACATTTGCGCTACCAATGTTACTTGCCAAATAATGGTATACTATGTTTGCAGTCCATTTCCGGCTTCCGATGGGATCTGTTGAAATAGTACAACTCCCAATTTTCGGATAACGATATGACATTGTAGGTCGAGGCAGACCGAGGTAACAACAACTCATTCATCAATCACTTGACCTTACATTTAAAGTTTATAATGGCTTCAGTACCATTTGCAGTATAGAAGGTACCACCAGGTGTAATGGCGTCGCGTGTCACGTTGCCTGAATTGTTTGTAATGAGTTTAGTACATTTAACTGGTATGGAAGGTACCTGATGTAATAGTGTGTAGCATCTGTGCGTCACCTGAAATGTATGATACATTTCTAAATTGTAAACATTACAGTGTTTACATTATTTGTGATTCCAAAGAACTGCCGTTGTTTTTATTGGTTAATGAAGACTTGATTTTTAAAATATTCTGCAAGTTTTGGGACTCTTCACAGGCCCTTTTTTGTTTCATTCCTATATTTTTCACCCTCGTGTTAGATGTGTCTATTTTGGGTGCGTGATATCAGTGTCAATGAGGCATGGGTGAAGATGATGGAAACTCAGAGACGACAGATAGAAATTCAGAATCGGTTTATGGAGTTGCAAATATATATATATATATATATATTGTAACATACCTCATTTTTTACCATTTCTCTTTTTACTTTATTTGATCAATTTAACTTAACTAAATTGGCAGATCCGTCATGAGACCTTTAATTCAAATTGTTTTATGTCTTTGACATAGGAATTTATCCCGATTGAATCGCCCGATCTCAAGGCTAATGTTGTGGTTATTAATAAATTGAGAAACTAGGAATTGTGAAATATATTCAAATAAAATGGTTATAACAAATAATTATAATTAACATAGAGTACTGACAAAAAGTATAAAAAAAATATTCAATTCCTTTTAAATTAGGATACTACTAATTACAAACATGAATTTGAGCTCAATTTCTTTTAATGGATCCATAATAACAACAATATTAATATCACCCAATCGATGATCTTCCTGTAGTCCAATCAACGTTACTTTCTACTGTTGGTTCTTCTCTTCTCTTCCTGTATGGTACCACCAATTCGGGAGCTTGCTAACTGCGTTCTTCTCGACGCCTGTGCTAAGACTGGTTTTCAGCTCATCCCCACTCCTAGGAGTATAAGGGAAAAATGACCCTTACCATATGTGAGGGTCATGATCTTCATTCTCAAATATCATGAATGTTACAATATATATATATACTGTATAAATGAGTACAAGAGTTTGTTGGGAAATCGTCTTAGGTTGATGAAAGAGAGTTGTTAGGTTTTCAATAAATTTATTAATCGAGAACGAGTACATTTTTTGGACAAGATCCTTGCATGTTTGAGCTATTGTGAAACCAACACTCTTCTCTCGTGAGCACAGTGTGCAAGTCATGTATGCATGCACATTCGTGGATCTACGGGTCTCCCGAGAGCGTGACTGATTCTGACATGAATGGTATGTCAAAACGTACTAATACATTTTATGAAAAACTTAACAGCTCTCTTTCATAATTCTAATATTTTCTGATTTTTTAAATTTTAAAACAAAAAAATAAGTGAACAGACTTAAAGGTATACTTACTTATTTTTGTTTGTCATCGCATTGGTTTCCCTTATATCATTGGATTTCGTTGAATCGATATTTTATCCCAGATAATAGTTGATTATTTTGTTCTAACGATTCTGCTGAACTGCTGAACACTCCCCCGCTTTAAAATATAGCGATCCCCCCTCCGTTCTGAAGTACGTGATTTGTTGTTTCCACGTTGAAATTTGCCTAGCTAAACAAATGAGAGAAGCTCCCCTCCATAATCCCACTAATATATTGGTGCCGCTCTCGACCGGGCTATCAATTACCAGCTTTAAAATACAGCCAAGTTGAAGGGTTAGCGTTTCTGCCACCTGATCAAACACAGGGCCTATTGTTGTAGCTGCGGCGATATACAGACCAACAAAGAGTGTTTCACATCTAAGGCTTTGTTGTTGCATAGAGAGGGATCCCTTCAAGGGTTTAAAAATTTATTATCCCGTACAGGGTAACCACAAGTTGAATCGCATAAAGACAAATGTCAAACTTTTTTGTGTCATTACATCGGGGGGGACGCTGGTAGTTATCCATACCAAAGAGAGACTTTCAATGATGCCCTGGATAATATTCATGTATGAATACTGTAATTTTAAACTATATAATGTAATGTAAAATGTATATTGGGTTTATACCCCAGCTTGTGAATTTAATATAGCAAAACCATTATTAGTAGAAATTGTCTAGAAAGCGTTGAGTGATAAGCAATTAACAGTTGTTCACCTAGAGTGATAGGCAAAATCAGGTTAACGGACAAGAATAGCATGTGGTTAACAATAATCATTCAACGACAATTGTGAATAAAATTTATGTGTAAAGGAATACTGGGGACCGAGGGGTTGATTTTTACATCAACGAACAAATTTGAGTTTGTTTCAACCCTACAGCTTTCCTCTAGTTGGGTTCGTGGGGGAAAATGAGTAGGTACTTAAATTTTTAAATGTATGGATTGACCTAGCACCAATACAGAGTCCTAGTAGTTTTTACTGGGCATCTAGGGTCTTCGGCAACCTTGTTCGACCTTATCTCTTGAAATGGTATCATAATTTTTTTATTTGTTTCCAAAGATGCCGCAATAGTAACCACTCTATTGAAGCTGGTTTTAAAAATGTCTCGTAGCAATTAATAGTTCTTGTTATACGAAGTAGTTCAAGACTTCATCCTTCTCTCCAGATATTCCCCTATCTGACCCTTATTGTGATATAATTAATTCATCTTCAGAAAATACATTTTAAGATCTATATTATTGGATCGAAGGGGTGATTCTAGATTTTACAAGGGATGTACGGTTAAAAACAAAAACCAAAGGATTTGATGACTGCAGAATGCGGGCCAAGATCCACCCCCTCCAACCCAGGCAGTATTAAACAGCTTTTTTTTTCTCTCCTAGTGGCGACCTTTCGGAGAGGCAGTCAAAGAGCCCGCTATACCTGAGACCTGGCTAAATGGTAATGGTGCCAAGGCAGAAAACATGGCCCACATCAAAGGCACTCATGCCTTATTCATCAGGCTGACCATTTCTGCTCCCCCGGGGGCTAATTCCAACTGTCTTTCAGTTAGCACTGAATTTATCCATCCACACACATCCTTTTCATCCCCTATGTCACATTTTCGAGTGTGGGTGGAGTTTTATCCTAATGGAAGTGAGCAGCGAGTTAAATAAAACACTTTTGAAGAGTTTAAATACAAAAAAAATACAAAAAAGATTGTCTCTTCGAAGTTGAATGTTCGTTTGTTATCTCAATCATTTTGAATGTTGAAAACACCAAGGATCCAGGGGCAGGTCAAAACGAGGAATGTCATGGGAGCCAAAAAACTACCAGGTATGAGAAAACAAATTCATTTTCTGCAAACCATGTAAGGCAATATATCTGGGAAAGGAGAAAAGGCCAAATGTTTGATGATTTACGGAAGAACGAGATCATCACTAATATTTTCAGAGGTGCGGAAGGAAGCCAGGAAAATGACATTTTGATGACGTTCGGTAGCTTATATGTGCACAATATGAATAAAATGAGCAAATTCTAAGCTAGATGAGCAGCAACAGATATAGAGAATTATGACAGGCATAATCCCTACGCAATAGTACTGGAATTGGGGTGGCATTAAAGTTTATAAATTAAAAAACAACTAATCAATTATAACGATAAAAATACTAAAATTTGTATGCAAAAATAAACACAATAAGTTCAATGAATGCAACCATACTCAGTTAGAGTAGGAAGTACAGGAAAAAATAATAAAAAAGGTTTAATAGAAAGTTGTAACTGGATTGAAGATTTCTACTGGCTTTGTTTAGGAGAATACTAGGGTGTGTTTCTTTAAGCTAACCAATATTCACTATTTTTTTGTTCCAATAAAACATTTCAAAGTGACGGTTTGAAAATTAAATTTGTTTTCTAATTTATTTGTCAGTTTCTTTGTTTGTGTCGTTACCTGACAGTCAATGGGTCGTAGTGCCTACTGTCCTCTATTGCAGAATTGAGAATTGAGCTTTCACTATTACTTCTTTTTTTTAAATATCTTCACCAAAAATTACATTAGCTTTCTAGTTCCACTAATATGAAAAACACGATGCACCATTGGGAGTAAATATATTGACTATGTTATTGCAACCATGTTTAATTGCCGTAACTAAATATTATCCTGATCCGGCTCCTCTTGACAGATTTTTTTTTATCTTCTAGACGGTAACTGCATTTCTTACTTCTTCTGAGATAAACTATTGAAACCACATTGGCCATCTTTCCAGTCCTATTATTAAAACATGCAAATACCAAATCAATATTTTAGTTTCCAAATTGGACTTATCCTGAGAGTGTGCTTCTTCTTAAACATACTTATAATTTAGGGATTTGCTTCAGTTACTTAGTTAGTAGTTAGTGAAGTCAGGAGTTACTTCAGTTTCAGTGTAGTCTCCAGAATCCAGAAAAATGAATCCGTCCCACGTATATCGACATGCTGCTTGTATTTTTAATACCAGAATTTCTATTACTGCGCTTTCAACTAAGGGTTGATCTTCCTTATTAGGCAATAAGTAATTAAGATAAATGCTCTCATTCTTACCATATTTACAATTCATCATTCACTCGCTCATTCATACAATATTTTCAGACAACCCAGAGGCCTCCCAAATCCACATGTTTGTCACCTCCCTCGCATTCGAAATAGGAAGTGGAGTCTTGGGAAGTCCCTTACGCTCCTCCGTCAGCCGCGTCACCGGTTACGAGCCAGTGGAGGCTGACTAAGAGCGCGAGAGCCACATACGCTCAGGACATGATTGGAGAAACTGGCCATTGCCAGGACTCCCACTGTCACGCAATTATAGCAGGTCACGAGGCCACTGCCGTTTCAGTCTCCGAGGAGGATTATAGGGATGAGTGGTGCAGTGCAATGACTGTGCTATAAGCTTAGGGTGGTTGGATAGCCTACTTTGGAATTTCATAAATTTGGAAGGGATGAGTTCAAGAATATTGGGTATGTTAAGATTGTTGTGAAGGGTTTCGTTGCTGACATAATAAGGGGCATTTACTATTGTTCTCAGGACTGAATGAAAGGATTATATATATATTATATAGCGTTGAGTATAAATTTGTAGATTAGTATCTTATTGTCTATTGAGAGATAGAATGTCCGTTGAAATCGTCTGTACAGTTGCCCAAAGCGTCTGTTTAGTTCTTGTCTTTTTAGCATCGTACGTTTTAGCATCTTTTTAGCATCGTATGTTCCAGGTCACCCGTTTGTCGAGATGGAAGCCTAAGTACCGTACTGTCTCGGATACAGGGAGAGGAATAGAATTAAAATATTAAAAGCCACCATTGGTTGCACCAATACTCGATCTCATCAAAGTGTTTTTGAAGGTTATGCTATATCGGGGTCTGGGTTGACAGGACTGCAGTGTCATCTGAAAATGTGGCCAAGAAGGTATTGGGGGTAGAGGGGACATCAGCGGTATATAGGTTATTGAGGATTGGGCCCAGGACACTGCCCTGTGGAGCTCCAGCTTTTATGGAATAGTAGTTAGAATATTCTAAACCACAGCAAACTTGGAAGAAGCGGTTTGAACGGTAGGACTGTAGGATTAGGAAAAGGGTCTGTGGTAAATATGTTTTAGCTTGTAAAGCAAACCTGCGTGCCAAACCCTACCAAAAGCATGAGCTACATCAAGATATGCTGTTTGGTCCAGGGCTGAGGAGATGTAATTAAAAACGCGAAGGCCTTGTTGAGCAGTGGAATGTTGTTGACGGAAACCAAACTGGTGTTTGAAAAAAGGTGTTTGGATTCAACAATTGGAAGTAGGAGTATTAATAGGAGTTTTTCAAATATTTTTGAGAGGATAGAGAGTAAGCTAATTAGATGGTAAGATGAGGCGTCATTGGGTGGTTTACCGAGTTTGGCGAATAGCACAATAATGGCCATCTGAGGCCACCCTGGACCCATCATCAGGACGGAGTGGGTATGAAACAGGATGATACTTTAGGATTTTTTTGGTTGCATTCCACAAGGAATCCCTGGTAGACAGAGAGGAGAGGTAGAAATTGAAAGAATCGAAACGGAAAGATGCCAATAGCCGCTTTACCAATCGGCAGATTGTACGAGCGGCGATCAGCAGGATGCCGGGATCTTTGCCGCACAGTTCTGGAGCACGTTTGGATTGGATTAGATCATTGAGATGCTGAGGTAAACGATTATGATTGTGGATTTTTGGGTGACGATGCCTCCCAAGCCGACCTCTGGACCAGAGTAGTGAAAGAATGCACTGCATCGTCAAGGTCTTGGGATGTTTTCAGGGACACTTTGAGGTCTACGGAACCTGTAAGAAGCTGGCGGAAGTAGTCCCAGGCAACTGGTTTCCTAATAAATGAAGGAAGAGGCAGTTTGTGAATTGGTGTTAGGGAAATGGTTAATAATAAAGGACTATGATCAGAGGAGAGGTCATCGAGGTGCGTGAGTGAATAGTTTAGTGTTCCTAAACTATTGTAGAAAAAGAAGTTGTGGGTGGGCCGCTTCTTTTTGCATGTTTCTCCTCTTCTGGCCGACGGCATTGTTCGTTCCTGGACTTCAGTGTTCAGTAAGCCTCACAGCCCTTCTAGTTGGACGGGTGGCCGGCTGGTATAGCATGCATACAGCAGGTGATTTCAGGGGCACAATTTTTGTGCGATTCATTTTGTGCTGTCCACTGCACTTTGCACACCTGGGAGGGTGGTGTCAGTGTCAGATTTCGTGTGCCCATTTGCCTGTCAATTATGGAATTGGACTATGTCGCGTTTCGGATAAGGGTTTTCAACCTGTAATCTAGTGTAATTTTACCTGTACAGGTGGGTAAGTTTACAGTTTTTTTCTACCTCTGGTGTTCGCTCTAGATCGACAATGGACAAGGGTGGTGGTGTCCTGGTCGCTTCGTCTTGTTCCCTGTCTTCCCTGTCTTTAATTAAAACGTTTGTTATTTGGCGAACTTTGATACCGAGAGTTGAGTGTTTGTCTTCAAATTCATCAGCTGGTGTGGTCGGATGAATATTTCTGATCACTACTCGTAGCAACCTTTCCTGTTTTAACTGGTAAGTATGGAAGTCAGCCTTGGTTTCTTCCAAGTATTAAACTATCGCTCGATATGTATCGGCAGTGCCCGGAGAAATTTTGTCTCCGATTGAGGCACGTGAATTTGCCCGTACCTACGATTTTACTCATTTGAGTATATAGCAATTTAAAATTACTAATGTTACGTACAAATATCGCAGGTGGCTTAGGCTGTGTGGGAGTTTTGATAAAGTCCATGTCTTGATTGTCCAGTTCAATATTTTTTAACACCTCATAACTGTTGGGTTTGAAAAATGGGGACTTAACATTTGTTTTTTTTTCATGTGCTAGGTTGTTGTGGTGGTAATTCTTTTATAGAGCTGCTGGGTGGGTATTGAAGAATTTGCAGGCGAAACATTTCTTTTTTTTAATTTTCGGACATCACTTGTTAATAGAAACCCATGTCTCAGTATCAACAATATTTTTTAGGATTTTTAAATACTATTTTTTGAATAAAAAATTAGTAGTTGAAGCTAATATTGAACCCACGTGTTTTAGATATGAGCCTACGACGCTAGCAGTAGTGCACAGTAGAGGTTGTGAGGGAATCGCCGGACACCCCACTTTTATCACTAGCACAGCTGGTCTACTACCAGCCTCTAAATATGGCTTCTCTATGAAATGACCAACATACACTGAGCAAATACAGTCCACAGCTTCACAATCCACTCACCTGTAGACAGCTCCCCCGTGAACAGTACACCCAATAGTGTGTTGAAACAGTTCTACGACTTAAACACTTGCTATAAGCAGTTTTCGCTACTGAAACAGTTTGTTTGCAAAGCGACAAGAATACGGTTTGTTAAAGTTTAGCGCAGGCGCAGTACTATGTTTGAAATTAGGGTATCAATCTTTCCAAATGATATACAGTAGTAATTTGTGCCATTTAGATATCAATCATTGTTCAACTACATAATCGTAGATGATAGTATGGTATTTCTTAAGCCACAACTATTTTTTAGCTGTGGATCAGTCAATGATAATAGTAGCTTTAAATGTTATCCAAAATACATGAAATTTTAAATAAAAGTAACCGACACCTGGGATTACAGTGCATATGTTTTATATAATATATATAAAATGTATTTATTTGTTGTAGATACATATTTCCTAAAAAAACAATTAAATCTTAAACATCGCTAAAAATCAAGAGGTAGTTTTTTGTGTTTAAGAATAATTTAAGATGGACTACCTTAATGTTTATGTTCCCTCTTACTTTCTTCTTATATATATATATATATATATATATATATATATATATATATATATATATATATATATATTTAATATATATATATATCCGAGGGTGGTCTGAAAATTTTCCGATCGAACAAAGATACAAGTATACAAGATACAAGTTACTCTACACACTTCTCCCAGCGATGCTCCCATCTCTGTAACCCGTCCAAATAGTACTCGGCGTTTTTCTCTGCAAAATAATCGTTCACGAAGGTGATTGCCTTTTCATTTGACGAAAATCTCTGTCCTCCGAGCGCAATTTTTAGTTGAGGGAACAAAAAGTCGCTTGGGGCTAGATCTGGTGAGTAAGGCGGATGGTCAAGCAGTTCAAACCGTAATTCATGGATTTTCACCATGGCAACCGGTGAGGTGTGAGACGGTGCGTTTTCTTGGTGAAACAGGATTTTCTTTTTCTGGAAATGTGGCCGTTTTTCCGCAAGTTCTGCCTTCAGCTTGCGTAGTATGCTCCTGTAATGGTTTTTCCTTTTTGAAGATAATCGATTAACATTTGTTTGTTGTTTTCGTGTGCTAGGTTGTGGTGGTGGTAATTCTTTTATAGAACTGCTGGGTATTGAATAATTTGCAGGCGAAACATTTCTATTAGAACGCCGTGGCTTCCGTTTGATAGGCGACGGAGTAGTCGTTGGTCCCAGAGACCTTGACAGTTTTTTTTTAATTTTTGGACATCACTTGTCAATAGAAACGCATGTCTCAGTATCAACTATATTTTTTAGAATTTTCAAATACTATTTTTTGAATAAAAAGTTTCATCTACAGTAATTAATCGGCGCCAAAACTCGGATTTATTGTGCCTAAACTGCGCCAACAGAGCGTTGAAAATGTTCATTCAAACACGTTTTTGGTCTAACGTGAGCAAACGCGGCACCCAACGCGTGGACAGCTTTCTCATCTCTAAATGTTGATTTAATATGTGACAAACACGTTCTTTTGACATGTTCATAACCTCTGCTATCTCTCTCACTTTAATTCAGCGGTCATCTAGCACCATTTGGTGAACTTTGGCGATGTTTTGGTAGTTGCAGTTTTTGGACGTCCCGAACGTTCATCGTCTCCCAAGCTCTTACGACCACGTTTAAATCCAGCTGCCCAAAATTTCACAGTAGTAAATGATGGTGCAGAGTCCCCATACACAGAATCCAACTCATCTTTGATTTGCGTAGGCGTATTGCCTTTCAAAAACAAATATTTAATGACAGCTCGATACTAGATTTTGTCCATTTTCATAAAAACACTCACATCGACTCACTCAACAACTGCGCGTCCAAAATGGCTGAAACTTTGGTGAGTAACTGTCAACAGATGAACAACGAAATTCACTAGCTTTTATTTACGACTGCTGCTATCTTCATGTTGAGGTCGGATACTTTTCAGACCAACCTCGTACATATGAATCACGATATCGATTATGTAATGCATCTTCTTCAAAACAAGAATTTCAACTATATGATTAGTGCCGATTGTGGAAGGATATAATTAAATAATAAATCTTCCTTCACTCCTTATAGTATTAATTTATCGACAGCTCTAAGCTGTCATCTTCAGTTCTAAAAGTTCTAAGAGCTAAAATGAAAAGTCTTATTGTTGATGAAAACATTGACTGAGTATATTGAGGGAAATAAAATCAATCATTTAAAGTAACAATAAATAAAACTCATCTAAAATATTTTAAGTGCTGAACTGAAGTCCGAAATGGTGCATTCATTATACGTTATTAATAGTTTTTTGTCTTTTTTTAATATGACACATAAGTAAAAAATAATTAAAAACAATAATAAATGAATCTCTTGGCAACATACTTGATCGGTGTGAAAAATGTATTACATTAGAAATAAATTATGGTAATTGAAGTTGAAAATAGGATTGCTCCACGACTAGCTTCATTTGGAGGTATGGAGGGGGTAGGTTTCTTAGCATAAGTGTGTTCATATTAATATTTTCATTCATTTTAATATATTCTTGTCACATTATAGACTTTTAATCTCAAAGTGCTTTGTGTTCACCATATTGTTAGAGAATCTAATTTAATTTCAATGCGTTCCACTGTTAATTAATTTTCAATGATTATTATGGCATATCAAGGAAACTCTATGCAATTTGCTAATAACTCCTTGAGTTACTGCAAGGAGTAAACAAATAAGTACATACGATTATGATAAACTTTAGTTCATAATTGATTTCAAAGAACTTTAGTTAAAAATATAGTCGCAAGTGGGGTTGGCATGAGAACTGCTCTTAAAAATTTTCACAGTCTACGATAATACCTCTTTGTTATCCTCAGGCCATGTACCTCAAGAACGAACATTTCTCAAAGTGCTTTATGTTCGCCAGAGATATGATCCAGTTGGTACCCCCAGTCGTATCTCCAAGGATATCAGGACTGACACTGATCGCCCTAAGAGCACAGGACAATGTGGGTGTTCCTCTCGGGGCATGGGAGATCATCCTGTACCTATCAGTTGTCTTTATGATTGATAGCTTAACCGTGATCCATAGTCTCCGGATACCTGTCCTGTTTTGTACACAGCTCTCACAGCCTTGAGGCAACAGTCCTGGCCAGGTATATTCGGCAATTGCTTCACTTTCCTAGCATTGTAAAGGGATTACGTCGGTGATGCAGTCATTCATTTGAATGGACCAATAGCTACCAAAAAAAAAAAGACAAACAAAAAACATTCCAGGAACACTCTCACCAACGAGACCCAGGTGTACACGGAGTTTACAATGGCCTTGGACGTGTTGAATCAGTTTAAGCGAACTGGTTGCACCAGAGATAGATTCATGACAATCAATCCACCAAGAGTAGAATATGAAAACATTAATACAGAAATATTGAAATGAGTAGTCATGAATTTAACTTTTACACATTATATACTGAGCTAGAATTATCAAAACAAATTAAACAAACAATTAGAGAATTATAACTTATTAATAAGGGAATAGTAATGACAACTACAATAACGCAATGGATTAAAATATAAGCAGCGATATACAATTAAATAAAGTAAAATTTAAATTGAAAGGGTCAAGAAAAGTAAATTGGAATATCAATTTAAGAAATCTAGCGAGCATGTAGTCTGTAATTAACCAGACATAGAATAGAGTTCAGAAAATAAGCTAGCCCATATCAATGATCTTCAAAACGAGGGCTCCATTCTACATCCAGCAAAAGGATAGCATGAATCGACCCGACCAGACAATAAAAGAAACAATTTGAACGGAAATTGTCCAAAAAAAATGTCACACTGCTCTATCGATGGATACGGACCTAAATATTGTTGTGTTCGAGACAATAATGCAGCTTCAATAGTCCTTTGCTGAAATCCTGTCTAGAATTAATAAGAAAAGCCTGAAGATGAAAGAGTAATTTTATATCAGCTTGCTTTCAGTTCGTTAAAAAGGGGTATTACTTTTCTCTTTGTATGGTTTAAATGAATTTGGAAGTCTTCACAATGGTTTTGGATGCCACTGTACCTGGAAGTATTTTTGCGTAATCGAGCACCGAGTTCGGTGGGCAGTCCAGATTGCGGAAGACAGGAAGTTGCACGAGCAGGTCCTTGGCGGCCAAGAGGGACAGATCCAGCTGACGACTGCTTCATTGTGATGCAGAACCAGCCCCTTAGAAACCACTCCCAGGCTGCTTACCTCTCTCACCGGCTGTGTTTCACTCGTAGAGTAGCTGTCGTTGTACCAGCAGTACACAGACAGCTCGCTGAACTCAATCTATTCCTGAAGCACTGAATAGGATCAGTCCTATACGGAACATGCCGACTGGACTAAGGATGGTTGGGCATTTAGTCTTTCAGGTGTTTTCAGACGAGTCCAGGTAAATTTGCACTGCTTCAGATTATCAACAGAATGGAGGGTTTTCGAATATGTTGAGGAAGACGAGAGGACCGTTAGCGCAATATTGCAATATTGAGGTGTTTTTGTGACCATTTAGGGAGACATTTAGGGAGGAGACAGAAAAGAGAACAGACTAAGTGTTCCAGTCGCTTAGTGCAATAACGTACTTCATGGACAACCACGAAAAATATGTGGTAACATTGGGTACTTTTATAGATGATAAATTACTTTTTATGCAATACCCGGTTGCAGATCACGAATTTTATTAGGGAATACCTGGAGTGGACAGCTCTTACCCAGGACCAAGTTTCTAAAAACTGCTTTGATGAAACTTGGGACTGCCACCTATCGACAACCAAACCCTTCCAGTGACCTCAAAGAGCTAACAGCTACCTATTTTCAAGAGTTTTCATATTTTTTTTTTAAATTCATTTTTGTACTTTTTTACCAGTCATCTCTTAAAACAGAATATTATACAGTACACTAGGTAATTTTTAAATTTTGCCTCAATGTCTATAAATTAAAAAAAAAACCAACAAGCGGCTATTGTTAGGCAAATGTTTATTTGTATGTGAGCATATTTTAACTGCCTGCTAGGTTTCGGAAGTGTTTTTTTGTAAAAAAAACTCTCCTTGAAATATTTTTTATTTTATAATTTTTTTTTTTTTTTTTTTTTTTACAGCTGCTATTTATTTGCTAAATGAAATAAACCCTTTTAGAAATTAAAGTTTCCTGCTAACACAAATGTATCTGTCACTTTTTGAGAAAAGAATACTAAGGAGGTTTTCACATACAGCAAGATTAAGCTGTGTACTAACTCTTGCATAGCCTTAAAGAAAAGTAAATTGACGCGTTGAAGAATGTGTTTTCTTCCATTCGTCTCATTGAAGTTGGTGACACGTGAGACTTAGAAAAAGCACTTTCCGTATTTTCCCAGTGAAGGAAATAGAACCACATCCCGTTCCAGTTGGAAACTGGATTGGCGATTTTACGCCTAAGCACATCAAGCTTCTGGTTCTTCCAGCAAAAACGACTGGGAAATCTCTTTGGTTTTCTTTTATATGATCTGCCTAGGTCCTGGCAGGGCAACATGTTATTCAATAAAAACCTAAGTATTAGTTTTCGATTTCTTAAAAAAAAATATTATACGCTCACTATTCATTGGTTTTCAAACCAGTAATCACGTTAATATCCAAGATGTCTCATATAAAACGATGTGATATTCAAAGAGACAAATGTTTGAAATGTTCCCTAATGGAAAATACATAATACAGATAAAAAGTCTGTTGTTACTAGTGCTATAATATATACCGAATAACTGGGTTTCACTGAACTTATTATGTTATACATAATTTACATGTGAAATATTGAAAATTTTGAAAGTTGGGGCTAGAAGGAGAAGTGAGAGAAGTCCAAAATAAATAAAAAGAATATTTTCTTCTAAATGCAAACAAAAATTACATATACTTATCACCTGTATTGATAATGTATGCTAAGTTACGAGTGAGACAGATTCATCCTTATGACTCGGGTAGTGAACCTTAATTATAGTTTTTTGATCCTGGTATTAAATATCATCAAAACAAAAAAAAAAACAAATTTGTTTAAATATCTCTTGTATCTCGACATGAATATTATTTTGTTTTTGTCAATAGTGTTTGTTTATATGTACATTTATGTTACTTAGAGGAAAATCTTTAATAAGTGACTACTAGATACATTCGCGTACGCCATAATAGCAGACGATATATTTTGTCTAAGCTGGGTTTGATGTTAATATCGCTATTGTCCTAAATATATGCGCTATACATCATAAGCATATAACCGCATATAATCCTAGCTAGCATGTGACTAGTATGCTATCTGAGGAAATCCCTTAATTTATATCTGTCAATCGGATACCTGGCCCCATTAGCTAAATGGTGTTTACTCTACAATTAATTTGGACCCTGTGCCGGTAGGTCTACTGTTATCGTTAGCCTTACTGTTAACTCCCGCACACTAAGCTGTGCATGGAGTCATAGTTATAATAGCTACATTTGGTTTATCCCAATCCACCTCATACAACTACATCACTGGTAACTACGTAACTATTACGACGTTGAACAACTAAATAAAACATCACTTAAATCTGGTAATTATATTCACTAGTTATTACAAAAGTCTTTTGTCAATATCATAAATGTTCACTTTATAATCGATTAGTTCATCTGTGTATAGGTAGCCTGTGGTATGTAGAATATTTAAAGCCCAACCAGCTAATCGTACAATTTCGAACTTAAACCAACCACTTGAAAGGATTCGAAACCCTCTAACCAGGATTCCCAAAGTATGTTAAATTCACAACAATCAAAAAGGATACAATAAATGCTAAAAAAATATAAATATCCTTGCCATAACAAAATTTGACTTAGAAGCCAGAAAAGCCTCCCAAAGCTTAAATAACTATCATATAAAAGCTAAAACTGAAGAGTTTATGGAACACTTCCATAATAAGGTAAAATATGTTATTACACGTATGGAATGATATAAACTGCAATATGAAAAAAAGATACTTATTTTTATATGCAGTATAAGGAGGAAACAATGCATACTAAACCTAAGAGCTAAGTTTACGGATGACAAATTTAGCCTAAAAAAATGTTAATCGACGTAATGGGGAGTGTATGCATGCCAAAGAAGCAGAGATATATAATAAGGCATTTAGTTGTACGCAAAAAATGACTATTTCAACTTTCAAGTGGAACACTACTGCTAGGATTAAACTTTTACAAAAGTCAAAGAACCAATGGGACAAGTTAATTGTCATCATACTTCGGAAACATCGAATCAAAAATTTCCTGGAACGGATTATACAGGCAAATGAGACAAGAAGGGACAGCCTTTAACGTGTCGTATAGCCATAGACAAATGTGTAATAATGCAATGTGATCACTAGACCCAACGATTTGGGCAAAATGTAACACTAAGCCTTGTCTGTTCAACAATTAAGTACAGAATGCATATTATATCGGTTGACCGCGGAATAAACAGAGTAATTCCAAATACACTACACGAAATATTTGGGAACGATGCAACTGCCACATCAAACTTACTTTAGGTACTTCATCAAGGGTGACAAAGTTAATAATCTACGGAAGACCTGACAGGACCTAAGAAAGGGAGACATCTTTGCTCGATTTCGGCTAGTGAAGGTTGTCAATCAGTCGGATATTATAATTTAAAATATGATTAATAACGTTGGCAGAAAGCTTTCAGACAGTAGATGGAGTGGACCCTTTCTAACTATCAATCACTGGCTATTGACTCTCAGTCCGGGGCCCTTCACCGCCCGAATAATCTTTTAATTAATAGCGCAGGGAAGTTGCGCTTGTTCTGGGATACTGCGGCTAGGTGTGCCGTAGCCGGACTAAACAATTTCCACCATCATCTTGATTTTTTTTTTTTTTTTTCCCCTCAGCTCTTAAATTTTTAAGATTATAGATAAGGGAAAAATAAAGGGAATTTATTTAAAGGTGAGCGGATCCGTTTACTAGGAGTACCTGTTTGAAGGTGGAGTGAGGGAATTAGGGAGTATGGGAAGCCTTGGTAGAGGTGGAAATGTTACGGAGTAGTGGTGAAAGTCCACTGAAGGCTGAGCCTAGAGTCTCTCTAGGCATGTAGTGAAAGCTCATTCAGTTGGAAAGCAGTGTCATCATCTTGATTTTTTTTTTTTTTTTCTTAGCTCTCTAATTATAAGATTAAGTATGAGGAAAAAATAAAGGGATATTTGGGTTGAGCGGATCCTTGTACTAGGAGTACACCTGCTTGAAGGTGGTGGGATGGAATTAAGGAGTGTGGGAATCCTCGGTAGAGGTTGATAGTTGCGGTACAGTGGTGAGAGTCCACTGGTAGCTGGGCCTAGAGTCCCTCTAGGCATGTAGTGCAGTCTTATTTAGTCAGATAGCAGTGTTGGGTACCCGTTAGAGGCCTGTTGTTGGTAGGCCAAGCACCGTGATGTCCACCATTTGGTCTGCTTTACCAGATCTTGAGAGTTGCCATCTTGCCGGTAGCGTTGGGGGTGCCATGTCTCGGAATAGAGGGTTTTGGCCATGTTTCATCGAGTTAAAGAACTTGATGTGTCTTCTTTGGATGGCTTCGGTGATGGTGGGGACTTCGAACTTTTCGTGGATGTCGGGAGCCTTCATATCACAAAAAGGGGTATGCCATAGTGCCGTGCGCAGGATTTTGTTCTGGAAGCTCTGGAGTTCAGTTATTGTGCTAGTGTGTAGGAATCGAAAGAGTGGTGTCCCAAACAGTAGAGCTGGCCTCAGGACGCTCTTATATATTAACAGTTTCAGCCAAAGGGATATAGCCGGACTTGTGATGAGATGCTGGAGAGAGTAGTAAGAGGATACGTAGGAACGTACTCTTTTCAACTTTTTCTGCAGGTGTGTGTAGAACGTCATGTGTCTGCCTAGGTTGATGCCGAGGTAGCATATGCTGTTAGAAAGTTTTCATTTAGTCCCGTCTATGGTGAAGCTGGTTGGACGCTTCCGTTTTCCATGCTGGAAGGAGAAGACGATCCCTCGAGTTTTAGCCGGGTTCACCTGAACATGGACAGCTCGTAGCCTGTCGATGATTAACTGACTGGCGCCCTCTGCAGCCTTTAGAGCTTTCGCTAGGTTGAGGCTGGTGCTGTAGACCCCTATATCGTCCGCATATGCCGCTTCCTCACAATTGGAGTATGATGCTCCTACTATGTGCGTGGTGTAGATGTTGAAGAGTAGGGGTCCCAGCATCGACCCTTGGGGAACTCCGACGACGAAATCTCTTCTGGTGGTTGATATGTCTCCTATTCGGACAGAAAACATCATCTTGAAACTACTACTATATGCTATAAACTGTTATTATTCCCCCAAAATATCGAGATGGGCCAAACGTATAGCGGATCAGGTATACACCTGCACATAGGATAGGAGCTACTTTATGTTTTAATTTTTTTTATTATTGGGTAGGTTCACTGGATCTTCTTAATTTTACGCTTATTACATTAACTCGTATTATTACATTGCTAACTAATTTGTTATGGTTTTATTCCATTTTATCATTATGCCTGTCAATGTTAAAAATTAGGAATAACCAGCAACCGGCAAAACAATAAATAAAAAAATGAAATGAAACACACTTTGGGAATTTAGTTAAACAAGCCACTATAACATCACTATGTTAGTTTATATGAGGTATAGACATATGGTGTCATTAACGAACACTTCGGGAAGATCCGTTCATACAGACGACTAACATTGAACGTGTCGTTAGCTGATGAACGTGTGAGAATTCTTTGCTAAGTGTTTCGTTAAACGTTAATTCGCTTCTTTAAACGCCAATATTCAGGACATGATTTTATTGTACGACACACCGGTTACGTGCGACGCGTTTCGTTCATCGAACAGCCAGTAGCGTACCTTGGGGGGGGGGGTCGAGAAATGTTAATAACCACTCGAGATTTCGATTGACTTAGAAAGGGTGCAAAATTCGGGGACTGCCACAGGCGGCAAAAGCTCCAGGTACTCTATTGCAAATGGCACCGCGTTCCAAATGACTCTGAACAAGCATCTTGGTGTAATGCTCTGCTCTAGAATTAATTTAATTCAATAAAAATTGATTACTGATTAGAACTTAATTACGTCCTACGACCTCGAATTTAATTGTCATAAGTAGAGAGTAATTACTTTTCTTTTTTTCCAGGTTGAAACGACTGAAGCTTTGATGTTGCTAGTTTGAAATTATATGATAAAAATATATTAAAATTACAAAATTAATTTTTCATATCAAAACAATACAATTTAAGAGGAGCATATGAAGAGAGTGTCATGATATCCACAATTTTGTTCCATCCATGCTGCGTTTTAATTTCAAAAGACGAAATGCTAATCTACCTGCGAAAAGTGAATAACTAATGTCCTATGATTAATGAGAGTGAGGCTGCTGTAATAATTAACTTGCTTGTAGAACAGAGGTACCTTTGTATATTCACAAGGAGACTAATCAAGTAAATTCGTGGGTGTAGCAACAAAATTCCGAGGATTTCTATCACTTTTACTCCATTTGGCTGTCAAAATATGTGAATTTGAACTTTTTAAGAGATGACTTCCGAATTCAGATTAAAGAACACGTATACAATTAATAATAATACAACTTTGTGTATGTATATTGATGTATGAAAGTTGGCATGCCAGTGAATTTACAGAAGTACCGATGAATTCGTGCATCCCAATTTACTGTACAAGCAAATTATACTTTCTCAAATAAAAATCTTCTTATTACTCCCTAAAAAAATAATAATAGAACTGTGCGTAATAATTGTGTAAGCAAAGAAATATCGGGGTTTGTCTCTTTTAAAGCAGTGTGAAAACCAAAAATTTAGCTCTTTCTGTTGATCGAATGAGGCAAAGAACAAAAAAAAAATTGTAAAATCGTAGGATTTTCGCCTGTTTCTACTTTTCAAATATGCCCGTTTGTGCTAATTAAACGCTGAGCGGAATGAACCTACTCATACAAACTATTTTTTCCCGCTTACGTCACGGTTTTCTGAGATTCCTATTTATATAGGTTATCTATATACTCTAACTCATTTCCTGAAAATAGTTTATATACGTCAGAGAGAAATAAGATAAGACAACTTTATTCACAAATTGATGTACTATTGATAGCAACAAGTTGATGCTAAATTGTTATTACATGTTTCAGTATCGTTCCCATATTATTGTATTGGACATAACATATATTTACAACAATTTTTAAATAGTAGGGAACTAAATTAGAAACATTCTCAGGAAAAAAAATAACAACAAAAACCTTATTTACACAAAATAGTAATGTATATTTCCTCCTTGGGAGTGAAAACCCTACTCTAAACGCAACAGTACATTTTAATTCAGCAACAGATGTTTAGTTCTTTTATTTATTTATCTTTTGAGAGAATTTTCGCTGTAGTTACCAATCTTCTGAGTCAGTGGATTTTCAGAAGCTATTTTTTATTGAAATAAATTTCAATTTGATAACGGAGAAAGTTTTGGGGAGTTGTAAGGCGATGACGAGAGTGGTTATTATTGTGTAGCGAGGGTAATATTCAATATTTATATAATGCTAAGAATATTGTAATCCTAATATTATATATAAGCTCCTAAAAGCCCCTTTTAGCGTATACCTGCCACGGGACTTCATGGAAGTCACTGGTGGTTCTTGTTATTTTTTTAGTGAGAAGCCACATCCCTCCTCGAAACAACCCTTCTCATATATACATATGTCTCAGCTTTACTTCCAGTTCCTTAACCAGTGACGCGGCTGACGTTTTTTTTTTTTTTTTTTTCCTTTCAAAACCTCTTTATTGATAATATAATATATTATATACAATGACAAAAATAAATAAATAAATTTGGAATTACAGTTGTGTCTCCTCGTGCTGCATTCGCAGATGCATATTAAGGAGTGCATAAAATATAATACTTTCAGATTGTTGTTAATAAGTCCAATACGCATACACTCACTAGGTGATGAGGCTCACCTTCAGCTTGCGACCGTGGAATCGGCTGACGTAGGAGCGTCCCAAGACTCCAACTTCCCAAGACTTTTCGCATGCGAGGGAGGTGACAACCATGTGGACTTGGGGGGCCTGTGGGCTGTTTGTAAATATTGAAGAAATGAGCGAGTGAATGATGAATTGTAAATATGGGATGAATGATAACATTTATATCAATTACTTATTGCCTAATAAAAGACAGATTGTAATTTTATCTTAATAATAAATTATTGAAGTTCCAGTTCACAGTTGTTTTCCAGGCTACTCTACCTACCGGCAGGACACGGAAACAATCTCAGGGGGCGTGGCTATTTTAGTCAGGCAGGGAGTGCCATGTAAACGACTAGACCCAGTGGTGCCATCTGACGGGAACCACTATGTAGTCACTCTCCAACTTCGTTTGAATAAAAATATTGTTGTGACTGGAATTTATAAAAGGCCTAGAACAAATCTGACGACAGCCAGGCTCCTAATAACCCAGATTTTGTCGTCGGAGTTCCCCAAGGGTCGGTGCTGGGACCCCTACTCTTCAACATCTACACCTCGCACATAGTAGGAGCATCATACTCAGAGAGAATGATCACAAAGAACAACATTGTGAGGTAGCGGCATATGCGGATGATATAGGGGTCTACAGCACCAGCCTCAACCCAGCGAAAGCTCTAAAGGCTGCAGAGGGCGCCAGTCAGTTAATCACCGACAGGCTGCGAGCTGTCCACATTCAGATGAACCCGGCCAAAACTCAAGGGATCGCCTTCTCCTTCCAGCATGGAAAACGGAAGCGTCCAACCAGCTTCACCATAGACGGGACTGAATGAAAACCTTCCAACAGCATATGCTACCTCGGCATCAACCTAGGCAGATACATGACGTTCTACACACACCTGCAGAAGAAGTTGAAAAGAGTACGTTCCTACGTATCCTCTTACTACTACTCTCTCCAGCATCTCATCACAAGTCCGGCTATATCCCTTTGGCTGAAACTGTTAATATATAAGAGCGTCCTGAGGCCAGCTCTACTGTTTGGGACACCACTCTTCCGATTCCTACACACTAGCACAATAACTGAACTCCAGAGCTTCCAGAATAAAATCCTGCGTACGGCACTATGGCATACCCCTTTTTGTGATATGAAGGCTCCCGACATCCACGAAAAGTTCGAAGTCCCCACCATCACCGAAGTCATCCAAAGAAGACACATCAAGTTCTTTAACTCGATGAAACATGGCCAAAACCCTCTATTCCGAGACATGGCACCCCCAACGCTACCGGCAAGATGGCAACTCTCAAGATCTGATAAAGCAGACCAAATGGTGGAAAACACGGCGCTTGGCCTACCAACAACAGGCCTCTAACGGGTACCCAACACTGCTATCTGACTAAATAAGACTGCACTACATGCCTAGAGGGACTCTAGGCCCAGCCACCAGTGGACTCTCACCACTGTACCGCAACTATCAACCTCTACCGAGGCTTCTCACACTCCTTAATTCCATCACACCACCTTCAAGCAGGTACTCCTAGTAAACGGATCCGCTCAACCAAAATATCCCTTTATTTTTTCCTCATACTTAATCTTATAATTAGAGAGCTAAGAAAAAAAAAAAAATCAGAATGATGACACTGCTTTCCAACTGAATGAGCTTCCACTACATGCCTAGAGAGACTCTAGGCTCAGCCTTCAGTGGACTCTCACCACCGCTCAGTACCTGGAGCTTTTGCCGCCTGTGGCAGTCCCCGAATTTTGCACCCTTTCTAAGTCAATCGAAATCTCGAGTGGTTATTAACATTTCTCGACCCCCCCCCCCAAGGTACGCTACTGGCTGTTCGATGAACGAAACGCGTCGCACGTAACCGGTGTGTCGTACAATAAAATCATGTCCTGAATATTGGCGTTTAAAGAAGCGAATTAACGTTTAACGAAACACTTAGCAAAGAATTATCACACGTTCATCAGCTAACGACACGTTCAATGTTAGTCGTCTGTATGAACGGATCTTCCCGAAGTGTTCGTTAATGACACCATATGTCTATACCTCATATAAACTAACATAGTGATGTTATAGTGGCTTGTTTAACTAAATTCCCAAAGTGTGTTTCATTTCATTTTTTTATTTATTGTTTTGCCGGTTGCTGGTTATTCCTAATTTTTAACATTGACAGGCATAATGATAAAATGGAATAAAACCATAACAAATTAGTTAGCAATGTAATAATACGAGTTAATGTAATAAGCGTAAAATTAAGAAGATCCAGTGAACCTACCCAATAATAAAAAAAATTAAAACATAAAGTAGCTCCTATCCTATGTGCAGGTGTATACCTGATCCGCTATACGTTTGGCCCATCTCGATATTTTGGGCGAATAATAACAGTTTATAGCAAATAGTAGTAGTTTCAAGATGATGTATTCTGTCCGAATAGGAGACATATCAACCACCAGAAGAGATTTCGTCGTCGGAGTTCCCCAAGGGTCGGTGCTGGGACCCCTACTTTTCAACATCTACACCACGCACATAGTAGGAGCATCATACTCCAATTGTGAGGAAGCGGCATATGCGGACGATATAGGGGTCTACAGCACCAGCCTCAACCTAGCGAAAGCTCTAAAGGCTGCAGAGGGCGCCAGTCAGTTAATCACCGACAGGCTACGAGCTGTCCATGTTCAGGTGAACCCGGCTAAAACTCGAGGGATTGTCTTCTCCTTCCAGCATGGAAAACGGAAGCGTCCAACCAGCTTCACCATAGACGGGACTGAATGCAAACTATCCAACAGCATATGCTACCTCGGCATCAACCTAGGCAGGCACATGACGTTCGGCACACACCTGCAGGAGAAGCTGAAAAGAGTACGGAGGAATTACTACTCTCTCCAGCATCTCATCACAAGCCCGGCTATATCCCTTCGGCTGAAACTGTTAATATATAAGAGCGTCCTGAGGCCAGCTCTACTGTTTGGGACACTACTCTTCCGATTTCTACATATAACTCGAGAGCTTCCAGAACAACACCCTGCGCATGACACTATGGCATACCCCTTTTCGTGATATGAAGGCTCCCGACATCCACGAAAAGTCCCCACCATCACCGAAGCCATTCAAAGCAGACACTGTGTGTACCTGTCTCTCAAAAACCAACTTCACTGTCATGACCACGACAAAACAGAATGATTCAACAAAAAATATTAGCAAACCATAGGTTGCTACTTAACGTACAACAAACTCCATCAAATCAAATACACATTAGATGGAGTACATAATTTAAGACAGCCGTGACTAACTAGAGTAACAATAGGATATACACACCACTTTACCAAACAATAATTTACACAATATTAGTACAGCAACACTACACTGCTGTTAAGAATTCACTGACAGACTGCTTGTGGATTTTAACTTCCGAACTATGTCACCTCTTAATTCTAGTCAAATCTCACCTCTTTTTCATAGAGGTAGTCTTCTATTACAAAACGGCTCAATGTATCTGCAATATTCAAGAAAAATCTAATAATATGGCAAAAAATATTTCTTTATCTTCCCATAGTTTCTGTTATTGTATCTACATTAGCCGACTTTTACTCTGACTTGACAGCCTGATTCGTGAGTGCACGAAGTATTCAAAATAAGTAGGTAATGTAATACGAAAATAAAAATTAATGTATGCGTGTGATGTGTGTTAGAGGGGAAGTTATGGGCTAAGTCAGTTGGTGACAGGCATATAACGCCCTTTAGCAGTACATTGACTTGCCGGCTCCAACTTAGACACTCGCTTAGTTGCAAACTCCTAAGATAAACATCACCGATAGCAGTTTCAAACTTCAATCTTTCATTGGCGATATATTGTGCTAGTATGGCATCTGAGGACCTGTCTGCTATAACATCCAGTTATAAACTTTACTACTGCTATAAAATCTGAAAAGCACTTCATCATATACTGGCAGGTTAGAGTTTCTTAATTTTGTGCTTTATAAATCTTCTCTTCCTTTGATAGAGCGATACAATCTCATATATATGAATTTCTAATTAATTCATGTAAAATTATTTCCCGAAAAAGGGGATTTTCAGTAGTCTGAATGGCTTAGCAAATTAAAATTAACAATATCTGGAAGTGATATAATATAATCATTGAACAAATTTTGTACAAAATGACGAGAATAGTCCAATAAAACTCGTACTTCTGTTAATATTAATTTGTATTGTTAATATCTGTACGTAGTGACAATAAGGTAATCATTTCCTCTATAGCCTTTAATGTCGTATTTAAAAAAAAAAATCTGCCCTAATATGGCAATGGGTAATTGTAATAAATGATATTCAGGTCATACTTTTATAAAATGTTGAATTAACTATCACATTCATTTATTAAAATATAATACCTAAATACCCCCTTTCTCTTGAAGATCGTTGTTTATTGTTTTTATGTATTATAATTGTTTAAAGGTTGCCTAGCTACCGTTATTTCTGACTTGGGAAAATATTAATTGCGTGCTTTATCTTTGTAGTTGTCGTGCGTGGATCAAAAACCCCTTTTTTATAAGGAACGAGAATAGACAAGGTTCCGATCAGAAAAAGTCTTAATTTTTTATAACGGTTGGCATTCCCTCACATTAACTCATCCCATTATATTATTTATTTATTATTATTTTATTGAGCCCTAATTTGTAAAAAAAATTGTAAAACCCTAACCAGGTATTCTCTTCAGTCATCCATGATAAAATCAATAAAAAAAACATTATTAATAAATTAATTATTGGCAGTTTGCTCAATTCAGACTTCTTGAAAGAATACTTTATAATGTCTTCCTTCGTATGCATAACCACGCTTCTTTAGCACACTTGACAAAATAAAGATATTCCTTTAAACTAAGTTACTTAATGTGTTCAAACGCTACATCAACATGGCGCTCTATCAACGCCTGTTTGACTAAATGAATCATTTAATAAATTTACAAAAGCTATATTACACCAAAATGGTGTTAAAACAAAGCACAACTTATATAAATTAATTCAAGTTAGGTAAATATACGTAGATCTTCTGGTCAGCTTGTATATTAAATAGGACTAAGCATTATTTCTTAGCTGAAGTAAACTTAGTAGCTGAATTTTCTCCATAGATATCGATCGATACATAATCGACTGACGAAAGGAACATCAGAAACTTTTGAGCCCTACTAAATCGGAAATTATTCCTATAAAGGAGACCTCTGAGAGCAGCTCCCCTAGCAGGCAGGCGAGATAAGGGATGAAAGTATCGCTCCGCGATATGGTAACAGGATATTTTCGATTTAGCGATCGGAAAGCGAGCGGACAGCTCTGATACCCCGGGCCGCCACTAATTGCTAACTTTCCAAGGCTGCTGTGGACAGTATCAGTAATGGCGGAGGCCCAATATCATCTTTGCGCCCGTATATCCTTGGATAAGATAGCTTGGCATATTGCACAGTGGTTAGGGGCTTTTTAATACCACGACAATCGAATCTAATCCGGCTTTTGTCAATTATTAATGAGGATGTATCCTCACGATATATGTATGTATTCACAAATGCCTTTGAGTCATTCTTATGTGGTCAACGAATGTAAATAATGATTTACAACACATTATAAGATCATTGGGTCATGTTCATTGATACCAGAATGTAATGATTCGCATTTCGTCTATCTGTCTATACTGTGTCTACAATAGTGGTCTTAAAAAAATTCAATCGATATGAAAATTTATTTATTATTCAAGTTCAGGTGTCTCCATTTGCAAAATACACGTTCGTTCAGTCAGTTAGAGTTTAATGTTTTTTTTTATAGTAGCATTCAGACATTAGAAGCGTCTTGCCCACCTCAATATTCACCTTATAGCAATATTACTTGCTTCCTAAACATCATACTATCCAATGATTACTACAGGTAGAGGATATCAGTAGATCCACAGCATGTTAAGGTAAGTGAATTAATTTCACATTGCCTAACATTTTTTTTGTAGTATCGTTAATTTCCTAATGTCAAATTATCTCAGACTAGTGCACGTACACAACTGATTAATTATTAAACACTTTGAAAAATTCTGTTTAATTTTAAGTCAAAATAAAATTACAGAAGTCTACTAGCGAGGATCAATCGTGAAGAGAGTCGTGCCTACCATATTCGATTTCTCCAGTTCCAGCTCAGAGGACATTTAAGTAATAAATTTCAAATTTATTTTTTTGAGATTAAGGATACCTTAATAATGTTAATTCCAAAAGGATTTCAAAGACAATTCAAAGTTTTGAGAGCCAACAAGATAAATCAAGTATTTATTGTCTTTCCGCCCGATTTCAATCGAATTTGTTTTTAGGGTTAGGAATTTCTGTTATTTGTTTTTTTTTATTATCTGAAAATGTTGCTTTCAGTTGCCAGACAGTATACTATAGTACCAGTAACTAACAAAAATGTTGCTGAAAGATATGTATATATTTTCCACGGTACTTTATTTACAGTTTTTTGATATTGTTTCTTAACTTGGTTCATTTATATTCAGAAATGTATTTCATAGATAATATAAACGAATTTTAGTCATTAGAAATTTAAAAGAAAAATCTTTCAATAAAATAAAAAAATAGCGAGGCTTCTGATACATGTGTATATTATAAAAAGGTCATAAGTCTTTTAACATAACATGTATTGCCCTAAGTCTATGGCAGATTGACGTTTATTCCATTTAAGATTAATTAAAATAAACAAGAAGACTGATACACGAATCAACTAGTTTACTTCTATGATGACTAATGACCATATAGTTCTCCTTTGGTATAAATGTCAGTTTTAGGATTTTTTTATATATATTTTATTGATCAAACTGTAAATAAGCGGCATTCTTTCAGGGTTTTATAAGGCTAGAATGGTTGCAAAGTATAATGCATCGACTTATAAGCATGCATTAAATAAGGTATAGGACCTAACATTTCTCCTTAGGAAAAATACAAAATAAAGTAGGATTAAACTAAAAGGGAAAATTAGGCATATCATATAAAGGTTCTTGTTCTTTAAAGGAAGAAGGTTAGTAGTCGTGAAATTCATTTTTCTGTAATAATGAAGTGGTATGGTATAGTAGTATGTGACGTATGATGTGGGAATATTTTAAATTTGGCTACTAATAAATTGTCATGCATTAATGTATTTTGATTGAAGGATTAGGATTTTCAAAAAAAAATTAATTTTATTTCGTGATTTTGTAAAATATCATATCACAAATAAATAGTTCAAATCCATGGTTACAATCCTCTGTGGTAGGTGGTAGGTAAGAATCTACTAACCTCTCCAACTTAATAACTAGTTCATTAAACGCATTTGCTACTTTCATTTTAAAATGGTTACACATTTAACTCTACGAGGGGAACTGAACCCCGATCACCCAGAACTATTCTACTTCCCACTAAGCAGCAGCGTCCGTGTCTTTCTAAGGTAAAAGTCATCCTGTTAGATCTTGCGCATGCATATGAATCGATTAAGAGGCATACGATACATTATTGTTAATCTTTTTTCCAGAATGAACTGTATGTAGAATAGCAGGATTGTGCCGTGGGCTAAGTTCAATAATCGTTATGTAAATTGAGATTGAAATTCTTCTAATCAGAATGCGAAATCATGTTTTTATAGACTCGGTTCACTATAAGTGCTAATTAAAAGTTTTATGTTATTTATTCATAGCTCATAGTTATAAGTTTTGATGGATTTTCTTAGAATTCAGTTTTTTTCTTCGAGCACTTGAAGCAGTGTTCATTAATAAAACAACAGTAAAATCCATACCAGTGTTTCTTATTTTCTGATTCCTCTCAATTAACAGTAAATTATCGATATTCCTTTTTTGTGTTGTTATTTTTTTCTTAGAAAAATAACCATTAAGTGCTATAATATGTTACCTTGAAATGTGGTTTAAGTTTTGTTGTATAATTGTAATAAAATGTGTGATATAATATAAAACAATCTAAAAACTGATAGTATTACAAATGTACAAAAAAAAAACATTGATTTCTGAGACGTCAAGTTCCAGACTATTAGTTAATTTGACATGGAATGACTTATTCGTTGAATTATGCTTATCCAACATTGCCCTTAGCACCAGTGGACATCACTAAACATACGTTTTTCATTAAAATTGTTTTTGGGATCAACAAGTGAAAAATACAATTTAACTAACTGAAATTGAAATATAATTCTAAATGGTTAAAAGATGTGAATAAAATTCTTTTCAAAATTGTATTAATAAATCGTTTGTTATTATGCTTAGGACTGACATCAGTCGACCACTAGACTATTCGAATAAAAACCTTATTAGAACAACATTAAGTAACAAATTTACCGATATATTTTTTTCTTAGAAAACAGTATTTCAATTAATGCAAAACAATGGTTATTTCTCACATGTTGTATCATTCAAATAAAAATACTCTAAATAAATTAAATCAGTATTTAAAACAATAAGTTTTAAAATATTTCCTTGCCAGGAAATCGATGTTATTTTTATGTTAATTAATGTTAATTGAATGTTATTTTTGTTACTCAGTCTTTTTCTCCATGGGAATTAGTCATAGTGGGAGGTTATTAAGTGCTTTCAGTACAAAGTGCAGGTTAGTCTGATCTGTCTAGTTATTGTCAAATTTAAAAATTTAACCTGTTTATTATATCTTGGTTGAGTGGTTCTATAACCTCGCCACGTATTTTATATAGCATTTCCGTAGCAAGATCAGAATTTTACGAAAATAATTGTATTCATTATTGTAATAAAAATTGTGTAAAAATTAGTTCAGTTAATATTAAAACAAATGGAAGAAATTATTTTGTGAAGAAATATCACTTTTAAGTAAGTCAATAATTGAAAATACCCTACAAAAAATTAGAATAATTCTGCTAAATCCATAACTGGATGGAACGATTTCGATGATAACTTTGAGTTCATCCCTTTTGAAAACCTGAAACAAATTACTTTTTGGAAATTTTCGAATTATGTAGTGATTAATATATGACAAAATGTAATGTAATAAGGTTTGATCAAAAAGTTTTTCGATTTCAATGGTGCAGTGCATCATTAGTCATTATCTACAAGGTCGTACGGTCATTATATAAGTATATTACTTGGAAGTAATTCGCCGTTTTGTCGACGAAAACAACTGGAAATTGTGGCAAAAAACAACACTGTTTGTAATAGTTCACCCACCGTATTCATTGAACATGGCTCCTTGCAGCGTCTTTTTGTTCCGAAGTTGAAAAAAAACTTTGAAAGGACGACGTTTTGACATCAGTGATGAGAAAAAATAAGAATCGCTAAACAAGTTAAGAGTTATATCGAAAAGTGAAATTGAAAAGTGCTTCGAAGATTGGAAAATGCGCTGGAACAAGTGTATTATATCAGAGGGGGGTTACTTTGAAGGGGACCAACTTGCTATTGATGAATAAATAAAAAATATAAAAGATAAAAGATAAAAAGAAAACAAAAATTCTCTTTACTTTTTGATTAAATATCATATACGTCATGAACATTGAAGTGATCTCTTGTTTATCTATCTGTTATATTGTACAATTAATTGTTAAGGCACTACATGATTTGACTTCCTAAAAAAACCTTAATTTGATTTAGAAAATTGTTGATTTCATTTCTAAATTTGGATTGGAAAATTCTGCACTTGGAAATCCTATAATTAACTGTATTATATTGAAAATGTGTGGACTTGGGGGGCCTCTGGGCTGTTTGTAAATATTGTATGAATGAGCGAGTGAATGATGAATTGTAAATATGGTATGAATGATGACACTTATCTCAATTACTCAATGCCTAATAAAAGGCAGATTGTAATTTTATCTTAATAAATTGTATTTTGAACCGTGAATTATACATACAAAGTTGTATTTATGAATGATTAACTAGAGTCGTTTATTATCACTATTGTCATTATCATTGAATTGAAAGTACAGCTAATGCTATATTAACAACTGTTAATATAAATGCAATGCCCAGTTGTTGGATACAGCCCGGAGGACTCGAGAAAGCCCTAAAGAGGGCCTAAAAGTACCATTGGTGCTTGGAGAGCTGCTGCGTATAGAAATCCCCTTTAGCGGATTCCTGTCACGACCGCCGAACAACAGGCTACTGTAGCCTTCCCTGCAGGGACCGCTCCTTCCCTCCCGTCGACAAAACTCTCCACTCAGCGTCGACAGTGGGCCGGGGTATGTAGCTCTTAGATCGATATCCAATGGAATAATAGCTGTAAACTTTAAAAGGGTTCCTCTAATATACCCCTTAATCAGGGATATATGTGGGTAAGACCTCAAAGTACTGTGATTATTTTCAATTTTGTTTAGTTAAATAACATAACTGACACCTGTAATTTATTTATTCAAAAACTTTTTATTGATACAATTACAATCTGCCTTATCGGGCAATAAGTAATTTTGATAAATGTTTTCAGTCGCACCATATTTACAATTCTTCATTCACTAGCTCATCATACAGTATTTACAAACAGCCCAGAGACCTCTCAAATTCACATGGTGGTCATCCCCCTCGCATGCGAAAGAGGAAGTGGAACCTTGGGAAGTCTCCTACGCTCCTCCGTCAGCCGCGTCACCGAATCGAGTCAGTGGAGGCTGACCAAGAGCGCGAGAGCCACACTTGCCATCTAACGTAAATGCTTCCAATAAACGGTGAACAGCAAGTCTTCCGTTTGGGTCCCTGTCAGTTTGTTTTAGAGAACGTAAAATAATTCAATCGATTTGAGTTAAGGTAAGGAGGAAAAATCTAACATTTTAAAGCATTACTTGCTTAGCAGTAACCAACCTTATGAACCAAACCAATTTTAAAAATTACCAAATACCACAACCAAATACTTAGAATTATTAAGATTCATTCTTATTAGGATCTTAAGTGACAGAGAGGCATCTTAGAAAATTTTTCAAAACGATTTTCGAAGAGCACGGGCAAGGCACTGAATAATCTTGCTTAAAATACTTTTTTCGATTCCAGACTTTTTTGACACAATCTTCTATCGGAGTAATTTTAATTATTCTACCTATCTTAAAATTTTAAAATGAATATATTTCATTGCTTTCTGTGTAAGGTGAAACACGTGCACATAACTCATGAACGGTTTATAAATCCTACCTAATAGTATATGCCTTGATCAAGAATCGACCTATTTAGTAATATGTACTGGCAGGTCAACTAGCCTTTTTAAATGCACAATAATGTTAGTCTTCTTCTCGTTTTTCAGTAGCGGTGACAAAGGAAATTTGGTAAACGAACAATCACGCCTAAATAAGTGACAAACATATTTACTGGAGGAGCACTGTCAAGTGACTGTAGTCGACTAGGCCCCGGACCCACACAGCTTGCAGACTGCCAATCGGCCGGAACATGAAGGAAGGAATATTATTTCCGAGTGCAGTAGTAATGAATAGCAATGGTCAAGTATGTCGAGTTGGGTAGGGGGGGGGTTACTTTTTCAGTTAACAGTAAATGTATATATTGTTGTAGTAGCCTAGTTCACTTACTTACTCCGCCTTAAGTACAAAGGAACCCCATTCCTTTTTTACAGCCTTTGAGAAACGTAGATAAAATTCCATTCATTGCGATTGCCTTATGTAAGGTGCAAAAGTAATAATAATCATTTTGTTTATTGATTTACCTAAAACGTGATTTTGGGCGACATAGGTGGTTTAAGAATATTTAGTATGCTTTATAAAAACCACCTAGTATTTATTTTTAAAACATCATTTAATAAATATTCAGGGAACATATGAGGTGTTTTGTTTTACCGTTTATGTAAACTTTAGTTACGTGTCTTACGTATTAAAAAGAAGAAATATGACTAGATTTATAACAATTAAAATAAAATAAAACAAAAAGCAATATAACCACGGTTATGATTTTGTTAGATTGGGAATAATCAACATCACTGTTGAACGCAATTCAACAGCTTCTGACATTAGAAACTTGTTTGCTGGACGGTATTCGGGGTATAGCAATCTCAGAGTCAACTGTTAGAACAAGACTACAACAGCCTAGCCTTAGTTCAAGAAAGCCTGTGAATGGCCTTCTTACTGCACACTGTCTGCACCGTAGAAAGACACTTAAGATTTGCAAAATACTTCTTATTAAATCTCATTATAAGCCTATAAAATTTAAATTTTGTTATAACGGAAAACATTGTTTTGTTTTTTTAAGCGTAATTTTTTATCTCAATTAAAGATGTATTTTATATTAATATTTTGAATTTTGGTAAATGTAAAACTTGCTGTTGTAGTGAAATTAAAAAATAATTTATTTGGTGGGAAGTAATTTATTTTCAATAATAAATAGCGAAAAAATTCAATAATCAATAAAAATCGCTCTTTCCATCGCCACGAGGCTGGACCGAATCAATATTCTCTCTCTTTCTCTCTCTCTCTCTCTCTCTCTCTCTCTCTCTCTCTCTCTCTCTCTCTCTCTCTCGCTCTCTCGCTCTCGCTCGCTCTGGCTCTCTCTCTCTCTCTCTATCTATCTCTCTCCCTCTTCCTATCCCTCCCTCTCTCCCTCTCTCTCTCTCTTTCTCTCACTCTCTCCCTCGCTCTCTCTCTCCCTCGCTCTCTCTCTCCCTCCCCCCTCTCTCTCTCTGCCTTTTTTCAAATCACTTTTTCCAAGTCCGTTGTGGCTTTGCATATTTTAACTACTATTCTATAACAGTAGGAGTTCCACAGGGCAGACTCATGGGTCCTATTCCTCTTCCTGTTTCCAAGACAGTACGGTACTTAAGCTTCCATCTTGACAAACGGCTGCCATTAAACCCACATACGAGGCTAAAAAGACAAGAACTAAACAGACGCATTGGACAACTGTAAAGACCACGTCAAAGGACATCCCATATCTCAATAGAAAATGAATTACTAATCTACAATGTTATACCTAAGATAATCTGGACATAAGGAGTAGAGCTATGGATAGCCAATTTAGAGACATGAGATAGAAAAAAAGTTGAACAACAAGCGTATCCAATCCTTTCAATCAAACGTCCTGAGAACAAAAGGAAATTCCCCTTATTACTTCATCAACAAAACTCTTTGTTGTGGCCACCTCTTAATTACGAATAATTAGAAGTTCCCCTCTTCTTAGTCAGAAAATATCTATCATTGTTTCCGTATGTTTAATAAAGGTTATGACGTAAGTGAGAGTGGGGGGAGAAGCTAGTGTGGGAACCAGCCGCAGGTGGGGACCCATCCCCACCACGGCTGGCCACCTATATAAGCAATGGGATTATACCGAGTTAGCATAACGAACAGGACCGTCACTTGGAACACTACCCTCTCCTCTCAATCTGCACTGGCGCTGGCTGTTCTACTTAAACCATGGTCTTCTCATTCAACTACCTCTGCATATCTCTCTCCTAACCTCGCTATGTTTTAGTCCGGCGTTGCCAGACCTCACACCTTCCTAGTGGGAATCTCTGCCTTCGTCTCGCTAAAACTAGCACCTCCTTGGGAGAGACCTCTCCCTCGCGGACGACGGTTGCCGTGGCCCCACAAACTTACCAAGTAGCGTCTCCCACGGCAATCTAGTCTGCTTCTCTCCGGTTCACACTCGCCTTTGGGGTCCGGACGCCTACCCTTAGACACCGAGTGTGAATTCGTGGGCATTCCAAGACCACATAAACTACCTATAAACCTACCCTGTTCCTCTTCTCCTGAACATAGTGCTTTGTCGGGGCACACCTTCTAAGATCATATGGAGTCAGATCAAAATTAATTGAGCTGCCCGCCGACCAGGCCGGCATCCAGGGTGAAAGACCACAGGTCCACCTACTCTATCTCTTTCTTGGTGCTCACCGGAGAGGTTGCAGTGGCCCTAGCCCGTGGCATGCGTCTCCACCTCACCTTGGGGACTCATATCTGAGCCCGACACCCTTCATAATTATCTTAATATACATTAAATTCTTGAACTAATTCCTTCCAAGTTCATGAAATTCCATAGTAAACTATCCAACCACCCTAATTCTCTAGAACAGTTATTGCACTGTCCCGCTCATCCCTATAATCCTCCTCGGAGGTTTCTCCAATCATGTCCTGGGTGTATGTGGATCTCGCGCGGGTGACGGTGAAGCGTGGGGACTTTCCAAGACTCCACTTTCTCTTTCGCATGCGAGGGAAGTGGCAACCATGTGGATATGGGAAGTCTTTGGGTTGTTTGTTTATACTCTATGAACGAGCGAGCGAATGAAAATTGTAAATATGGTATGAATGACAATTTATCACAATTACTTATTGCATTACTAATTACTAGATTCTAATTTTATCACAATAAAAAGGTTTCATATATACTTATATCATCAATATTTTATATAAGTGCTCATTTCTAAAATTCCTTTTATAATCATAATAATTTAAAATCTAATGCAATTTTCTTAAATTGTTGAGGATTTAAAAAATAAATTTAACATGGTTTCTTTAAAGCTTTTATTTATAAATTATCTATAAATTACTACTAAAACAATTCAGGGGAGTACTAGCCCTTGAATTCGCCCCTAATCTCAAACCCTGCTTGTGTATCCCGTACCCTGGGCCCTCCTGGAAACTTGTCTGCGGAATGCTGGATATAGGGTCCTGCTGACCACTTCCCATCCCTATTCTCCCAGGTCTTTGTTAGCGACGCCTTGTATCGTTCATGGTCACCTTCCTTCCTGGCATTTATCTCTAGTCTGCGGCTGGGCGTTTCTTCACCACTTACCAAGGCCATCAAGCATATGGCCAAGAATGATATAAGTATCAGTTTGTTCATTTTTCTGTAAACGAAAATATCTGTACTGATCAATAAACAGTTTTAAAAATAATTAATGATTATAGGATAAAATAGAGCAAATATTTTACCATGTAATTCCGCATGCGCAGATAGTTTTTAATAAATTTTATTAAAATAGATTGGGTCACATTATAAAAAAAAAGAATAAAATTTACCTAAATATTCTTTATTGTGCTAAAATTGTTATCTGCCTCACTAGGCAATAAGTAATTAAGATAAATGTTCTCATTCATCTTTTACAATTCACTCGCTCATTCGTACAATATTTACAAACACACTAGAGGCCTCCTAAGTCCACATGTTTGTCCCCTCCCTCGCATTCGAAATAGGAAGTGGAGTCTTGGGAAGTCCTCCACGCTCCTCTGCCAGCCAAGTCACTGGATACGAGCCAGTGGATGCTGACGCAGAGCGCGAGACCACAGACGTTCCGGACATGATTGGAGAAACTGGCCATTGCCAGGGCTCCCACTGTCACGAATTTATAGCTGGTCACGAGGCCAGTCTCTAAACGAGACCATTGGCTATAACCTCCAAGGAGGATTATAGGGATGAGTGGAGCATTTCAATTATTGTGCTACGGCATTAGGGTGGTTGGATAGGCTACTATGAAATTTCATAAACTGGCAACGGATGAGTTCAAGTATGTAGGGTATACTAAGATCGTTGGGAAGGGGTTTCGTGACTTCGTGTGCTCATACGCCTGAAAATCTACCTAAAGCGAAAAAGCATTTAGTGAAATATTACACTTTATGATTTCGTTATGGTTGTGAGAACGATTTTATAGACATTTTTAATGACTCATCGTAATAATAGTCTACTAAAGCCCTAATATAAGATACACATTATTATAAGCAGATCTATTACGAATATCCTATATATCAGGGGTATCAAGTGAAACTTTTATAAAATAAAACTAATACAAGCTGTAGGTAATTATTACATCAGGGATGAGGGACAGGCAATATACCACGGCCAGTCATGATCCTTAAGAACACGACCATAATGAACCATAATAATACCAGAGGAATAATACCAGAGAATAATAATACTAGAGGAGGCCAACTAGCCCAATTTCTTTTAAGAGTATCTACTCTAAATATATTATGTCCACAAATGTTTGTTTCAGTAAACTTATAGGAAAATAAGTAAAGTGCTAAAGAGGTAGCGGGCGGTTTCATAACAAAGGGAATCGTGGGCCCTGCTCTTCTTGATCTCTCTGATAATGGTCCAGGCGGACAACGAAAGCCTCTGACTATTGCTGAAAATCAACAGGCATGTCTTTTTACCTAGAACTCCAACACTCACATCCCTCCTGTTTTGATCAATTTCTTCAAGTCTTCTCCTTTTACTAGTGAAATGAGCAAGCGGAAATACGAAAAGGACATTGAAGCGAGTGTTAAATAGCGATCGGGAAGAACGGTATCTGCTTACGGGTGCAAACGTTCACTTCACGAGCAATCATTGCGATTTTGATTCCAAGTATTCAATTAGTTCAGTCTTGAGATCAGATTTTATTGATAATCGTTATTCGCTTTCTGCAATGGTAACAGCTTCCTATGAAATCTCATAGCTACGAACACAACAAATGAAACCACGTGAAGATGGAGAGCAGGTTATCCTAAAAATCTTTGAAAAACAGACAGACTACCAATAATTTTTAAACCAGTGGACGAAAAACCCCTCTTGCAACATATAGTGATGCTGAATTGACGAAATGGTTGAAGATGTGAGCTCACATGTAGTTTTTAAGGATTTGAGTTAAAAATATTTCTTTGTGGCTGGAGGGCTAATGCAAATAGCGTAAATATTGTTAAACAACAAATTTAAACTGTTCAAATAGCTTCATTATTTACCCAGGTAGTTATAATTGTTATATTGTGGACATATAATCTGATACTGTACCTACAACAATTATGAATACATGGAGTCAAAAAGTGATCCTTACCGAATTGAAGAAGAGGATTTGTCTCAGACTACTGATACTGAGGGGCGCCAGGCTCTTTTATATTAAGAAAGCTGTGATTTACAGCTGCAATTATCAGTTACAAATTAATGATATTAACAGAAATAAAGGATTGAATCGTAAAGTTTGGTATTCCTGTTGATATTTTTCATCAGGGTAATTGTGAGTACTTCGTTTCTCAAGTACCAGTAAGTAACATAAACATAAATCGTGGAATGTGTGTTGGTTGGATTTTGAGATTCCACTAATCCGGAATTGGTTAACAGATTCTCTATATAACTGAAGAAATATGGGGATAAATACGAAAAATAATTGGAAACGTGTATATTATAATACTTCATTGACGAAGAGAGTAGAAATGAAGTTCTTTTAAGTTTAAGGAGATTTATTTACTCCTTACTACTTTAATAGGGTCCACATCCCTATAAGTAAAAAAATGAAAAGGGTTTTGGAAAATAATTGCAAAGGGTTAACAAATACGTAAATCTATTATTTAACAAGCTAGTGGCCTTATTTCAGACATAGACGTAGAAGAAATTGCGGATTAATTAGTTCGACGATTGGAATAATATTCCTAATGTCTTTTTTTTAGATTATTGTAAAGTATTTTTTTTGTATTGGAGTATGCAAGAAGTGCAAATTAAAACAAAAAACATGCATTTGAAGTTTCTTTCTCAATTGAAGTTTATCAAATAATGATAAGTTTCTCCGTCAGTAGAAAATGTTTAGAACAAAACACTCACAAATAACTATCAATTTTTATATTATAGAAAAATATTTAACATACCCTTTTTGATAATATAGTGCTGTCTTAGAAATTTATCAGACGGCATAGGCGTTAGCATACTAAAATATTGATATAACAGATATTTGTTCTTTATATACAAATTACAAAGCTCAGTATGCAAACCTTTATTTATTTTCTAATAAGGATTTATGTATTTCCCATTCTAGCTGTTTCCTAGAATGACCTGAACGGGCGCATATCTGTGATCCACAAAGAGGGTCCTTCCCTGATAAGTTAGAAAATATACTAGTATATAACCGAGTGCGCTCTAAGGCCAACATCAGTTATCATTGGGTCTTACAGGTGACAGTACCTATATTTCGAAAGGTTAGTTAAATGAAAATTCTTTGCTACTAATATAACTTAAATTAAAACATGGTAAATTAATTCCAAAAGCTCATTACATTTTATTTTGAATCTTTGAGTATTTCATCCGGTGACTATTAAGGTTTGTTTTACCATTCATTCCATAGGGGACAATGGAAAATATACAAAAAAAAAATACCATTATCTAAAATTTTTTGAATAACAAGGTCACTAAATAAAAAATTGAAAAAATATATATTTATAAGCATTATATTATATTGTATCATTAAAGGATATTTTTCTTGACTAGCGCAGAATTCTTTACTTCACTATTATTCTGAGTTATAATGCTTTAATTGTCAATTAATTTCATGATATGCCCAACGTTTAAATTTTTACTTATAAAATAATAATAATAAAAGCATTTTATTTAGCTTTGGGTTGTCTATAAATTTATTTTTCAAAAATGAACAAGCTTATCCTTATGTTATTATTAGTGGCCTGCGTGGTCGCCCACTTTTATTTGGTGTCAGAATCATGGATAAGTTATCTCACACGAAACTTTCCCATAAGTCATAATTGGATTCTCACCTTAAACTTCAACGATTGCATTACTATGACATTTCTTGACGTACAATACATACGAAACTCATCAACCGACTGGGAAAATATGTCAGTCATCTCACAGACTTTGAGCACTTAGGCATTTGATGGCATGGTGGCAAACCTAGGCCTGAAAAAAAAAATTGCCCCAGTAATATATAAAGACTGACAAAGGACTTGTTTACTTGTGGACAAGCTACAATGGCAGTAAGACTCAAAGTAAAAGAACACCTCAAGGGCCATTTACTTCACCTTGGTTTGGAAATTTAATAATAGATGAGCTGCTTATTAAATGTATGCCACCCGGAGTTAGACTAAAAAATGTGAGATCTGAGGATTTTAGGAAATTTCAGAAATCTCCTAACCATGCTATTGCCACTTTGGATGATATCATGAGCAGGTAAAAAGAGACTGACCTTCAATACATTAATAACAAAGTATATATCATTCACCACGCGAATTTAAATATTTAAGTTAAGTATCACACTTAACACCACTGACATACGAGCTTTTATTTATTTTATTATCATCTTCACGTTGAGGTCGGAAACTTTTCAGACCACCTGTATACAACCCGTGACAGAGTTGAAAATTCTAAGAATCACAATTGTAAGAAAACTTGAATGGGCACCACATATTAAAAACCTACGCAATAAATTGTGAAGGCGGCACATGGACTGTTGACAAATGGTAAATTGGGATAAACACTAAATAAATAAGTACCAAAAATAGTCAATCAGGATTTAAGGGCTTAAGCCATTCAAAGTAAAGACTAACATATGACAAACAGGTACAAAGACATTAAGGCGTTATCTTCCCATAAATTTATTTTCTTTTTTTTAATTATCTTTTTTTGTGGCGTTGTTTTGATAATTGTTTATATTATTCGTGATAGTTGGAAATATTAATTGATCCATGTGTATATTTGTTCCCTGGAGCATCTCGATTCTAATTAACGAAAACAGTAAACTTATTTTCAGGGTAATATAAAAATAAATTAGTTATTGTATTTGATTATAAAATTCTATTACGATTGAATACATGGGATAAGTAATTACTTAAATGAAGCATTTTTTCATAATAATAAATATTATGAATAAATAAGTATTTTTTTCTAAGTTTAAAAGAATGGTGCTTAATTTTTTCCAAATAATCTTATAAATCCACTTATATGATGGGCTTATAATATTCATTGTTAATTTTAATCAGTCAACCGTGGTAGTCCATTTGTCAGCAGCTGGATTTGGTCGTGGTTGTCTCAGCCTCATGAGGATAAATCAGTAGCTACATGAATCAAATATTCAAAAATACGAAACTTAAGGCTCAGCTTGACTATTTACTATTAGCGACCAGTGTGTAGAAAAGTGACGTATGTTCGGCTGAAGATGGTCATTGCAGGAAATGGCGTCCATATAACTCAAGAAATATACGGTACCACTGTTGTATTTCGTCATGTTAAGTATTCATCTATATCTAAGTATTATCTATTAATATATAATATTGTGCCAGAATCAGTATTTTTTATTAATTTGTATATCCAAAACGTAAACTATCATGCATTAATTAATCATCATGCAATTTATAAGTTAAATATAATTTTATTGACTAATTTGTAGAACCATGAACCAGCTAGTGCTGATCTGTTTCTTCGTTGCATGCCTGATGGTTCTGGCCCAGACTGCGGCTCCCGACAGAAAACTGGAGATCTACGCCCAGAAAGGTGGTCGCCAAGACTATTACAAAGGCTCACTTGGGAAGGTCTGGGAGACGAGGGATGGGAAGTGGTCAGCTGGTACCTACGTCCAGCACACCAAGGACAAGTACCCTGGAGGCCCAAACATCAGAGACACGCAAGCTGGCTTCGAAATCAAGGGAGAGTTCAAGGGCTAGCCAGAATAATAATAATCGATCTATATGACTGCAAATTATTCATACACACATTAAAGTAATTATATTATTAATCAATTTTTTACTCTAGTTAGTTATGTGGCCCTATTATTTTCATGAGAATTGTCTACCTATAAGATCAAGCCAAAACAGTATAAAGTCAAAAGTACTTTATTAACACAAAAAAAAAAAAAGTTTCAAGCTGACATACTTGTTTGTTGAAAAATTTTGATTCCACCTAATGTAAGTGTTTTCTTGATATTGATAGCATATATCCCTATAACTTTAACTGACTTTCAGGTAGAGGTATGATGATGTAATTTTATGAGGTAGTGCCAATACTTCTAAAAAGTAAAACAAGCCTTTATAATAAAGTTTCCTTTGTTCCTTATTAAAATAGCTAACAAAGTTTGTCATCATACATAGTAGGTAGTTAAATCACTGCTTAAATAAAATAGCTTTGCTCAAGATGGCAAAACACATGCTATTTGATATAAACATCAATAAATAGAACGTAATAGATAAATTGGTTTGTAATTCTAAACGTCAGTAATAATAGTTGTACGAAAATTAAAAGAAGGTTTGTAACCTACGAATTGAAATATTGCAGCTTACTACTTAAGAATTATTTTATTTTTTTTAAATGTAATATCTTCTATCTGGGATTGAATTAATTCATAAATCGTCATTTTTATAAGTATCATTGTGGTACAAACTCATAGAAACTAATTAGTTTGTAATACTGGAAACAAAAAATTATTTGATTATTGATTATTTGAGCAGTATTAATTATGCTGCTTATCCAATTTCATTTTAACTGTACATTAGATTATTAATCAATTATTTTCGTAATTAGAGGCCATTGGAGATATTTTATTTGGGAACTGATGCGTACGGATCGTCCTTTGTCCTTGTGTATGTAATATGGCAGTGATCCTAAATTATTCAAACAGTATTGTTATTAGAATGCAATATTATAAGACATACAGTATTAAACATGCATAAACACGAGTTAAATAATACAACTTTTAAGTTGTTTCATGTCATAGGACAGAAAAAGTTTAAGATTAAAACTTATTATTATTTGGAATACTTTTTTACTTTTTTGTTAGACTTTTTTTACTACTTTTTTATTATTTGGAAAACGAATATTCAGTGACCGAAAAGATATATCAATAACATTAATTAATAAATTAAATCAACCATTTATTATATTGAGTGATATATTCACCATAATTTTTTTGAGAATGAGGTTGATGGAAGAAGCACATTTATCCTTCACGTTAAATAGTTTTATTACAATTAATTTATACTTGAACAAATTAAATTTATTAATTAATTTTATGGAGATTTAATATTTTATATATTAGAACAACCTATCTCAGATAGAAAGGTATCTTTTAGCTTGCTCACTTCATATATAATGTTTTTATAAGATGTAAACATTACTCAACATAAAGGAAAGTATGGGCATTTGCTTTCTAGCAAAGAGTGACAGAGGTCAGCTGGGTATAAAGGAACAACTGTCACTAACCGTTCATAAAGAGAAAAATACGGGATAGGTAGCATATGAGCGACAGGGACAGTAAAAATAATTGAGCAGACCCGCACATGCCGCGGATCAGGCAATTATCCCCCAAGTTTGAGGAATTCACAGCCTCTTCAAGTTAATCCACGATGAGCGAGCCACCTGAGGTGACCGCAAGAAATAAATTATTATACAAAGTACAAAGTTTCAAATCCCGAATCCGTCAATTTTCTCTTACCTTTCAGAGCCCTCATATGGAATACCAGTTTGCTAAAGTATTTTATTAGCCCAAACAGTTCCTCTGTACTGTTATCTATAGTCCTACTCAAGTCTTCTTTGACCGCGTATTTGAATTGATCCTTTACACCCGTTTCTCTTTATTTAATCACATAATTTGACTGGCTAACTGAACAGTTCCACAGACAAACACGTAATTTAAGGATTTAATGGTGCGTCGGAATGCATCAAAAATAAGTTCTATCCGCCCCAGGCACTCTGAAAATGAATCTTTCCTTAAAACCCTTCGCAACTTCAGCCAACCTAAAACCTTTCTTACTCAATCCAAATTCTTTAACGATTATCTATCTACAGCACCTGTCTCTCGCATTAAATGGAGCCTTCGCCAATAATTTGTCTGTATTAAGCACAACATAACTCCAGTTCCCCTTGGCTCAACCCTTGGTAGGCTCTCACTACCTTCCTGATTCCATCAGCCTTTTTAGGCATTCCACACCCTATACCCTTCTCATACATCCTTCAAATGGGGGACTCCCCTTAGTGAAAGGCACTCATTAGCCCAAAATAATTTTTCTTTATTTTTCCCACATCCTATTTTTATAAGTTTAAGGCTAAGAAAAAAAAAAAAAAAAAGTTTTCGATATTTTTTTTAATGACCTTAGTTCATTCATATCTTTACTCTACAAGCAATTTAGACGTAGAAAAAGTCTTCTTCTCTCACTTGTCTGGTCACATCATTATCCCCTATCTTGAAATGAAGAACTAAATATGTAGGTCTCGATTTGATTCCTGTAAAACTAAGCATTGTATCAACACAATTCTGCCCACATTTATAATTTCAACCTACCGAATTCCACATTACCCTCATCAATTTCTAATCTTAGTAAACTCCTGGAGTGCCTAGGCAAAAATTTCCTCTTTTCTATTATAATATAAGATCTTTATTGAAAGATTACAATTCGCTTATACTACAGCATTATTAATTGTTATGTAAGGACTTATTCAATCCTATGCACAATTCTATTCATATCAATATTCATAAAATATATACATACAAATTCTGCCCAGGATCCCTCTCCAACTTTTCACCATCTGATAACGTACAAAGAGAGGCATTAACACTCAGGACATATGTGGGGATGATGGTCAGATCGCGAAGCCACTGCCGTTTTAGGCAACTAGGAGTATTGAAACTTAATTAATCAATAACACAATCTTTAAGCTTTTCATGCAGTCTACAATATACGTGTGTGTATACACATTAATTAAGTAAAAAAAAAATAAATAGAAAAGCCGCCGATCTTTCTAAATAATTTATAAAATGTAGTGTTATTTAAATTATTTAGTATAGAATTATAGTTTCAAAACCATAAACTCTTAGAACATTGCATAAGAAAAACATTTAAACCACACTGTGACCTAGAACCTAAAATCTTATATCTGCTTATACATGTCGGCTTATAAGAACCCTTTTTAAACTTATATGTTTGTGTGTTTTTTCAGTGCTTGTTGGTTCATTTTTACTCCTACGCCAGAACCTGTACTTAGAATATCTTTTTAAAAACCTGATAACAAGAAAAATAATGAAGGTTTCTTAATTTAGCAAATGCTTCCCAATTCAATCACAATTTCATACCCTCATCAGTTCATCGAAATACGAAGATGGAACAAGAAACAATCTTCCAAGCTACGAGTATAAAGTTAAGGAACGAAAAGTAACACAATGTCTTTAAACATAATAAATAACTTTTATTTATAAATATAGAAAGGCTATTTACACTCTATAATACAATCGCCCATTGGGTTTAAAATGTGCCCCTGACTTCAAATCCTCCATGTGTATCCTTGTCCTTGTATCCTCCTGGGTATCTATTCCTGTCGTGTTGGACATACCCTCCTGCAGACCACTTGCCGTCCTTCGACCTCCAGGCGTCCTGAGAGATCTTGTAACTGTCATGTCGTTCTCCTCCTCCTCTTCTGGTTTGAGAGGCTTCGATGGTAAACCTGGGTCGTTCGCTGGCCTGGGTGATGGCGACCAAGCAAATGGCTACGAAGGATATAAGGACCAGCTTGTTCATTTTCTAAAAAATAAAGTATATATTTATTAACACTTTATATAAATCATCAATTTCTACATAATACAGCATTTATTCTATAAACTTATAAATAACCCATAGCTTAATAGACTGCTTAGTAAAATTGAAAATTTCAAAAGGGCGTATATTCAAGAGTGACCATGTTCCAGAACAATGTTATATTTTCATATTATTTCAATATTAGTTAGCAGGTATAGCTGTTAAAGATTGTAACGAATATTTAACTTACCTAAAGGATGTAGGTACTTTCTGTAGTGAGGAGAAGAAGTAACTGATGGAGAGGTATCTACTATTCAGCTTTTTATACGGACTACCGGGTGGGTCTCTTTTAGGAAGTCCCCTCGTGGATCACAGATCTACTGTGACCTGTCTGTACAGGGCCTGGACGTAGGGAATGGCGTTCATGGGGAAACACAAAACCTAGTAAGTATGCTTTAAATAATTATTATTATTTATTATTATTAGGTTATTATTTAAATTACTGTCTTATTAATAATGTACTCAACAAATCGCATTTCGTCTGCGCCCCTGTCAATTTTAACCTGTTCACCTCTCCTAAAATTTTTATTGCTAAAATAAAAGTTTTGTATCAAAAAGTTTATATCACTTCATATATTTTTTTAAACCATTTATTTAATATACATCGAGTGGGTTACAGATTCCACAATATAGAATACATCGAGCTAATCATATTAACTTTAGCGTAGTTACATTTTATTTAATGTGTGAGGATTAAAGAATTTTTCAATGGTAGGTACAGAATACAAAGCGTGTGAACATGTAAAGTGAGAGGGCTTACCTTAAGAATACAATAAAACTAATCGGGATAATTTCTTAAGTTCAAGCTAGAATCAACAGGAATTTAAGAGATCCCTATATTAAGTATGTTTAAGAAATAGTTAAGATGAGGGATAAATTAAGATGAATAATGAACGTTTTATTCTAGAGGAAAACGTTAGTGTAGATTATTGTACTAATTACATTTGCTTCACGCTACATTTTCCTGAGCTCGATATTTCTTATCATCCTATCACGTTTTTGACTATGATTTGTATTGCTTCTATCCTGCTTTTATTTGTTTATTATTTTTAAAATATTTTCAATAAAACACTCTTTGTGTGTAAGGCGCACCTGAAGTTGGGACTTATTTACCGTAATTACTGCTACGCATATTACTCTATTCTTGTCCATATAAGTGAGCACATACCCGCTAGGATGTGACGATAAAACCTTATCTTCAAAAGTTCCCAACAGAAGATTACCAAGCCATAGGGATATAAGTTAAACTATTTCATCATTCTCCAACAGGAAATCTGTCGGTAACTATGCCTTAAGAATCTCAGACCTTAGCGCGATTAGGAGACATTTTGATCACACTCTTGGATGTGCAGCGATGTCAGTCAAAGATAGTCTGAACAAATGTTAAAATCAGGCCTTTATTGATTCCCCCCCCCTGATTGAACTGATGTGATTCTAGGAAGTCTCCCCTTATCTTTCTGTTGCTGGGTCATTCGCCAAAAACGTATTGCCCAAAGAAAATAAGAGTATAACTTGGAAGTAGTTAAAATTGTCAAGCTAAGAAAAAAAGTGTCAATCAAACAAAAAAAAAATTAGTATGGTACATTGATTTGTACAGTAAGTGTGCCTTTTCAGGATGTCGATTCCAAGACTAGCAGCGAATTTATTTGATTTTGCCATAGAAGAAGGTGGTTATAGATTATAAAGCTGACCTTTCCTTGACCCGTAGGTATAAAATTTTTATTGCTGAAATCAACAAATTTTGATTTTCTTCGCTCCTTTATTTTTGTCATTCTAGGCTACCTTCTTAAGAAATGTAAGGGAAGTAACGAAATACTAAATACAGTTGTTTTGTTTTAACGCAAAGGGCGTTGTGAAACCCTTGAGTAAGGAAGCTTGTATGTAAAGCTATCTTTCGTAAGATCCCATACTCCACATCGAGATGCACTGTAAACGTATCGAATAGAAAGAAAATCCCGGGACACCACTGGGTATTTTTGACAGTCTGTGGATCACAGCGCAGCAGTATATCTAGGGGCGTTCTGCCAGGTCTGGAATCACATCTTAGAAGGACTACACTCAGCACACATCGGACAAGCAGAAAGGTTTGTTTGTTTATTAACTTTTATAAACCTATGATTAATATAGCAAATTAATTTAATTGTGGTCACGAATAAAGTTTTTTTTATAATTTGTTCAAATTAATTATAGATTAAGGACTAAATACAATTGTCCTATATCTGTTAAATATAGAAAGAGCCTCTTTCGTCAGGCAATTTTTAATTTATTAACGTTATCTATACTTTGAACTAAACGAAAATGGTGATCTCCAACTTTTTCTGGCAACAGTTTGTTTCGAACACAGTCTGTTCTCTTTAATATACATTTATTTTACGATCAGTAATATTCATTAAACATAAATTGATTATTTCAGTCACTAATTTAAAAATATGTACTTTAAATTTTCAGAAAATGAACAAGCTTATTCTAATCTCATTATTAGCGGCATGCTTTGTCGCCGTAGCCCAGGGTAGCGAACGACCCAGGTTCACCATCGAAGCCTCTCAGACGAGAACAGGAGGAGAACGACACGACAGTTACAAGATCTCCCAGGACGCCTGGAGGTCGAAGGACGGCAAGTGGTCTGCAGGAGGGTATGTTCAACACGACAGGAACAAATACCCAGGAGGTTACAAAGACAAGAATACACATGGAGGATTTGAAGTCAGGGGCACATTTTAAACCCAATCAGCGATTGTTGTGTAAAAGCTTTGTATATTTATAAATAAAATAGTAATTTATTTATTTTTAATGAGATGTATGCTTAATAATCCCTGATTACGTACATTTCATTGGCACTTCGAGGGCCACATTTAAAATGATGTTCATCATCATTTTACAATAGGTACTTTCATAACATTGTCTGCAGACTCATGTAACCGGTATATATTATCACTTATCCATAAATTTATTCAATCCTGTTATATAAATGTAATCCTGCTAGTATACTGACGTAGGGGTACTGTGTTCATGGGAATTTCTTTAAATTATTTAAGCCACCCTTATTGTGAAGAAGAAAATAAGACTACTGTGTGTTTACTTCCCACTAACTTCCACTAATTTATTTTATGCATTGAACTCTGATTTTTAGAATAATCTAAATTCTAATACCACTAAGCAATTTTGGCCCAGCATTTAAAGATCAGCACATGTTATCTTACTGCTTTTTGGAAAACAAATTAGTTATAGCGACCTAACACTACAAAAGGAGACACATGTATTTATAATAGTATATTCACTATTATTATAACTATGAAATAGGATTGTACTATATGAACATTTTCTTTAAAAAAAAAGGCTTTACAGTATCTCCAAAGTTACAATATCTCCCAGGACGCCTGGAGGTCGAAGGACGGCTAGTGGTCTGCAGGAGGGTACGTCCAACACGACAGGAACAAATACCCAGGAGGAAACAAAGACTACACATGGAGGATTTGAAGTCAGGGGCACAATTTAAACCCAATGGGCGATTGTATTATAGAGTTTAAATAAGTTTTTATATTTAGAAATAAAACAGTACTTTATTTATTTTTTAATACAATGTATGCTTCACTATTACTAGAAACTCCACCAGAGAAAGCCCAATACCAATACACTCTAACCTTTATAAATTCATGAAATAACGAGACACAAATTTTATCGTTTCCTTTATAATAGATCTTGATTAGAAAATCACTATTGCCTTATACATCATCATTAATTTTTTTGTAAGAATTTATTAATACCTACAAACATTTACACTCATATCAATATTCATATAATATATACCCTCACCCAGGAGAACCCCCCTCCCAGAACAATAGCCGGAAGCAGTAAAGCTCCACCAGCCTCCCTCTTCTATAGTTTTGCCAATCGGTGAAGGCCAGAGAGAGGGCAAGAAAACCACAGACGTACAGCAGGAGATAATGAGAAGTAACAGGACCCCATGACTTTTGCATTTATTTACAATAGATAGCGAGACCACCGTTGAGTTACTGTATAAGAAGTTGACAAATGGGATTGAATAACCAGTAAGGTTTTTGTCAAATTTTCTGAAGCTATAAGGTCAAGGACAGTTGCCACGTGGAGATGTGAGTAATTTGAGGTTACAGTTTTCATTAAGTATTCGGTATAACTGTCCTTATAGATAGTTGTCTATTCAATTCTTGTCTTCTATGTCTTTAACACGTCTTTAAATAAACGACAAGGCCACTGATCTTTCCAGTTGGTTTACAAAGTGTATTGCTATTAAAATAATTTAGTATAGAATTTTAGCTTAGTTTACAAAACCAAAAACTCTTAGAAGATTGCATAAACAATATATTTAAGATGGACCGTAAGCTACAACCCGAAATCATGTATCTGTATATATTATTATGTTTTCTTTTTATTTATAAATTTATTTTTTAATTTTATCTTTTATTTATTATCTGAGGTTTTAGGGGTTCTGCTAATAAATAAATAATACTGGTAAAAAGGTGAATTTAATATTACAAACAAAAATAAACTTAAATTAATTATATAAATATTTGTCTATAACTTTGCTTCTTCTTCTTTTCTCATTATTTATCTTCAAACAAAATTAATTTATCTTCCGTTCTGCTTTAAGTCAACAACCACTAACCAACATAAACTTTTAAGTTTTTCTTACTCACAATCTAAAGCTAATATGTATCACGGGCTGATCCCAAAACTAGAGTGATGCTAATTTACTGACCATCTTGAGCAACAGCCATCTTGTTTTTCATAACCTTCCTCTTTTGTTTTTATCGCCTTCTTGATACATGGTTTGATTAAATCTAAATAAATTTTACAGTACCCAATAACACAACAATATATTATATAACGACTTAGAGGATAACTTTTTAAAGTTCTGTAGTAGGTCTGTTGTTAGCCTAACACAAGAGTCTATACAAATGGTATCTATTTAAAAACCTAATGATAAGAAAAATATATAAGTATCCTTCATTTAGGAGTTGCTTTGCAATTTTAAGAGACTATTTCTTAATGAATAGTTGAATGTTCACCTGCTGTTCATAGAAATATGAAGAAGTGACAAGAAATAATCTTCCAAGCTACAAGTATCAAGTGAAGGAACAAAATATAACATAATTTTTTTAAACATAATAAATAACTTTTATTTATAAATATAGAAAGGCTATTTACACTCTATAATACAATCGCCCATTGGGTTTAAAATGTGCCCCTGACTTCAAATCCTCCATGTGTATCCTTGTCCTTGTATCCTCCTGGGTATCTATTCCTGTCGTGTTGGACATACCCTCCTGCAGACCACTTGCCGTCCTTCGACCTCCAGGCGTCCTGAGAGATCTTGTAACTGTCATGTCGTTCTCCTCCTCCTCTTCTGGTTTGAGAGGCTTCGATGGTAAACCTGGGTCGTTCGCTGGCCTGGGTGATGGCGACCAAGCAAATGGCTACGAAGGATATAAGGACCAGCTTGTTCATTTTCTAAAAAATAAAGTATATATTTATTAACACTTTATATAAATCATCAATTTCTACATAATACAGCATTTATTCTATAAACTTATAAATAACCCATAGCTTAATAGACTGCTTAGTAAAATTGAAAATTTCAAAAGGGCGTATATTCAAGAGTGACCATGTTCCAGAACAATGTTATATTTTCATTTCATTTCAATATTAGTTAGCAGGTATAGCTGTTAAAGATTGTAACGAATATTTAACTTACCTAAAGGATGTAGGTACTTTCTGTAGTGAGGAGAAGAAGTAACTGATGGAGAGGTATCTACTATTCAGCTTTTTATACGGACTACCGGGTGGGTCTCTTTTGGGAAGTCCCCTCGTGGATCACAGATCTACTGTGACCTGTCTGTACAGGGCCTGGACGTAGGGAATGGCGTTCATGGGGAAACACAAAACCTAGTCAGTATGCTTTAAATAATTATTATTATTTATTATTATTAGGTTATTATTTAAATTACTGTCTTATTAATAATGTACTCAACAAATCGCATTTCGTCTGCGCCCCTGTCAATTTTAACCTGTTCACCTCTCCTAAAATTTTTATTGCTAAAATAAAAGTTTTGTATCAAAAAGTTTATATCACTTCATATATTTTTTTAAACCATTTATTTAATATACATCGAGTGGGTTACAGATTCCACAATATAGAATACATCGAGCTAATCATATTAACTTTAGCGTAGTTACATTTTATTTAATGTGTGAGGATTAAAGAATTTTTCAATGGTAGGTACAGAATACAAAGCGTGTGAACATGTAAAGTGAGAGGGCTTACCTTAAGAATACAATAAAACTAATCGGGATAATTTCTTAAGTTCAAGCTAGAATCAACAGGAATTTAAGAGATCCCTATATTAAGTATGTTTAAGAAATAGTTAAGATGAGGGATAAATTAAGATGAATAATGAACGTTTTATTCTAGAGGAAAACGTTAGTGTAGATTATTGTACTAATTACATTTGCTTCACGCTACATTTTCCTGAGCTCGATATTTCTTATCATCCTATCACGTTTTTGACTATGATTTGTATTGCTTCTATCCTGCTTTTATTTGTTTATTATTTTTAAAATATTTTCAATAAAACACTCTTTGTGTGTAAGGCACACCTGAAGTTGGTACTTATTTACCGTAATTACTGCTACGCATATTCCTCTATTCTTGTCCATATAAGTGAGCATATACCCGCTAGGATGTGACTATAAAACCTCATCTTCAAAAGTTCCCAACAGAAGATTACCAAGCCATAGGGATATAAGTTAAACTATTTCATCATTCTCCAACAGGAAATCTGTCGGTAAGTATGCCTTAAGAATCTCAGACCTTAGCGCGATTAGGAGACATTTTGATCACACTCTTGGATGTGCAGCGATGTCAGTCAAAGATAGTCTGAACAAATGTTAAAATCAGGCCTTTATTGATTCCCCCCCCCCCTGATTAAACTGATGTGATTCTAGGAAGTCTCCGCTTATCTTTCTGTTTCTGGGTCATTCGCCAATAACGTTTTGCCCAAATAAATAAGAGTATAATTTGGAAGTAGTTAACATTGTCAAGCTAGGAAAAAAAGTGTCAATCAAATAAAAAAAAACAGTATAGTACATTAGTTTGTACAGTAAGTGTGTCCTCTCAGGATGTCGATTCCAAGACTAGCAGCGAATTTATTTGATTTTGCCATAGAAGAAGGTGGTTATAGATTATGAAGCTGACCTTTCCTTGACCTGTATGTATAAAATTTTTATTGCTGAAATCAACAAATTTTGATTTTCTTCGCTCCTTTATTTTTGTCATTCTAGGCTACCTTCTTAAGAAATGTAAGGGAAGTAACGAAATACTAAATACAGTTGTTTTGTTTTAACGCAAAGGGCGTTGTGAAACCCTTGAGTAAGGAAGCTTGTATGTAAAGCTATCTTTCGTAAGATCCCATACTCCACATCGAGATGCACTGTAAACGTATCGAATAGAAAGAAAATCCCGGGACACCACTGGGTATTTTTGACAGTCTGTGGATCACAGCGCAGCAGTATATCTAGGGGCGTTCTGCCAGGTCTGGAATCACATCTTAGAAGGACTACACTCAGCACACATCGGACAAGCAGAAAGGTTTGTTTGTTTATTAACTTTTATAAACCTATGATTAATATAGCAAATTAATTTAATTATGGTCACGAATAAAGTTTTTTTTTATATTTTGTTCAAATTAATTATAGATTAAGGACTAAATACAATTGTCCTATATCTGTTAAATATAGAAAGAGCCTCTTTCGTCAGGCAATTTTTAATTTATTAACTTTATCTATACTTGAAATAAACGAAAATGGTAATCTTCAACTTTTTCGTGGCAACAGTTTGTTTTGAACACATTCTGTTCTCTTTAATATACATTTATTTTACGATCAGTAATATTCATTAAACATGAATTGATTATTTTAGTCCCTAATTTAAAAATATGTACTTTAAATTTTCAGAAAATGAACAAGCTTATCCTAATCTCATTATTAGCGGCATGCTTTGTCGCCGTAGCCCAGGGTAGCGAACGACCCAGGTTCACCATCGAAGCCTCTCAGACGAGAACAGGAGGAGAACGACACGACAGTTACAAGATCTCCCAGGACGCCTGGAGGTCGAAGGACGGCAAGTGGTCTGCAGGAGGGTATGTTCAACACGACAGGAACAAATACCCAGGAGGTTACAAAGACAAGAATACACATGGAGGATTTGAAGTCAGGGGCACATTTTAAACCCAATCAGCGATTGTTGTGTAAAAGCTTTGTATATTTATAAATAAAATAGTAATTTATTTATTTTTAATGAGATGTATGCTTAATAATCCCTGATTACGTACATTTCATTGGCACTTCAAGGGCCACATTTAAAATGATGTTCATCATCATTTTCCAATAGGTACTTTCATAACATTGTCTGCAGACTCGTGTAACCGGTATATATTATCACTTATCCATAAATTTATTCAATCCTATTATATAAATGTAATCCTGCTAGTATACTGACGTAGGGGTACTGTGTTCATGGGAATTTCTTTAAATTATTTAAGCCACCCTTATTGTGAAGAAGAAAATAAGACTACTGTGTGTTTACTTCCCACTAACTTCCACTAATTTATTTTATGCATTGAACTCTGATTTTTAGAATAATCTAAATTCTAATACCACTAAGCAATTTTGGCCCAGCATTTAAAGATCAGCACATGTTATCTTACTGCTTTTTGGAAAACAAATTAGTTATAGCGACCTAACACTACAAAAGGAGACACATGTATTTATAATAGTATATTCACTATTAATATAACTATGAAATAGGATTGTACTATATGAACATTTTCTTTAAAAAAAAAGGCTTTACAGTATCTCCAAAGTTACAAGATCTCCAGGACACCTGGAAGTCGAAGGACGGCAAGTGGTCTGCAGGACGTTACGTCCAACACGACAGGAACAGATACCCAGGAGGGTACAAAGACAAGGATACACATGGAAGGTTAGAAGTCAGGGGCACGTTTCAATGCCAATGTGGGATTGTATTATAGTGTGTAAATAACTTTTTATATTTAGAAATATAACTGTAATTTATCAATATTAACACCATTATTTTTACTAATATCTTTGTTATTAATGTTACGTAAACTTGAAACAGTTCTATATTAATATTCTATGCGTCATCGATTATTTATAAAACGTTTCAATATTCGAAACTTATGAGTCATGAAGCACATATTTAATGGTTTCCCTGGTTCAGGCATAGAGTTGCTGGCTGGGGTCTTGAAAGTTGTGACTCACTAATTAATAAGTGCCTCCACATTATTCCTAAGAGGATTCCACAAACGCCGCGGTCAATGTATAAAACATAACCTTTAAGCCAAAGTTTACACCTTGAATAATAAAGGATCTGCGCAGTTCGATGTTTTTTTTTAGTTTATAGTTGTGATGGAAATTATTACTATCCCATCAGATTGTTTCGATTAATCTTAACTTTCAAAGGCCAATCCCACGACGCTTCGAATTATATGAGTATTACAATTCAGTAACAATAGGTATGAAAAACTAGAATTGTTTAGCCAACTAATGAGCCACAAAGTATCAAGTATATTTTCATTATAATTTGATTATATAAAAAGTAACAAATCTTCCACCAGATGTTGAACTGAATAAATAAACCTTTCTGCTGGTTAGATGTGTGCCAAATTAGTATTTCGACATGAGATGTATTTCGAAAAAATAATAATATATGAATATTTATATCGATACTGTAAATTTATTTAAACGAGAGAATAGGAACAGATAGCAAAAAAATAACCATCGTAGCATCTCAAACCAGAAAAGGAGGAGAACGACACGACAGTTACGTGATCTCCCAGGACGCCTGGAGGCCGAAGGGCGGCTAGTGGTCTGCAGGAGGGTATATCCAACTTGACAGGAACAGGTACCCAGGAGGAAACCAAGACTACACGTAGAGGATTTGAGGTCAGGGGCACAATTTCAACCGAATGGGCGATTGTATTATAGAGTTTAAATAAGTTTTTATATTTAGAAATAAAACAGTACTTTATTTATTTTTTAATACAATGTATGCTTCACTATTACTAGAAACTCCACCAGAGATTACTGTCCAATACCAATACTCTCTAACCTTTATAAATTCATGAAATAACGAGACACAAATTTTATCGTTTCCTTTATAATAGATCTTGATTAGAAAATCACTATTGCCTTATACATCATCATTAATTTTTTTGTAAGAATTTATTAATACCTACAAACATTTACACTCATATCAATATGGATATAATATATACCCCCACCCAAGAGTACCCCCCTCCCAGAACAATAGCCGGAAACAGTAAAGCTCCACCAGCCTCCCTCTTCTATAGTTTTGCCAATCGGTGAAGGCCAGAGAGAGGGCAAGAAAACCACAGACGTACAGGAGGAAATAATGAGAAGTTCCAGGACCCCATGACTTTTACATTTATTTACAACAGATAGCAAGACCACCGTTGAGTTACTGTATAAGAAGTTGACAAATGGGATTGAATAACCAGTAAGGTTTTTGTCAAATTTTCTGAAGCTATAAGGTCAAGGACAGTTGGCACGTGGAGATGTGAGTAATTTGAGGTTACAGTTTTCATTAAGTATTCGGTATAACTGTCCTAATAGATAGTTGTCTATTCAATTCTTGTCTTCTATGTCTTTAACACGTCTTTAAATAAACGACAAGGCCACTGATCTTTCCAGTTGGTTTACAAAGTGTATTGCTATTAAAATAATTTAGTATAGAATTTTAGCTTAGTTTACAAAACCAAAAACTCTTAGAAGATTGCATAAACAATATATTTAAGATGGACCGTAAGCTACAACCCGAAATCATGTATCTGTATATATTATTATGTTTTCTTTTTATTTATAAATTTATTTTTTAATTTTATCTTTTATTTATTATCTGAGGTTTTAGGGGTTCTGCTAATAAATAAATAATACTGGTAAAAAGGTGAATTTAATATTACAAACAAAAATAAACTTAAATTAATTATATAAATATTTGTCTATAACTTTGCTTCTTCTTCTTTTCTCATTATTTATCTTCAAACAAAATTAATTTATCTTCCGTTCTGCTTTAAGTCAACAACCACTAACCAACATAAACTTTTAAGTTTTTCTTACTCACAATCTAAAGCTAATATGTATCACGGGCTGATCCCAAAACTAGAGTGATGCTAATTTACTGACCATCTTGAGCAACAGCCATCTTGTTTTTCATAACCTTCCTCTTTTGTTTTTATCGCCTTCTTGATACATGGTTTGATTAAATCTAAATAAATTTTACAGTACCCAATAACACAACAATATATTATATAACGACTTAGAGGATAACTTTTTAAAGTTCTGTAGTAGGTCTGTTGTTAGCCTAACACAAGAGTCTATACAAATGGTATCTATTTAAAAACCTAATGATAAGAAAAATATATAAGTATCCTTCATTTAGGAGTTGCTTTGCAATTTTAAGAGACTATTTCTTAATGAATAGTTGAATGTTCACCTGCTGTTCATAGAAATATGAAGAAGTGACAAGAAATAATCTTCCAAGCTACAAGTATCAAGTGAAGGAACAAAATATAACATAATTTTTTTAAACATAATAAATAACTTTTATTTATAAATATAGAAAGGCTATTTACACTCTATAATACAATCGCCCATTGGGTTTAAAATGTGCCCCTGACTTCAAATCCTCCATGTGTATCCTTGTCCTTGTATCCTCCTGGGTATCTATTCCTGTCGTGTTGGACATACCCTCCTGCAGACCACTTGCCGTCCTTCGACCTCCAGGCGTCCTGAGAGATCTTGTAACTGTCATGTCGTTCTCCTCCTCCTCTTCTGGTTTGAGAGGCTTCGATGGTAAACCTGGGTCGTTCGCTGGCCTGGGTGATGGCGACCAAGCAAATGGCTACGAAGGATATAAGGACCAGCTTGTTCATTTTCTAAAAAATAAAGTATATATTTATTAACACTTTATATAAATCATCAATTTCTACATAATACAGCATTTATTCTATAAACTTATAAATAACCCATAGCTTAATAGACTGCTTAGTAAAATTGAAAATTTCAAAAGGGCGTATATTCAAGAGTGACCATGTTCCAGAACAATGTTATATTTTCATTTCATTTCAATATTAGTTAGCAGGTATAGCTGTTAAAGATTGTAACGAATATTTAACTTACCTAAAGGATGTAGGTACTTTCTGTAGTGAGGAGAAGAAGTAACTGATGGAGAGGTATCTACTATTCAGCTTTTTATACGGACTACCGGGTGGGTCTCTTTTGGGAAGTCCCCTCGTGGATCACAGATCTACTGTGACCTGTCTGTACAGGGCCTGGACGTAGGGAATGGCGTTCATGGGGAAACACAAAACCTAGTCAGTATGCTTTAAATAATTATTATTATTTACTATTATTAGGTTATTATTTAAATTACTGTCTTATTAATAATGTACTCAACAAATCGCATTTCGTCTGCGCCCCTGTCAATTTTAACCTGTTCACCTCTCCTAAAATTTTTATTGCTAAAATAAAAGTTTTGTATCAAAAAGTTTATATCACTTCATATATTTTTTTAAACCATTTATTTAATATACATCGAGTGGGTTACAGATTCCACAATATAGAATACATCGAGCTAATCATATTAACTTTAGCGTAGTTACATTTTATTTAATGTGTGAGGATTAAAGAATTTTTCAATGGTAGGTACAGAATACAAAGCGTGTGAACATGTAAAGTGAGAGGGCTTACCTTAAGAATACAATAAAACTAATCGGGATAATTTCTTAAGTTCAAGCTAGAATCAACAGGAATTTAAGAGATCCCTATATTAAGTATGTTTAAGAAATAGTTAAGATGAGGGATAAATTAAGATGAATAATGAACGTTTTATTCTAGAGGAAAACGTTAGTGTAGATTATTGTACTAATTACATTTGCTTCACGCTACATTTTCCTGAGCTCGATATTTCTTATCATCCTATCACGTTTTTGACTATGATTTGTATTGCTTCTATCCTGCTTTTATTTGTTTATTATTTTTAAAATATTTTCAATAAAACACTCTTTGTGTGTAAGGCACACCTGAAGTTGGTACTTATTTACCGTAATTACTGCTACGCATATTCCTCTATTCTTGTCCATATAAGTGAGCAGATACCCGCTAGGATGTGACTATAAAACCTCATCTTCAAAAGTTCCCAACAGAAGATTACCAAGCCATAGGGATATAAGTTAAACTATTTCATCATTCTCCAACAGGAAATCTGTCGGTAAGTATGCCTTAAGAATCTCAGACCTTAGCGCGATTAGGAGACATTTTGATCACACTCTTGGATGTGCAGCGATGTCAGTCAAAGATAGTCTGAACAAATGTTAAAATCAGGCCTTTATTGATCCCCCCCCCCCTGATTAAACTGATGTGATTCTAGGAAGTCTCCGCTTATCTTTCTGTTGCTGGGTCATTCGCCAATAACGTTTTGCCCAAATAAATAAGAGTATAATTTGGAAGTAGTTAACATTGTCAAGCTAGGAAAAAAAGTGTCAATCAAATAAAAAAAAACAGTATAGTACATTAGTTTGTACAGTAAGTGTGTCCTCTCAGGATGTCGATTCCAAGACTAGCAGCGAATTTATTTGATTTTGCCATAGAAGAAGGTGGTTATAGATTATAAAGCTGACCATTCCTTGACCCGTAGGTATAAAATTTTTATTGCTGAAATCAACAAATTTTGATTTTCTTCGCTCCTTTATTTTTGTCATTCTAGGATACCTTCTTAAGAAATGTAAGGGAAGTAACGAAATACTAAATACAGTTGTTTTGTTTTAACGCAAAGGGCGTTGTGAAACCCTTGAGTAAGGAAGCTTGTATGTAAAGCTATCTTTCGTAAGATCCCATACTCCACATCGAGATGCACTGTAAACGTATCGAATAGAAAGAAAATCCCGGGACACCACTGGGTATTTTTGACAGTCTGTGGATCACAGCGCAGCAGTATATCTAGGGGCGTTCTGCCAGGTCTGGAATCACATCTTAGAAGGACTACACTCAGCACACATCGGACAAGCAGAAAGGTTTGTTTGTTTATTAACTTTTATAAACCTATGATTAATATAGCAAATTAATTTAATTGTGGTCACGAATAAAGTTTTTTTTATAATTTGTTCAAATTAATTATAGATTAAGGACTAAATACAATTGTCCTATATCTGTTAAATATAGAAAGAGCCTCTTTCGTCAGGCAATTTTTAATTTATTAACGTTATCTATACTTTGAACTAAACGAAAATGGTGATCTCCAACTTTTTCTGGCAACAGTTTGTTTCGAACACAGTCTGTTCTCTTCAATATACATTTATTTTACGATCAGTAATATTCATTAAACATAAATTGATTATTTCAGTCACTAATTTAAAAATATGTACTTTAAATTTTCAGAAAATGAACAAGCTTATTCTAATCTCATTATTAGCGGCATGCTTTGTCGCCGTAGCCCAGGGTAGCGAACGACCCAGGTTCACCATCGAAGCCTCTCAGACGAGAACAGGAGGAGAACGACACGACAGTTACAAGATCTCCCAGGACGCCTGGAGGTCGAAGGACGGCAAGTGGTCTGCAGGAGGGTATGTTCAACACGACAGGAACAAATACCCAGGAGGTTACAAAGACAAGAATACACATGGAGGATTTGAAGTCAGGGGCACATTTTAAACCCAATCAGCGATTGTTGTGTAAAAGCTTTGTATATTTATAAATAAAATAGTAATTTATTTATTTTTAATGAGATGTATGCTTAATAATCCCTGATTACGTACATTTCATTGGCACTTCAAGGGCCACATTTAAAATGATGTTCATCATCATTTTCCAATAGGTACTTTCATAACATTGTCTGCAGACTCGTGTAACCGGTATATATTATCACTTATCCATAAATTTATTCAATCCTATTATATAAATGTAATCCTGCTAGTATACTGACGTAGGGGTACTGTGTTCATGGGAATTTCTTTAAATTATTTAAGCCACCCTTATTGTGAAGAAGAAAATAAGACTACTGTGTGTTTACTTCCCACTAACTTCCACTAATTTATTTTATGCATTGAACTCTGATTTTTAGAATAATCTAAATTCTAATACCACTAAGCAATTTTGGCCCAGCATTTAAAGATCAGCACATGTTATCTTACTGCTTTTTGGAAAACAAATTAGTTATAGCGACCTAACACTACAAAAGGAGACACATGTATTTATAATAGTATATTCACTATTAATATAACTATGAAATAGGATTGTACTATATGAACATTTTCTTTAAAAAAAAAGGCTTTACAGTATCTCCAAAGTTACAAGATCTCCAGGACACCTGGAAGTCGAAGGACGGCAAGTGGTCTGCAGGACGTTACGTCCAACACGACAGGAACAGATACCCAGGAGGGTACAAAGACAAGGATACACATGGAAGGTTAGAAGTCAGGGGCACGTTTCAATGCCAATGTGGGATTGTATTATAGTGTGTAATTAACTTTTTATATTTAGAAATATAACTGTAATTTATCAATATTAACACCATTATTTTTACTAATATCTTTGTTATTAATGTTACGTAAACTTGAAACAGTTCTATATTAATGTTCTATGCGTCATCGATTATTTATAAAACGTTTCAATATTCGAAACTTGAAAAAATATGAAGCACATATTTAATGGTTTCCCTGGTTCAGGCATAGAGTTGCTGGCTGGGGTCTTGAAAGTTGTGACTCACTAATTAATAAGTGCCTCCACATTATTCCTAAGAGGATTCCACAAACGCCGCGGTCAATGTATAAAACATAACCTTTAAGCCAAAGTTTACACCTTGAATAATAAAGGATCTGCGCAGTTCGATGTTTTTTTTTAGTTTATAGTTGTGATGGAAATTATTACTATCCCATCAGATTGATTCGATTAATCTTAACTTTCAAAGGCCAATCCCACGACGCTTCGAATTATATGAGTATTACAATTCAGTAACAATAGGTATGAAAAACTAGAATTGTTTAGCCAACTAATTAGCCACAAAGTATCAAGTATATTTTCATTATAATTTGATTATATAAAAAGTAAAAAATCTTCCACCAGATGTTGAACTGAATAAATAAACCTTTCTGCTGGTTAGATGTGTGCCAAATTAGTATTTCGACATGAGATGTATTTCGAAAAAATAATAATATATGAATATTTATATCGATACTGTAAATTTATTTAAACGAGAGAATAGGAACAGATAGCAAAAAAATAACCATCGTAGCATCTCAAACCAGAAAAGGAGGAGAACGACACGACAGTTACAATATCTCCCAGGACGCCTGGAGGTCGAAGGACGGCTAGTGGTCTGCAGGAGGGTATATCCAACTTGACAGGAACAGGTACCCAGGAGGAAACCAAGACTACACGTAGAGGATTTGAGGTCAGGGGCACAATTTCAACCGAATGGGCGATTGTATTATAGAGTTTAAATAAGTTTTTATATTTAGAAATAAAACAGTACTTTATTTATTTTTTAATACAATGTATGCTTCACTATTACTAGAAACTCCACCAGAGATTACTGTCCAATACCAATACTCTCTAACCTTTATAAATTCATGAAATAACGAGACACAAATTTTATCGTTTCCTTTATAATAGATCTTGATTAGAAAATCACTATTGCCTTATACATCATCATTAATTTTTTTGTAAGAATTTATTAATACCTACAAACATTTACACTCATATCAATATGGATATAATATATACCCCCACCCAAGAGTACCTCCCTCCCAGAACAATAGCCGGAAACAGTAAAGCTCCACCAGCCTCCCTCTTCTATAGTTTTGCCAATCGGTGAAGGCCAGAGAGAGGGCAAGAAAACCACAGACGTACAGGAGGAGATAATGAGAAGTTCCAGGACCCCATGACTTTTACATTTATTTACAACAGATAGCAAGACCACCGTTGAGTTACTGGACAAGAAGTTGACAAATGGGATTGAATAACCAGTAAGGTTTTTGTCAAATTTTCTGAAGCTATAAGGTCAAGGACAGTTGCCACGTGGAGATGTGAGTAATTTGAGGTTACAGTTTTCATTAAGTATTCGGTATAACTGTCCTTATAGATAGTTGTCTATTCAATTTTTGTCTTCTATGTCTTTAACACGTCTTTAAATAAACGACAAGGCCACTGATCTTTCCAGTTGGTTTACAAAGTGTATTGCTATTAAAATAATTTAGTATAGAATTTTAGCTTAGTTTACAAAACCAAAAACTCTTAGAAGATTGCATAAACAATATATTTAAGATGGACCGTAAGCTACAACCCGAAATCATGTATCTGTATATATTATTATGTTTTCTTTTTATTTATAAATTTATTTTTTAATTTTATCTTTTATTTATTATCTGAGGTTTTAGGGGTTCTGCTAATAAATAAATAATACTGGTAAAAAGGTGAATTTAATATTACAAACAAAAATAAACTTAAATTAATTATATAAATATTTGTCTATAACTTTGCTTCTTCTTCTTTTCTCATTATTTATCTTCAAACAAAATTAATTTATCTTCCGTTCTGCTTTAAGTCAATAACCACTAACCAACATAAACTTTTAAGTTTTTCTTACTCACAATCTAAAGCTAATATGTATCACGGGCTGATCCCAAAACTAGAGTGATGCTAATTTACTGACCATCTTGAACAACAGCCATCTTGTTTTTCATAACCTTCCTCTTTTGTTTTTATCGCCTTCTTGATACATGGTTTGATTAAATCTAAATAAATTTTACAATACCCAATAACACAACAATATATTATATAACGACTTAGAGGATAACTTTTTAAAGTTCTGTAGTAGGTCTGTTGTTAGCTTAACACAAGAGTCTATACAAATGGTATCTATTTAAAAACCTAATGATAAGAAAAATATATAAGTATCCTTGATTTAGGAGTTGCTTTGCAATTTTAAGAGACTATTTCTTAATGAATAGTTGAATGTTCACCTGCTGTTCATAGAAATATGAAGAAGTGACAAGAAATAATCTTCCAAGCTACAAGTATCAAGTGAAGGAACAAAATATAACATAATTTTTTTAAACATAATAAATAACTTTTATTTATAAATATAGAAAGGCTATTTACACTCTATAATACAATCGCCCATTGGGTTTAAAATGTGCCCCTGACTTCAAATCCTCCATGTGTATCCTTGTCCTTGTATCCTCCTGGGTATCTATTCCTGTCGTGTTGGACATACCCTCCTGCAGACCACTTGCCGTCCTTCGACCTCCAGGCGTCCTGAGAGATCTTGTAACTGTCATGTCGTTCTCCTCCTCCTCTTCTGGTTTGAGAGGCTTCGATGGTAAACCTTGGTCGTTCGCTGGCCTGGGTGATGGCGACCAAGCAAATGGCTACGAAGGATATAAGGACCAGCTTGTTCATTTTCTAAAAAATAAAGTATATATTTATTAACACTTTATATAAATCATCAATTTCTACATAATACAGCATTTATTCTATAAACTTATAAATAACCCATAGCTTAATAGACTGCTTAGTAAAATTGAAAATTTCAAAAGGGCGTATATTCAAGAGTGACCATGTTCCAGAACAATGTTATATTTTCATTTCATTTCAATATTAGTTAGCAGGTATAGCTGTTAAAGATTGTAACGAATATTTAACTTACCTAAAGGATGTAGGTACTTTCTGTAGTGAGGAGAAGAAGTAACTGATGGAGAGGTATCTACTATTCAGCTTTTTATACGGACTACCGGGTGGGTCTCTTTTGGGAAGTCCCCTCGTGGATCACAGATCTACTGTGACCTGTCTGTACAGGGCCTGGACGTAGGGAATGGCGTTCATGGGGAAACACAAAACCTAGTAAGTATGCTTTAAATAATTATTATTATTTATTATTATTAGGTTATTATTTAAATTACTGTCTTATTAATAATGTACTCAACAAATCGCATTTCGTCTGCGCCCCTGTCAATTTTAACCTGTTCACCTCTCCTAAAATTTTTATTGCTAAAATAAAAGTTTTGTATCAAAAAGTTTATATCACTTCATATATTTTTTTAAACCATTTATTTAATATACATCGAGTTGGTTACAGATTCCACAATATAGAATACATCGAGCTAATCATATTAACTTTAGCGTAGTTACATTTTATTTAATGTGTGAGGATTAAAGAATTTTTCAATGGTAGGTACAGAATACAAAGCGTGTGAACATGTAAAGTGAGAGGGCTTACCTTAAGAATACAATAAAACTAATCGGGATAATTTCTTAAGTTCAAGCTAGAATCAACAGGAATTTAAGAGATCCCTATATTAAGTATGTTTAAGAAATAGTTAAGATGAGGGATAAATTAAGATGAATAATGAACGTTTTATTCTAGAGGAAAACGTTAGTGTAGATTATTGTACTAATTACATTTGCTTCACGCTACATTTTCCTGAGCTCGATATTTCTTATCATCCTATCACGTTTTTGACTATGATTTGTATTGCTTCTATCCTGCTTTTATTTGTTTATTATTTTTAAAATATTTTCAATAAAACACTCTTTGTGTGTAAGGCACACCTGAAGTTGGGACTTATTTACCGTAATTACTGCTACGCATATTACTCTATTCTTGTCCATATAAGTGAGCACATACCCGCTAGGATGTGACGATAAAACCTTATCTTCAAAAGTTCCCAACAGAAGATTACCAAGCCATAGGGATATAAGTTAAACTATTTCATCATTCTCCAACAGGAAATCTGTCGGTAACTATGCCTTAAGAATCTCAGACCTTAGCGCGATTAGGAGACATTTTGATCACACTCTTGGATGTGCAGCGATGTCAGTCAAAGATAGTCTGAACAAATGTTAAAATCAGGCCTTTATTGATTCCCCCCCCCCGATTGAACTGATGTGATTCTAGGAAGTCTCCCCTTATCTTTCTGTTGCTGGGTCATTCGCCAAAAACGTATTGCCCAAAGAAAATAAGAGTATAACTTGGAAGTAGTTAAAATTGTCAAGCTAAGAAAAAAAGTGTCAATCAAACAAAAAAAAAATTAGTATGGTACATTGATTTGTACAGTAAGTGTGCCTTTTCAGGATGTCGATTCCAAGACTAGCAGCGAATTTATTTGATTTTGCCATAGAAGAAGGTGGTTATAGATTATAAAGCTGACCTTTCCTTGACCCGTAGGTATAAAATTTTTATTGCTGAAATCAACAAATTTTGATTTTCTTCGCTCCTTTATTTTTGTCATTCTAGGCTACCTTCTTAAGAAATGTAAGGGAAGTAACGAAATACTAAATACAGTTGTTTTGTTTTAACGCAAAGGGCGTTGTGAAACCCTTGAGTAAGGAAGCTTGTATGTAAAGCTATCTTTCGTAAGATCCCATACTCCACATCGAGATGCACTGTAAACGTATCGAATAGAAAGAAAATCCCGGGACACCACTGGGTATTTTTGACAGTCTGTGGATCACAGCGCAGCAGTATATCTAGGGGCGTTCTGCCAGGTCTGGAATCACATCTTAGAAGGACTACACTCAGCACACATCGGACAAGCAGAAAGGTTTGTTTGTTTATTAACTTTTATAAACCTATGATTAATATAGCAAATTAATTTAATTGTGGTCACGAATAAAGTTTTTTTTATAATTTGTTCAAATTAATTATAGATTAAGGACTAAATACAATTGTCCTATATCTGTTAAATATAGAAAGAGCCTCTTTTGTCAGGCAATTTTTAATTTATTAACGTTATCTATACTTTGAACTAAACGAAAATGGTGATCTCCAACTTTTTCTGGCAACAGTTTGTTTCGAACACAGTCTGTTCTCTTCAATATACATTTATTTTACGATCAGTAATATTCATTAAACATAAATTGATTATTTCAGTCACTAATTTAAAAATATGTACTTTAAATTTTCAGAAAATGAACAAGCTTATCCTAATCTCATTATTAGCGGCATGCTTTGTCGCCGTAGCCCAGGGTAGCGAACGACCCAGGTTCACCATCGAAGCCTCTCAGACGAGAACAGGAGGAGAACGACACGACAGTTACAAGATCTCCCAGGACGCCTGGAGGTCGAAGGACGGCAAGTGGTCTGCAGGAGGGTATGTTCAACACGACAGGAACAAATACCCAGGAGGTTACAAAGACAAGAATACACATGGAGGATTTGAAGTCAGGGGCACATTTTAAACCCAATCAGCGATTGTTGTGTAAAAGCTTTGTATATTTATAAATAAAATAGTAATTTATTTATTTTTAATGAGATGTATGCTTAATAATCCCTGATTACGTACATTTCATTGGCACTTCAACGGCCACATTTAAAATGATGTTCATCACCATTTTGCAATAGGTACTTTCATAACATTGTCTGCAGACTCATGTAACCGGTATATATTATCACTTATCCATAAATTTATTCAATCCTGTTATATAAATGTAATCCTGCTAGTATACTGACGTAGGGGTACTGTGTTCATGGGAATTTCTTTAAATTATTTAAGCCACCCTTATTGTGAAGAAGAAAATAAGACTACTGTGTGTTTACTTCCCACTAACTTCCACTAATTTATTTTATGCATTGAACTCTGATTTTTAGAATAATCTAAATTCTAATACCACTAAGCAATTTTGGCCCAGCATTTAAAGATCAGCACATGTTATCTTACTGCTTTTTGGAAAACAAATTAGTTATAGCGACCTAACACTACAAAAGGAGACACATGTATTTATAATAGTATATTCACTATTATTATAACTATGAAATAGGATTGTACTATATGAACATTTTCTTTAAAAAAAAAGGCTTTACAGTATCTCCAAAGTTACAATATCTCCCAGGACGCCTGGAGGTCGAAGGACGGCTAGTGGTCTGCAGGAGGGTACGTCCAACACGACAGGAACAAATACCCAGGAGGAAACAAAGACTACACATGGAGGATTTGAAGTCAGGGGCACAATTTAAACCCAATGGGCGATTGTATTATAGAGTTTAAATAAGTTTTTATATTTAGAAATAAAACAGTACTTTATTTATTTTTTAATACAATGTATGCTTCACTATTACTAGAAACTCCACCAGAGAAAGCCCAATACCAATACACTCTAACCTTTATAAATTCATGAAATAACGAGACACAAATTTTATCGTTTCCTTTATAATAGATCTTGATTAGAAAATCACTATTGCCTTATACATCATCATTAATTTTTTTGTAAGAATTTATTAATACCTACAAACATTTACACTCATATCAATATTCATATAATATATACCCTCACCCAGGAGAACCCCCCTCCCAGAACAATAGCCGGAAGCAGTAAAGCTCCACCAGCCTCCCTCTTCTATAGTTTTGCCAATCGGTGAAGGCCAGAGAGAGGGCAAGAAAACCACAGACGTACTGCAGGAGATAATGAGAAGTACTAGGACCCCATGACTTTTGCATTTATTTACAATAGATAGCGAGACCACCGTTGAGTTACTGTATAAGAAGTTGACAAATGGGATTGAATAACCAGTAAGGTTTTTGTCAAATTTTCTGAAGCTATAAGGTCAAGGACAGTTGCCACGTGGAGATGTGAGTAATTTGAGGTTACAGTTTTCATTAAGTATTCGGTATAACTGTCCTTATAGATAGTTGTCTATTCAATTTTTGTCTTCTATGTCTTTAACACGTCTTTAAATAAACGACAAGGCCACTGATCTTTCCAGTTGGTTTACAAAGTGTATTGCTATTAAAATAATTTAGTATAGAATTTTAGCTTAGTTTACAAAACCAAAAACTCTTAGAAGATTGCATAAACAATATATTTAAGATGGACCGTAAGCTACAACCCGAAATCATGTATCTGTATATATTATTACGTTTTCTTTTTATTCATAAATTTATTTTTTAATTTTATCTTTTATTTATTATCTAAGGTTTTAGGGGTTCTGCTAATAAATAAATAATACTGGGAAAAAGGTGAATTTAATATTACAAACAAAAATAAACTTAAATTAATTATATAAATACTTGTCTATAACTTTGCTTCTTCTTCTTTTCTCATTATTTATCTTCAAACAAAATTAATTTATCTTCCGTTCTGCTTTAAGTCAATAACCACTAACCAACATAAACTTTTAAGTTGTTCTTACTCACAATCTAAAGCTAATATGTATCACGGGCTGATCCCAAAACTAGAGTGATGCTAATTTACTGACCATCTTGAACAACAACAGCCATCTTGTTTTTCATAACCTTCCTCTTTTGTTTTTAGCGCCTTCTTGATACATGGTTTGATTAAATCAAAATAAATTTTACAATACCCAATAACACAACAATATATTATATAACGACTTAGAGGATAACTGTTTAAAGTTCTGTAGTAGGTCTGTTGTTAGCCTAACACAAGAGTTTATACAAATGGTATCTATTTAAAAACCTAATGATAAGAAAAATATATAAGTATCCTTGATTTAGGAGTTGCTTGGCAATTTAAAGAGACTATTTCTTAATGAATAGTTGAATGTTCACATGCTGTTCATAGAAATATGAAGAAGCGACAAGAAATAATCTTCCAAGCTACAAGTATCAAGTGAAGGAACAAAATATAACATAATTTTTTTAAACATAATAAATAACTTTTATTTATAAATATAGAAAGGCTATTTACACTCTATAATACAATCGCCCATTGGGTTTAAAATGTGCCCCTGACTTCAAATCCTCCATGTGTATCCTTGTCCTTGTATCCTCCTGGGTATTTATTCCTGTCGTGTTGGACATACCCTCCTGCAGACCACTTGCCGTCCTTCGACCTCCAGGCGTCCTGAGAGATTTTGTAACTGTCATGTCGTTCTCCTCCTCCTCTTCTGGTTTGAGAGGCTTCGATGGTAAACCTGGGTCGTTCGCTGGCCTGGGTGATGGCGACCAAGCAAATGGCTACGAAGGATATAAGGACCAGCTTGTTCATTTTCTAAAAAATAAAGTATATATTTATTAACACTTTATATAATTAATCAATTTCTACATAATACAGAATTTATCCTATAAACTTATAAATAACCCATAGCTTAATAGACTGTTTAGTAAAATTTAAATTTTAAAGAGGGCGTATTTTCAAGAGTGACCATGTTCCCGAACAATGTTATATTTTCATTTTATTTCAATATTAGTTAGCAGGTATAGCTGTTAACGATTGTAACGAATGTTTAACTTACCTATAGGATGTAGGTACTTTCTGTAGTGAGGAGAAGAAGTAACTGATGGAGAGGTATCTACCATTCAGCTTTTTATACTGACTATCGGGTGGGTCTCGTTTGGGAAGTCCCCTTGTGGATCACAGATCTGCTGTGACCTGTCTGTACAGGACCCGGACGTAGTATGGTGTTCATGGGAAAACACAAAACCTTGTCAGTATGCTTTAAATAATTAGTAACAATAAACCTTTGTATATTGTTTTATTGATAAAAACACGTTGGATAAAAATATCTATAATACTTAGCCTATGACTATAGTTTATGGGACTATCGTATGTAATAAGTTTAAAAATTACAATTAACGATACTATTATTAGTTTATTTCAATATGTATAGATTTGGTGGATCCACGTGGAAAATTAATTTTCACTTTTATCTAAAAACACTAATAAAGAAGGAAGTATTGTTGTAAAAAGTGATGAATTTGAAGTAACAAGAGGAAACGACATTCAAGGCATCTTAAGCATGATAGCATTGCGATTAGTAATTCAAATATATCTGTCATTTGTATCATTATTTTAATTACTGTTTTATTAATAAGTTACCCTACGATTTGCATTTCGCCAGCACACTTAACAGTTTTAGCCTGTTTACTTATTCCAAGCTTTTTTTGTTGGAAAAACTTGATTTAAATAGTTTATAGCACTTGAATTTAATATAACTAATCGGAGTAATCTTCGAAGCGAATCAATGGAATTTTCCGAAATGCCTATATTAAATTTTTTTAAGAAATAGTTAAAATAAGGTATTTAAACACGGAATATTTTAGAATCACAGATGTTTCAGAGGCGTAATATTTTACTCGGTAATTCCATTTAATTTACTACGATATCAAGAAAAGAATTTTACGTCTTAATTAGTAATATGTGTTATTACTTTATAGGTCTTTAATTTCGTTGTCACTTGAAGTGTCATGGTTATTTCAAGTTTATTTGTAAACTTTTTGCATCAGCAGTTTTTCATAGAGTAGTGGATTAAAAGACCTCACGATTAGCGTTGAATCATCTCTAGTGCTAAAAGACCAGCCAAATTTACAGATCTTTAGAGAAAGGACATATGCATCACATGCAGTAGCTTTCAAAAAGAAAATATTTACCAACGAAGTTTATTTAATTGTGGGTTCTAAATGAAACTGTTTGGTTAAACCCCAGGTTAAAAGAGGGTCTCTCACATTCTCTCTTTCTCTTCTCTATGTAATATCTGGTTATAAAAATGGATAGATATCTCTATTTTTCTACCCATTTTAGTAACAAAATAGAAAAAATACGACCACAAGACCTATTGCTTTCACACTAGTCGCTTTGTCTCAAACTGATGATATATAAATGCGTCCTCCGTCCAGCTTTGCTGTTTGATACCTTCCTCTACACTCACATGACTAACAATACAGCTAAAAGCGTAAAATTTCAGGATGGGATCATAAAAAAATTGGTCAGACATTCCTCTCTCAATAGGTTAAAAAACGCCGGCCTGCGCCGTTGCTTGGTGTGGCGTCGGTGGGCGAGTTCGTCCGCCAGCAACACATCAAGTTTTTGACTCTTTACAGCGGCCTAGTGTTTACCACTATGACACCATCACCCTTCCCCCATCGCTTGTGAATAATATAATCAACGGTAAAGTTAATGTGACTAGCTCAATTATCCTATTATTCATCATTGTTTTCAAATAAATAGAAATGTTATTAAAATTTACTAAGGAAGAAGGGAATCCCTTGACCCCAGGTCCTGATTACTGTGGTTCACAGGATAAGAGTATACATGGTGGAGCACGGCCAGTTCTGGTATCACATCTTGGTACGACTACAGTCAGCAAATTAGCAGCAAGGTTTGTTTGTTTATTTAAACATGTTGCGTAGTGTTTACCGCTTTTAATATATTCAAATTTTAATTACTTTTTAATTTACTTATTTAATTTACAAAATAAATACTGTATTATGTAGGATTTGATTAATTATACATAGTGTTTATAAATATATACTTTATTTTTCAGAAAATGAACAAGCTGATCCTCATATCCTTATTGTCATTTGCTTGGTCGTCCTCACCCAGGCCAGCGAACGACCCAGGTTTACCATCGAAGCCTCTCAGACCAGAAGAGGAGGAGGAGAACGACACGACACCTACAAGATCTCCCAGGACGCCTGGAGGTCGAAGGACGGCAAGTGGTCTGCAGGAGGGTACGTCCAACACGACAGGAACAGATACCCAGGAGGATACAAGGACAAGGATACACATGGAGGATTTGAAGTCAGGGGCATATTTTAATGCCAATGTGGGATTGTATTATAGTGTGTAAATAACTTTTTATATTTAGAAATAAAACAGTAATTTATCAATATTAACACCATTATTTTTTACTAATATCTTTGTTATTATTGTTACGTAAACTTGAAACAGTTCTATATTAATATTCTATGCGTCATTGATTATTAAAAAAACGTTTCAATATTTGAAACTTATGAGTCATGAAGCACATATTTAATGGTTACCCTGGTTAAGGCATATATATGCTGGCTGATAATTTTGAAATTTCTGACTGGCTGGAACACAAACACCACGCTCAATTGACAATAATCTTTAAGGCAAAATTTACACGTCCAATAAAGAAGGGCACAGTTATGTTACCAGTTGAATGTTGTTTGTTAGCTTTAAAGTATTTATGGAAATTATAACATTCCCATTAGAATGATTCGATCAATCTACAATTTTAAGGGGCAAATCCACAGCACTATTACAATTCCATTATGATAGGTATGAAAATAAAAAAAACTGTTTAGCTAACTAATGAGCCTTAGATCATCAAGCATATTTCGATTAAAAATTTAGTGTATAAAAAAAGGATCAATTCTTCCACAAACTTTCCTGCTAGTAAGATGTATGCCAGATCGGTCTCTTTGAACCATATATTTTGATGCATTTTGATTGATCAATACCTGATGCCACAGTAATATAATGAATGGCCTTTTCCGTTAATATTTATAATAAAAAAATGGAATAATAATAGTATATTTAGGTTGATACCGTAAATTATTTAAAACTAGGAAATACGAATAGCTACCAAAAGACAACTGACGATTGCAGTTATGATTTGGAAATTGAAATTGAGAATAGTATTTATTATACATCGCATCTAACCTTCAGCTTATTATAAAATTTGTTTCTAATGATTTTTTAAAATATTTAGTAGATGATTAGCCCTTGACTGTACACCTGTATACACATGCTTGTCGAATTTCGTCCTCACAGTTAAGTGATGAGTTCCATTGTCTCACACATATGCTCAAATCGATGATGAGGCAGAACGTTGAATGTATGTCGTTTTTAAGCGGAATTCGGTTTTTATATGTTACTCGCACATTCTATGAGCTATTAGTGCAGCAGTATTGACTGCATCACGTGGTGAGATATTTTGTTTAGATTCCTCAGTTTTACGCCAAAATAGGTTGGGCGGATTGTTCTCTATGGATATTAATTGTGATGTAAGAATTTATTAAATGATATGTACAATTCGATTCATATCGATATTAATACAATATATAGATACAAAATTTTGCCCAGGAGCCCCTCCCCCCCACATCCCTCTCCTACTGTTTCACCATCTGGCGAAACACAAAAAGAGGGCATAAGAGCCACAAACACTCAGGATATAAGTGGGGATGATGGCCAGATCGCGAGGCCACCGCCGTTATAGGCGACTACTAGTATTGACACTCAATTAATCAATAACTCAATTTTTAACTTTTCATGCAGTCTACAATATACGTGTGTGTATAAGTTAAGTCCAGGCGCCGCTAGTGCCCAGCCTTAATCCCCAAACATATGTTATCTGTATATGTTTACAGGTAATACCTATAGATAGAGGTATCTTGGTCTAAATAAAGCAGTCTTGTTATAACGTTCTACGTGTTCTTATTACCAACCTTTCTTAGCTTGTAATTCAATAAACATTAACTTATACACATTAAGTAAGTAGAAAAATAAATAAATAGGAAGGCCACCGATCTTTATACAAATAATTTATAAAATGTAGTGTTAATTAAATTATTTAGGATAGAATTATAATTCAGTTTCGAAACCATAAACTCTTAGAAATTTGCATAAGAAAAATATTTTAACCACACTGTGACCTACAAACCTAACATCTTATATCTGCTTATACATGTACCCTTTTTGAACTTATATGGTTGGGTTTTTTTTTATTGCTTGTTGGTTCACTTCTATTCCCACGCCAGAAACTGTACTAAGAGTATCTTATTGAAAACCTGATGAAGATCGTTGTGAAGAGTTTTGTTGCTTACGTAAAAAGAGACATTTACTATTGTTCTCAGGACATTTGATTGAAAGGATTGGATATGCTTGATGTTCGACTTTTTTGCTGTCCCCCATAGCTCTATTCTGAATTTCCAGATTCGCTAGAGTATCACTTTGTAGATTAGTAATCTATTTTCTATTGAGAGATGGGATGTCTTTAGAAGTATTCTGTACTGTTGTCCAAGGCGTATGTTCTGTTCTTGCCTTTTTAGCCTTGTATGTGGGTTCCAGGTCAGTCGTTTGTCAAGATGGAAGCCTAAGTACCGTACTATCTCGGATACAGGGAGAGGAATGGAATTAAAATAAACTAGTGGACAAGACTTGTGGCAGAGAGTCAAGTTTATGTGGGAACAGTTTGCTTCATTAAGTTTGATCCGCCATTGATTGCACCAATACTCGATCTCGTCAAGGCGTTTTTGAAGGTTACGGGATGCTATATCAAGGTCTGGGTGCTTGGCAATTTAATTTCAATGAGTTCATAGCAATACGAAGATGCGACAAGAAATAATCTTCCAAGCTACAAGTATCAAGTGAAGGAACAAAATATAACACAATTTTTTTAAACATAATAAATAACTTTTATTTATAAATACAGAAAGGCTATTTACACTCTATAATACAATCGCCCATTGGGTTTAAAATGTGCCCCTGACTTCAAATCCTCCATGTGTATCCTTGTCCTTGTATCCTCCTGGGTATCTGTTCCTGTCGTGTTGGACGTACCCTCCTGCAGACCACTTGCCGTCCTTCGACCTCCAGGCGTCCTGGGAGATCTTGTAACTGTCGTGTCGTTCTCCTCCTCCTCTTCTGGTCTGAGAGGCTTCGATGGTGAATCTGGGTCTTTCATCGGCCTGGGCGAGGGCGACCAAGCATGTGGCCAAGAAGGAGATGAGGATAAGCTTGTTCATTTTCTAAAAAATAAAGTATATGTTTTCAAACACTGCATATAATTAGTCAATTACAACACATTACAATATTTATCTTATACATTTATTGATAGCGTAATCTTAATAAAATGCTTATAAATCTCGAAATTAAAAGAGTATGTAAGTATTAAAACTTATAATAATATTGAGTTAGAGAATACTGTATTTGCAAAAAATGTATCCTTAAATGATGCAATATTATATAATGCTATATGGGCAAGACCGTTTTTGTAATATAAAGGCTATATAGTAACAGTGACTATGCTCCAGAAAAAATTATATTTTAATTTTATTTAAAGTTTAATTAGCAGTTTAAAAGAAATGGTAAGCTCACCTTACGTTGTTGATACTAACTTTGATGAGGAGCAGAAGTAACTGATGGAGAGGTATCTCACTTTCTGCTTTTTATACAGACTACCGGGTGGTAGTATCGTTTGGGGAGTCCCCTTGTGGATCACAGATCTACTGTGACCTCTCTGTACAGACACTGTAAGTAGGAAATGGCGTTCATTGGGAAACACAGAATATTGTCGGCTTGCATTAAATAATTAGTATCAATAAACCTTTTAAAATTTTTTTATAGATGAAAATTTTTTTTTTAAAAACATATCAGATAACATAACAGTTCAAGGGATTATCGTATCTATTGCGTTTAGGAATTTCCTGGCAGAATGGCAATTACGATACTATTAATTTATATTATAATAAATAATATATTTGAACATGAGATGACAGAATTGGTTGATGCACGAGGAAAATGAATTATCTCTTTTAGCTGGAAACCCTAATAAGAAACAATTCATCCAAAAAGTCATGATGTAATTTAATGTGACAATAGGAAATGAGATTCATATCATCTTAATAATAATAGTATTGCCATTAGTATTTCAGATATATCTTTCATTGTCTCCAGTGGTTATCTAAATTACTGTGTTATTAATAATGTACTCAACGAATCGCATTTCGTCTGCACACTTGTCAATTTTTACCTGTTTACTTCTGTTTGTCAAATATTTTCGACTGCTTCTCGAAGCGCGGGAAGTAATCATTTACACAGAACACAAGCCGCTCACACACACCATGGCCCAGCAAAGTGACACTTCCTGCCCACGACGTATGCGATACCTAAATTACATAGCCCAATTCACGACAGAAATACGCTATTGTAAGGGTGAGGACAACGTCGTGGCGGATGCCCTCTCGCACATAGAAGCCGCCTGTTACCCAGAGCATTTTCAAAAATTACACACTTACAGCCAATTAAGTACAGCCAAGGCGGTACTTACCTTCGGGCTTTCGACGATCCACCTTCGACCCAGGAACAACCGAACAACCTAAGTCTCCCAGGAGTAAGAGCAAGTCGAAAAATGATGAGCTAAAGGTTTTTTTGGCCGGGTATGAAAGCTGACGTGGCTTAATGGGCACGATGGTGTATAGCATGCCAGACCTCAAAAATACACCGCCACACCATAACCCCTTTGGGCAATCTTCTGTTTAAGTTACCACTCGTTACTGTAAGTCATTTTATATTATGTGTTTTTTTTTTGTTTTTTTTCATTCATAAATGTTAACAGCGATCAATAGACCACAACAATTGTAATATAATGTTAGTCGAACGTACGAATACGAAAGTAGTTAGTATGTAAATATGTATATATAAATACTTTTGGCTGTTTGTAGTTGTTACATTTTGATTAGCTAACTTGGTCCATTATCGAGTAAGATGCTGATTGTTTTATTGTCATTCATGTGAAAGATAAAAAATATTTTTAGTTAAAGAGCTATTTAATTATTTATTTGTATTATTTGTTCGACAAATTATTTCCAATGTACATAAAGTGTAAATAGTAAGCATTTAAGAACGATTGATAGAAATATGTTTGTATTATATACATCTTTTATTATGCAATATAGTTCAATATAAAAAAAAACTGTCAAACTTTCCTGAGTATAGGGTAATTTGGGGTAGCTTGTGTGCGACCGCTAACTACATAAGATAAATCACTCTATACTCTATTGCATATATATTGTATGCAAAGTAAAATAACATGAACTAAATGTATTATAGACAAAGGTAAATAACACGAACAAATATAAATCATTGTAAATGTGTTAAGCAATAAAAAAGGCGGAAGCCTAGTCACACGAGAAGGGTCATAAACATAAACAACCCTTGCAGCCCTCTACCTCCAGGGGAAAAGGCTGGTCAAGTAATCAGGCGGCGGTCGCAGTTCCTCACCACATGTGTGCGTGGGAACCACCCGCCGGCCTAAGCCCTTGCAGCCCTCCCAGAGAGGGTACTTAATCCAGGACCCCTAACCCTGTAAATTAGTCTCTCGTGATGCATGGTTTCCGCTTGAACTCTGAAAACTATATGAAAAACCTCTGTACCTCTTCTCATGAACATAGTGCATTGTCGGGGCACATACCTATCAAAAATGGAGTCAGATAGTAACGCCGTCATGGAACGATTGTCCAGGTTATAAACTCGAACAATCCACCCTTGCCACCAGGGTTAGGGTGACCAGGCACCCTCCTAGTGACGTCCCGACAATGACCTTTCCTTGACCTGCACGTATAAAATTTTTATTGCTGAAATGAACAAATTTTGATTTTTCCACTTCTTTATTTTTGTCAAGAAATGTAAGGGAAGTAACGAAATACTAAATACAGTTGTTTTGTTTTAACAAAAAAAGGGCGTTGTGAAACCCTTGAGTAAGGAAGCTTGTATGTAAAGCTACCTTTCGTAAGATCCCATACTTCACATCGAGATGCACTGTAAACGGATCGAATAGAAAGAAAATCCCGTTACACCCGTTAAGTTTATATCACTTCATATATTTTTTTAAACCATTTATTTAATATATATCGAGTGGGTTACAGATTCCACAATATAGAATACATCGAGCTAATTATATTTACTTTAGCGTAGTTACATTTTATTTAATGTGTGAGGATTAAAGAATTTTTCAATGGTAGGTACAGAATACAAAGCGTGTGAACATGTAAAGTGAGAGGGCTTACCTTAAGAATCGGAATCGGAGAACTAATCGGAATAATTTCTTAAGTTCAAGCTAGAATCAACAGGAATTTAAGAGATCCCTATATTAAGTATGTTTAAGAAATAGTTAAGATGAGGGATAAATTAAGATGAATAATGAACGTTTTATTCTAGAGGAAAACGTTAGTGTAGATTATTGTACTAATTACATTTGCTTCACGCTACATTTTCCTGAGTTCTATATTTCTTATCATCCTATCACGTTTTTGACTATGATTTGTATTGTTTCTATCCTGCTTTTATTTGTTTATTATTTTTTAAATATTTTCAATAAAACACCCCTTGTGTGTAAGGCCCACCTGAAGTTGGTACTTATTTACCATAATTACTGCTACGCATATTCCTCTATTCTTGTCCATATAAGTGAGCACATACGCGCTAGGATGTGACGATAAAACCTTATCTTCAAAAGTTCCCAACAGAAGATTACCAAGCCATAGGGATATAAGTTAAACTATTTCATACTTCTCCAACAGGAAATCTGTCGGTAAGTATGCTTCAAGAATCTCAGACCTTAGCGCGATTAGGAGACATTTTGATCACACTCTTGGATGTGCAGCGATGTCAGTCAAAGATAGTCTGAACAAATGTTAAAATCAGGCCTTTATTGATTTTTTTTCTGCCCCCCCCCTGATTGAACTGATGTGATTCTAGGAAGTCTCCGCTTATCTTTCTGTTGCTGGGCCATTCGCCAAAAACGTTTTGCCCGTTTGAAAAAAAGAGTATAACTTGGAAGTTGACTTTGTCAAGCTAAGAAAAAAAGTGTCAATCAAACAAAAAAAAAACAGTATGGTACATTGATTTGTACAGTAAGTGTGTCCTCTCAGGATGTCGATTCCAAGACTAGCAGCGAATTTATTTGATTTTGCCATAGAAGAAGGTGGTTATAGATTATAAAGCTGACCTTTCCTTGACCTGTAGATATAAAATTTTTATTGCTGAAATCAACAAATTTTAATTTTCTTCGCTCCTTTATTTTTGTCATTCTAGGCTACCTTCTTAAGAAATGTAAGGGAAGTAACGAAATACTAAATACAGTTGTTTTGTTTTAACGCAAAGGGCGTTGTGAAACCCTTGAGTAAGGAAGCTTGTATGTAAAGCTATCTTTCGTAAGATCCCATACTCCACATCGAGATGCACTGTAAACGTATCGAATAGAAAGAAAATCCCGGGACACCACTGGGTATTTTTGACAGTCTGTGGATCACAGCGCAGCAGTATATC